>CM070818.1:52918909-53518909 GCA_036326025.1 Chrosomus eos
TTGTCCTGTTGGAAGGTTCAATGACTCCCATGCTTCAACCTCCACTCTGATGGCATGATGTTTTCTCCTAGTATTTCCTGATACTTCAATGAATCCATCTTTCCTTTCCACACTCTGCAGGGGCCGTATTCACAAAGAATTTTATCTTACCACTAGGAGTACTCCTAAATCGCACTAAAATATTTTAGCTATGAGTTCTCTCTTAAAAGTAATTCACAACGCCTTTCAGACTCTTAGTAAGGAAAAATGAAACTCCTAAACTAAGAGTGAGTCTTTGTTGCTATGGATGACGTCAATTCTCATGCACGAGCTTCCTCGCAATAATCACGGTGATTGGTTGTTAGATGACAGGGCCATCATGCGGAACATAACACAGATGCAACAAATCATGGAATTACGACATCTAAATATGTCTGTGTCCTACACAAAATATTAATAGTAATGTCATCGAAATACATATGTTTTTGCAGGCCCCGGTGAAGTGTAATTCTAAGGCAGAGAGGGAGAAAAAAAGTTGTGAATTAAATTAAATTAAATCAAGGTAGCCTAATACCCTAATGAAAACCGCCACTTGCCTAATAATAAAAAACGACACTTGCATTAACACTTTGCATTAACACATTAATTGACATCCTATTAGCCTAAATAGAATACTTAAAGCAAGGAAATGTTGCTCCTATTGAAGTAATGTAATAGTTGAATGACGGTGGATTATGAACTCGCCAAAACGGAAAAGAAAGCCCATAACGCAGGATCAGTTATGGTGTGTTCACACCGAACGCGAATAGAGTGTCAAATACACGCCTTGAACATTCGCTCGAGTCCAAATCTATCAACTTGCGCGGAAGACATTCGCGGCAAACGCGTTGCCCAATTCGCGTCATTCGCAACGCCCGGCGCGAATGATGCGTCTATTCGCGTGTTTGCATTGACTTTGTATCTACTCGCACAAATAATTAAATTCGCGTTCGGTGTGAACACACCATTAGCCTACTGCTGTTGGCTCAGTTGGTGCTGAAAAAAAAATGATAAATGGGAAATTCGGCACTGGGATATCAAGCAAAACACATGGGAGAGGATTTGTTTGCAGATCAATGCAGCATTCGCGCTTGTGTTGCGGACCCCGGACGACTGCGAGAGGCGGTGGTATGCGCTACAATCCTTTGTGAATAGGTCTTAGTGAGGAGTCCTCTCGACTTCTTTTAAGCTGTCCCAGACTTAGGTGCTACTTTTAGGGCTACTTTATTAGGAGTCCTAAAGTTGGGAGTGACACACCCATTATTTTTAGGAGCTGCTCCTAAATTCACCAGTTAGGAGCTACTTTTAGCCTTAAAATTCTTTGTGAATACGGCCCCAGGTTTCCAGTGCCATAGGATGCAAAGCAGCCCCAGAGCATCACCAAGCCACCACCATGCTTAACTGTAGACAGTGTTCTTTTCAGCATATGCTTCATTCTTCTTCCTCCAGACATACAGCTGATCCATAGGGCCGAAAATCTGCAGTTTTGTTTCATCGCTCCACAAAATAGAATCCCAAAACTTCGGTAGGATAGTATATTTATATGACTTTGAGCAAATTGGAGCTGACTTTTCTTGTGCTTTTGGGTAAGTAGTGGTGTATGTCTTGGAGTTCTGGCATGAAACTGCATATATTAAGTACGCGCCTTACTGTGCATGCAGTGCCTGTTGCCACCAAGTCTTGCCGCAGGTCTTTTGTAGTCACTCTAGGGTTTTTCTGAACCCGCCTTCTCAGAAATCATGGTTGCAGCCATTGATCGCTTCCTTTTTAGTAACTACTGTTCCTTTAACTTTGAACTTGCAAACTATGTTTCCATCTGTGTGCCTAAGAACATTTAGTGCCTTCGCTAACATTTTGAATCCTGTCCCTTTTTGTGAAGGGATCTTCTCTTAGCTTTTTGGGCCATTCTTTTGACTTATTTTTAACATGCAGTCAATCGTGACCCTCAAAAAACCTAGCCAGTTCAGATATTTCATGTGTTCTAGCTCAAGCACACCTGGTGCAACTAATGAAGCCCTTGATTAGTTGCATCAGGTGTGCTTGAGACAAAACCTGTTTTGCAGATTTTTATTTGTGCTATTGTGAGTGATTCTATTTAGGGAGTTGAATATTTTTGAGACTGCAGAAGTCATTAAAAATTGCATTTTCAGTTGAATTTGGAGAAAACACAAACATTTGTTGTTTTTGTTTATTGCAAACAGCTGAAAGTCTGTGAATTTTTCCAATAAACCTGATTTGCAATGGAGGTTGAATAATTTTGATTACAACTGTGTGTGTGTGTGTGTGTGTGTATATATATTCATTACAAAATAGTTGCATAACCTGATACTTAACTATTTGTTTTATACAAA
Source organism: Chrosomus eos (assembly GCA_036326025.1). NCBI lineage: Eukaryota > Metazoa > Chordata > Actinopteri > Cypriniformes > Leuciscidae > Chrosomus > Chrosomus eos. The sequence continues at coordinate 52,921,279 of CM070818.1, forward strand.
GCAAACAGCCTAAAATATGTTTTATATGCATAATTACATGAAACTCAGACAGATCTGTAAATGACTATGGACACTTCGTAAAGATGGATAGTTCAACAGAGAGTTGTATGGAACAGATCAGTTCAACAACGGCATGCAAAAAAAAGGTAAGTTCTTTTTGTGTGTGTCTTCGCTATTAGAAAACGTACTGTATTTTGGTGTTTTTATTTTTGTTTTGTTATCGTCTTTGTTCTTGCCATTTTTCTACCTCAATGGCAGCTATATTAGCCATACATAGGAAAGTAATGAAACTTGGCACACTGAAGCTTGACCCTATAGCACCAGCTAAGAAAACAAAATCCCTTTTATTCTGGTATTAATTGTTAACAATTTCAAGCAAAGCTAGATGCAAAATCTAGATTTATTTAATTATATTTAAGCTTTGCTCGTTACACTGTCCACAGCATTTGAATGTGACATTAATGTTTTTTCTTTAAGTTTTTCCTACAAATCTGATCAGTGGCTAGTAATTTCCAGACCAAGCCACACAGAACAGAATTTAGATTTTTGATGTTGTTTAAAACTTATGGCATTGCTACTGTAGGAAAACTTGTTTCCACCACTGAATAAAAATTAAAAAGGTAATTGAGGCTTTTTATCTTACAATTCTGACTTTTTTTTCTCATAAGTGCTAGTTTACATCTCACAATTCTGACTTCTTTCTCAGAATTGCGTGATATAAACTCGCAATTTGTCAAGTCAAGTTTATATAGCACTTTTTACAATATAGATTGTGTCAAAACAGCTTTACAGTGATAATAAGATTGTTTCAGCTGTACAGCAGATCTAGAAGAAATTAGCGTCACAGTCCAGCTTAAGTAAATTCAGAAATAATACATTTTTGTTGTTTCATTTAATTTATTTATTCCATTTATATAGCCTCTCTGGAGAAAACAGTGATGTCATCGTCTAGCTCAGTTCAGTTCTCTTATAATGGTGTCAATGCAGGCAGATCAATAATACTTGTTGAATATTAAGTGTCCCCAACTAAGCAAACCAAAGGCAACAAAGGTGACAGTGGCAAGGAACCAAAACTCCATCAAGTAACAGAATGGAGAAAAAAAACAGAAGTCAGATTGGATGATAAAATGCGTGATAAAAAGTCACAATTTTGAGTTATAAAGTCAGAATTGTGAGATATAAATGCGGAATTTAGAGATATAAAGTTCAATTCTGAGGGAATTTTTTTTTCTCTCAGAAATGCTAGCTAATATAACTGGTCCTACTTGACCCACTCTGAGCAGGATTCGAACCAGGGGTCTCTGGAGTGGGAGGCGGGTGTGCTAACAAGGACGACACAGCCACTAGATTGTCTCTTGAGGCCAGGGGAGTGAGGTTTACATGCACTGCTCTCACTGGCCTACATCTGTTACACTCACCGCCCTAATCCTCACTACCATCTAGGTCACGGCACTAAATGTAACTGGTCCTACTTGACCCGTTCTTAGCGTGGGAGGTGGGTGCGCTAACAAGGATGCTAAAGACAGCAGTACCTGTCTAGCTACTAGCTATTAGACTAGCATCAGTTGCTATCGCACATCTTGAGGCCAGGGAAGTTATGTTTACACACAACTCCACGGGCGTCAGTTTGGTTTGAAATGTGGTGGGGACAGAGACGCATTCGGAAGTGCATTTTCAAAAGTGCTGGGTACAAACCCTTTTACAGTCTATGGGTACAAACCATAGACTGTAAAAAATAAGTTCTGTTTGAGTTCTTCAATGGTCTAGTGGCAGATCTTTTGCCAAGCGTGTCAGAGGTTACGGGTTCTAATCCGCTCTCGTATAGTTTTTTTTTCTCTCATCAAAACCGAATCATCAATCAAAAACTGTTCATCATTGGTTACAGTCTATCAAGCTTGTGTGCATTTTATTTTGTGATTTCACCGGAATGAATAGAGAGTCTCTCCACAACGGCGATAGATTGAAGTGCGCGTCTGAGTGAAGACTGTGCGCGCGCCGCCACAAGAGAACACTGTATCCATGACACTGATAGCAGCGGACGCGAGCGCTCAGCTTGAGTTCAAAAACAAAACATTTTAGCGTTAGATCTCTTATTTAATAGAGAACTAAATAATTGCTCTGCTGGTTAACTGGCGATGTTTTATTTGTATTAGGTATATCCTTGCCTCAATGTTTCCAAAAGTGGTGGGTACAAAATGACTCATGACGAAATCTGGTGGGGACGCGTACCCACCGTCCCCACCGTCCCCACCGAAATCGACGCCTATGGACAGCTCTTACTGGCTTACATCTGTTACATTTATACCTCAATTAAACCTTTTATTATACTTTATAATTCACAATTGCGAGTTTATATCTCACACTACTAGCTTTATATCTTGCAATTGCAAATTTATATATCACAATTCTGACTTTATATCTTGCAATTCTGACTTTAAAACTCACAATTGCAAGTTTAAATCTCACAATTCAAACTTTATAACTTAAAATTACAAGTTTATATCTCACAATTCTGACTATATAACTCACAATTGCGAGTTTATATCACGCAATTCTAAGACAAAAAAGTCAGAATTTTGAGATGTAAACTTGCAATTTCAAGAAAAATAAGTCAGAATTATGAGATAAAAAGTCGCGATTACCTTTTTTATTTATTATTCCCTGGCAGACACAAGCTTCCATAAATTGCAAAAGGAACAATAGTGACCCAACGAGTGCTGTATCTCACAAACTTGAAATTCAGTTATCTACCATTGCTAATGTGAAGCGCGTTATAAACAATTAGAGATATTCAACAGTTTTGTTTGAGGAACTTATTAAAACATAAAAGAGATAGTTTTGCATGTTTACCAATGAAAAATGTTAAAAGCCTAATTTTCCATGTTTGGCCGACCCTTTGGCAACATGTGAAAGGATTAAAAGTGTGTCAAATGAGAGCTTCCCATTCTCTTATTTATCCTCCAATGTTTAAAAATATTTTTCCTTGGTTATGTGAATGTTAGAAACAATAAAGGAATGGTTTATTTGAACATTTTGCAAATATTATAGGGGTGTTACTTTTGAATGTTCTCTGAAAGGTCTGAAACAAGTATGTAATAACATCTAAAAAATGTTAATTGAAAGCATGAAATTGTGTTGTAGATAATTACAATTAATCTCTATTAAGTTGAGCACCACTATTTCTGATACCCTGTCTTTACCAAATGCTTAGCCCAGGTGTTTATGTTGCTCATTATGTATTTCAACATATTCATGCTTTTTCTAGAAATCAGTGTGTGAGCAGCTGTTCTTAGGCCCATCTTTCAATAGCTGTAAGGACCTCGTACCTCTCGACTTCTTCATCAAAGCCTGTGAATTGGACATGTGCTACTGCACCAACAGGACCAGATCCTTTTGTTTTTGCAGAACCATGTCGGAATACTCTCGCCAATGTAAACAGGCAGGTGGAAAGCCTGACTCGTGGAGGATTCAGCAGTTCTGTGGTAAGTTAAAACTTTTCATCAGCCTGTTCCAACTCTATTTTAAGTTGAAGTGTGAATGGCATTAACATTATATATCTCTTTAGGTAAATCATGTCCTTACCACAGTATGGTGTACCAAGAATGTGGAAACCCTTGTATTAACACTTGTTCAAACCCTGACAGAGGTAATATTTGTAAGGACCACTGTATCGATGGGTGTTTCTGTCCTGCAGGTATAATCTGATTTTAAATGTACCGTTGTCAGCTTTTACAATTTTTTCATGCAAATGCAAAAATATTTCCACATTAAGCAAATGGCAGCATGATATGTTGTGTTATAGGATACCTGTTTGATGACCTCACTGGTAGAGGCTGTATTGCCAAGAATCAGTGTCCCTGCATCCACAATGGAATAATATACAAACCTGGACAAACTTACAGAAGTAACTGTAATGAATGGTGAATATATATTTTATGTATATGTTGCACATCTTCACTACCTTCAGTTTTTTGTATCCTACTTTTGAATTCGTTCCGGAATGTTTCTTTTTGTTTTGGTCTGTGTGATCCCGCCCACTGCCAATTTACCCAATAGTATTCCAACAAACCGGGTTGCCAGTTGGTGGAAAAGACAGTGCATTACAGCGATAGATGGCAGGAAACGAACTGGTTTAGAGATCGTAGATTCTATCCGACCTAAATAACCTCAGCATCCATCATAAAAGCTCAATGACCAGAGGAATATTACAAATGCGGAAAAATACACACGTTTGAGAGATGGAGACAGCTTAAAGCCCAGAAAGACTTTAAAACAAAATGCTGATTTGGCTAATTTCATCTTGATAGGTAAGCATTGAGCTTCTGCTAATGTTAGCTATGTTAAATGCCCAATATGTAAGAATTTTGTAGTAAATTATTAAAAAATCACTTGCACAGTGTGATATATTTCCTGCAGTTGTGTACTTACAATATCCCAAAAGTCTCCAAAGATTTTTTATTTCAGAGAAATTCCAATTTTATATAAGTGACCGTCCCGGAAACAAATGTCGCCTGTCAATGACGCAATATCCGCGCTATCCTTGGTTTCTGCTGAACGGCCATATCCATTATGTAACCATGGCGACAGATGTGGACAACTGCGTAGTGCGTAACATTTAGCGGCACGCAGTTCTTGTGTCGTTCAAACATTATAGACCATGGCAAGCAGACTTTGGGACAAACAAGGATAATTGAAATAAGGATCAATATCAGCGTGGTGTTTTTGAGATGCCGAGAGCTCCACGTCCGCGACTAACTTGCCCTTGACAGAGCTTCACGAGTCACGACTTGACAGCTTTATTAGACAGGTGAGCAAACGTACATAAAATGAATCAATGATATATAACGTTAGCTCAACATGATGAAATGTTAGAATATGGTCAGTATGTTATTCTAATGTTGATCTAGCTTAACGTTAACGTTACTGCTAGATTGGTATAGCAAACGAACTAACACGCAGAATAACATAATAACTTTCAACACACATTCAAATGCCATTTAGTGTGATAGTGTAACGTTAGACCAAGTGAAGCAGCGCTACATTACCTCACAAGTTTAATTCGTCTAATAAACTGACCTGACCTGTGTAACCAGCACTTGCGGGTGTTCGGTAGAATGACATTTCTTAGTCCTTATTCCTTTATATCCGCGGGACTCGCATGTGATGATATTTATATCCGCGGGACCTCGCGTGTAATATCATTTATATCATAGACTGTAAAAAAAAGATGGACGAAGCCCCTTCGCTCTTTTCCATTGGACAGAACTGAAGCCGCCAGTGTCCCGATATGGTGCTGACATATTGGAACTTGAGTCTGCGCAGTAGCGTTTTCGGGACCAGTCATGCGCAGTCGTGAGCAGGAAGTAAAGCCGCGAAATCAAGGCCCCGCCCTCACGCTCGTTGAATCAATCGCAAGCACATGCCCTACACTTTTCTTAAGTGGCCTTGTCTGCTCCGTTCCTCTCCAATGATGTCTGCTGATTGCAGTACCTCGTTAAAATAAGGTAAATACAACTACTAACCACATAGTCAACATTATGAAAAAAAGTCTGTTGGTGCTTCAGTGATTACTTCACACAGAGAACCTGTCAATCACAGCTGTCAATCATGATGTCACAGCACCGTTTTTATAGCATCAAATAACTAACTAAAAACAAACTTATTTTAAAAACAAACACTTGAAATTACATCAACGTGATAGAAACTACAGTAAATGACAGAAACTATCTTTAGAAAGAAGATACGTGAAGTGTAATTTAATTGTTTAGTTGGTCTCGCGTCCCATTGAATAACATGGGGAGGCGGGGCTTATGAGCTATACTAGGACCGGTCACCGGGGGGCGATCGAGACGTTTTGGCTTCACTTTTGAGGGCTTGTGCGGCATGCTTGATTTATATCCGCGGGACTCGCGTGTGATATCATTTATATCCGCGGGACTCGCGTGTGATATACTTTATATCCACAGGACTCGCGTGTGATATCTGTCTCTTTAGCAATCGCGACCTGCTTCATACCACTATAATGTTAAAAAACGTTAATGTTTGCACTCATCCATAAACATTGTTAGATCCATCAGCTTGACAGCAAGTCCCATCATTCAGCTCGTCACTGCGTCATAAACATACGCCTTTGTTATTGTTGGAAACTACGCCCTCTAGTGGTGAAAAATCGTACATATTGTGCCTTTAAGTCGGCAAGTCTGGCAGATTGAGGGGACTTAGCCAAAATTTTGAATTTTTACAACTCTCATGCCCTTCCCCCACTACCACCGAGCACCCTCCCATCGAGTTCGTGCTCGTCAGTGCGTGTATATTGTAACGTGCGCAACGGGGGAGGGGGAATCTGTGGTGTGTGCACGAACTGTGATTGACAGTCAGATCTTACACAGCCCTGCGCTGATTGGACCAGAAGAACCGGGAGCGGTGGATTTTTTAAAAACAAATAACAGGCTCTACATGTAGGTAGAAGCGCTGTTTTTTTTTTCTAAAATCGGCTAATTTATGTTGTTCTGTCGGAGCATAGTGTCAGTTTCAGTGAATATGATCAAAAAATCTTGCCGACTGCAGCTTTCAGAACATTGATGCCACAATTATTGGAGAATGTTTTTCCACACTTCCCTACAAAGACTATTCATGAAATCTTGATGATTTAATCCAGCATTTCAAGACAAGGCTATTTTCCCAGTTGACCCGAAGCCCTAGCTGGCTGAGGTGACTGAGCAGTGAGCACCATGTCCCTGTGTTCGCACAACTGCTCTCTCGCCTGGGCCAGAATGCGCCAGTCGTTGAGGTAGTTGAGAATGCGAACACCACGCTCACACATGGGAGCAATGGCCACCTCCGTGACTTTCGTGAAGACACGGGGCGACAGGGCCAGCCCGAGTGTTAAGACTTTTTTACTGATATTACAACTGATATTGCATTGATCACCACATATGGAACCTAGCCTAGCACAAGTTACACAAGCATACGAGCACTAGGACTGGCGTCAGATGCTCCACAACATATCGGCTGGTGGGACTGGCTCGATTGCGTCCTTCGCCAGTAGGACTGCGATCTCTGCCCTGATGACGGGCATTGTCCACCAGAACACGAGTGAATAGAATGCCCCTGAAGACTGGGGGGCACTGGGCGAACTGAATCGCATAGCTGAGTCTGAAAGTACAGATGAGCCAGCGAGATGGGCTGGGAATTGCTAGCCAGGCTCCCAGACACCATGAGAGCGGGACCAGAGATGTACCCGGGGTGGGGCAGCGGAGCGGAATGAAGGGACCCGACTCGGACGGCATAGCGGCCCGGAGTAAGGTCTGAGTGTGTGGTGCAACACCGGTGTGTGTCGATGCCTCCCATTGAAGAGACATTTGCGAGCTATCTCTCCCTGGGTGAGACATCATCACTAAAGGCTCCGGCCCTGCCATCTAAGCCACTGACAACTACATCACACTTAAATGGCAGGGCATATGCAGGAGCAGGACAGGCTGAGACTGCACTGCACACTATGGCAGTGCTTCAAGCATACCAAGCCGATCTGCTGACAGACTTGGACCAGGGTCAGGGTTTTCTCCCTGCCACACCACAGACCTGGCACTCTGGGCCACCTGTAGTATATGCAGTGAATGGTTCTGACCATTACACCCCTATACAGGTTGTGTAGTAGGTATGACCCGGGGGTTGTTGTTGACGCTATGCAGGCTAGTAAAGAAGTTTAACGTGCTAACTCCCTCGTGTATGTGTCATTAATGTTAACTGAAGATTAACAAAGACTACAACACCACCAAGCCCGGAAATTAGATGCAGCGTACCTGTAATGGTGGCTGTTTCAGAGGAACAAGAGTGGGATCCAGATGCAGCAAACATTTATTCAGACAAACATAATAAAAGTAATTCCAGGCAAAACTGATAAATGCAGACATTGGCAAGGAAGGCAAACAAAACTGACAACAAGCGCACACATAACATCCATAGAAGTACAACACCAGACAAAGAATATAAAAAACACTTGGGTATATATCTCAAGGAGAGATTGGCGAACAAGACACACCTGGAAACAATCATGAACTAATCAACAAGAAAAACTACAAAGGACTACAAAACATGGCACAGAACAGGAAATAACATAAAAGTCCACACAAATCAAGGGGAACACAAGACAGGAATCATGACAGTACCGACTGATGAGTGTCACAACTGGATTGGGGGCCTGTCTGAACTAACATGATGCTCAATTCAACATGACATCATGACTTTTGCGTAAACATACACGCCACTTTCAAGTCAATTGGCGTGTTATCTATACGCATTTTGAACTATCCGCGTGTATGCGTGTATGTTTACGCCGTTAAATGTCCGAGTGATTCCGTGTGTATGTACACGCCGTTAAATGTCCGAGCGAAACGAAGAAAAACCTAGATCTACATCTGGCGAGCGATATTTTTTTGTCCTAGGATGGTAGGGGAACACTTATTAATGGTATTAACCCCAGTGACGGGTAGGTTAAGGGACGGGGTTGGGGTAGGTCATAATGTAGCCTAACGTTAAGTCAACGACGTTCATAAACACGCTGAAAAGCGATTATGCGTGTTGATAGCACGCCAAAAATGGAAATACGAATTTCCGTGTTATACGTACGCTATTTCATGAGATCATTCTGCTCAATTTAGCAAATACAGTATCATACCTATTACACTGCTTTGGAATTTGCAGTGTTGATACTAATTTTACCCTTTCATTCTCTAACACACTTGTATCCATCTTTATATATTATATTTATGCTCTTATATTACCGTATGAGGGTTTTTTTCAAGCTTGTCTGTTTTCTTTTTTGTACAATCTGCTCATTACCACCCAGGGTTAGGTTTAGGGGCGGACCTTCATGGTGACATTTTACGTACAAAGTAAAGTTTAAAATAAAGAATGATCAGTTGGATCATACTGTATGGATTCATATTCATATTAAATCACCAACTTGTATAATACTAAGCAATACTTACTTCAATACTTATCTGTATGTGCAGTACCTGTAAAGGTAGGAAATGGCAATGTACCACAAACCTGTGCCATGGAACCTGCACAGTTTATGGAGCTGGCCATTACATTACATTTGATGGGAAAAGATACACTTTTGATGGAGACTGCGAATACACATTAATCAGAGTAAGTACACAATAAATCTATACAAAACACAATACACTTTAGTTTCATTTGCTTACACAATATTCTGCCAACAAATGTTTTATGATAACTTTATTAAAATAATAATAATAATCATCATACTAAATATATCAGCAATTGAACTGTTGGTGCCACTATAGAAACTGAATAACAGACCCCAAACTTAGTCCAGAGATTTCCCTAATGTCATTAATAAAAATAACTAAGAAAAAAAAAAAGATAATCAGAGACAAATTTGTGTGATTTATACAGGATCATTGCGGTCATGCCAATGCCAGTGCTACTTTCAGTGTTCTCACCGAAAACATACCATGTGGAACTACTGGCACCACTTGCTCTAAGGCTGTCAGAGTCTTCCTTGGGGTGAGAATCCTTGGATTTCTACAGTTATATTTCTGTTTTGTTAATACATATATTTAGGAACAGATCACATGTTGATAATAAATAAACATATTTTACTCTTTTAGAACAAGGAGATTAAATTGAAAGATGCAGGTTATCAGATTCTTCATAGAGATGAGGGGGTGGACATTCCTTATCAAATTTCGATAAGAGGAATTTACATGGTCATTGAGGCAAATAATGGTCTAATTGTGATGTGGGACCAAAGGACAAATATCTTCATCAAACTCAGTCCAAACTTTAAGGTGAGAAATACATTTAGAGTCAATGACTCAATAGCTGCCTCAGAGAGAGACTACAGTACAAATACTATATATATGCCTCAGAGATTACAGTTTACTGTTAGATTTAGTTGTCTTGAAAGGCTATTGGATGTTTTTAATATAAGGTTGTGTTAGTTAATATGCATTTTGTGCCATCACAGGGTAATGTGTGTGGTCTTTGTGGGAACTATGATGGAAACCCAAACAATGAATTCGTGTTGAGAAGTCAGGAGGTGGTCACTGAACCCTTGGACTTCGGAAATTATTGGAAAGAGTCCTTTAGCTGTCCTGTTGCAATGGAAATTAGAAATCCCTGCTCAAATAACCCTTACAGGGAATCATGGGCTCAGAAACAATGTAGTATCATTAAAAGTCAAGTTTTTACAACATGTCATTCTCAAGTAAGTTAAAGGCATAGTGAGCTTGTACAATATCCATTTGTTCTTGAATAGATAATCAAATTGCATTTGTCTCATTAAGGTGGATCCCAGTCATTTTTATAATGCTTGTGTGAGAGACTCATGTGCTTGTGATAGCGGTGGGGATCGCGACTGCTTGTGTGCTGCTATAGCAGCCTATGCACTAGCCTGTAATGAGGCTGGTACCTGTATTGCCTGGAGAACCCCTAAAATTTGCCGTGAGTCACTGATCATTTTCTCAGTGTAATTTGATTAACTGAAAACAAATTACATATAAGAGACCAGCACAAATTATTTTTCTTTTCCTTTTTCTTTCTTTTTTTTTCTTGCAGCATTGTTCTGTGATTATTACAACCCCTTGGATGAATGTGAGTGGCATTACAAACCTTGCGGAGCTCCCTGTATGCAAACCTGCAGAAATCCAACTGGGGAGTGCTCAAGTCAGATACTAGCACTTGAAGGTAAATAAAATGATAACATAACTGAATAAAACAACAAAAACACTTTTTTTTTATTCCAAAAAGTTATGTTGGGGTTCAGACAGATAATAGCAACAGTTATGAATATTTGTTTGTAGGACTAGGTTTGGTACGAACAACAGATATTCTCCACATAATTATCTTGGACAAAATAATTCACAATACTGATATTATTCTGATTCTAATAGATATAAATATTTTAAGGAAAAACAGAAAGAACACTATTAGTCAGATTAATTTTTGTTCATAATGTTTGCCTGTATCAAATCCAATAAAGAGAGAGTTATTTGACTGTAACCCTGTTCCCTGAAAAAGTGTGCTCTGCATTTGTGCAGAGGTGCTAAAATAGGGGATTACTCGATTCATTTAGCCCTATAATCTCCCGGGAGAAGCACTGATTTGAAACGCGCTTGCCTTTGCCTACAGCTGAGGAAAAGGTTTCTGTCTTACTTTATTTATAATAAAAATATTGTTTATTACATATCTAGACAGAAATCCACATTAGAACTTAGTAACACTTCTCTCCAGGGCCGGCGCCAAGGGCATTCACAGACCATGCCCCCCCTAAACGAGTTACCCCCCCTACAAACCTCCCTTCATTCCCTCTCCACTGAACGTGAACGATTAAATGCGTGAAATGAACGTATGGTGGTTGAGCGTGGTAAAGTTAGTTTTAGGTTCGATATTTACCGGACATTTGTTTTTCCTTTACACTGTTCTATGATCGGCAGTCTTACAAAGATGTCAATAGCAGGATTAGTTTTAACAGTATGTAACCATTGCATATCGACATGAAATATTAATTCAAAATCACCTACGTGCGCTATAGCTGCATATTTATACCTGAGAATGCTTGAGGCGCTTCCACAGCGCATGGGAAGGTCGGACTATTCCACCAACTGGTAAACGTAGCCTAATATATTATTTAAAAGTACTTTTAACATTTAAAAAATGACATTTTCAAATTCCAAAGCTTGTAGAAGGTTACTATTGGTAAGACTAACTTACTAATTGGTAAGACCTACTACAGGTGCATTTGTGCCAATACCTCCCTTCATGTATTTTCAGTACACAATAATTTTAATATTTTTATTTTTATAAAGGGTTTTTGGTGACTTACTACAGGTGAGATTTTGCATTATTCACCTGTAAGTCAAGCCTGCTTAGGAACGTACTAAAAGCATGGCTGTAGCCAGCTATGAGGTCACCGAGGTCTGGACTGTATAGGTGTGTATAATAAAGGTTGTGAAATTATTGCCTAATATAGTATTAAAGGAGTATTTCACTTTTAAAAAGATTTTTTGCTGATAATTTACTCACCCCCATGTCATCCAAGATGTCCATGTCTTTCTTTCTTCAGTTGAAAAGAAATTAAGGTTTTTGATGAAACATTCCAGGATTTTCTCCATATAATGGACTTCATTGGGAACCAAACGGTTCAAGGTCCAAATGAGAATTTCAGTGCAGCTTAAAAGGGCTTTAAATGACTCGAGACGATGAATAAGGGTCTTATCTAAGACCCTTCGAGTCATGACTCGAAAAAAGATTTGTTAATTTTGATGAACGAGTTCGAACAGGAGAGTCACGGACGCTCATCACAGAACAGAGCAAGGCGAGCATTTGTGCTTATAAAACTTAAACTTTGTTATTTATTTTTTAAATGACCGATCATTTCGCTAGATAAGACCCTTATTCATCGTCTGATATCGTTTAAAGCCCTTTGAAGCTGCACTGAAACTGTTGTTTGGACCTTGAACCGTTTGGTTCCCAATGAAGTCCATTATATGGAGAAAAAACTGGAATGTTTTCATCAAAAACCTTAATTTCTTTTCGACTGAAGAAAGAAAGACGTGGACATCTTGGATGACATGGGGGTGAGTAATTTATCAGCAAAAGTTTTTTTAAAAGTGAACTACTCCTTTAACTCGACTTTAGTGCTGCAAGGATATTCCACAGCATCAAGATAATTTGTTAATGGTCATAAAGTGTGAGATAAGATGCAAGTACCGTAGCTAAACATTTCATAATTGACAGCTGTTTTAAGACAGAAATGTTAAATGACCAACAAAAATAATCTTGCAAACTAATAAACTTTTGACTAATTTCACAATTTTGAATCGGAAATAGGCCAATACAATTTACGTAACATTCATGTTTGAAGTTCACTCTCTCTGGGAATCTAAGCTGAAAGCTCTGCCATCATATGTTGCTTTTTAAAAAAATTCTACATTGGATGCGTGCGAAATGACTAAATTAGTGATTATGTCTTAACGAGTCTGTATTTCTGTCGTTCTCATATGTTGTCTCATACGTATCTGTGTAAAATCACAGATCTAATTACCTTTTTTTCATGTGGCATTTTGTCATCAACAATGTTAAAGGCCCAGTGGCCTTGTAATAAACATTTTACAAAAGAAAACCTCAAGATGTTTATTATAAATAAAGTAAGAAACTTTTTCCTCAGCTGTAGGCAAAGGCAAGCGCGTTTCTAATCAGTGCTTCTCCGGGGAAACTTGTGCTAAATTAATCCCCTAGTTTAGCGCCATCTACTGTTTTAGAACAGGAAGTTACTCAACTGCATTTGTTAGAAAATCTGCCTGGACACATTTGTGAGAAAATCGAGCCGAGAGATCTCATAATCGTAACAGACAGATATGCATTTGTAAGCTCTAGATTTGGTATTTGTTTAAAGGTTACATGCAATTTGTAGGATGGTTTGTATTTATTTGTGAAATAGCCTTATCTAGGCTCATTTATTTATATTTGTAAAAAACAATATTGGTTATTCCACTGCATTTTCGCTCAAATTGACCTTTGTTTTTGCAAATTGCTTTCTGTTTGTTTGCGAGGCGAGTTTTCCTTTGCAAAGCAGATCTAGTTTGTTTGCAAGACGAGTTTGTTTGTGAGTCAAGTTTTCCTTTGCAAAGCAGATCGAGTTTGTTTGCAAAATACTGGATTTGTTTGTTTAATTATGGTACATAATTCGCTCTATAATCTACCCCCTATAATAAATGATTTTTTTTGGCCAAAGAAGCTTGAGATATTTTCATTGTCAGTATTGTCCTGTTGAGATATTTTCATTGTCAGTATCTATTGTCCTGTGCTAGCAAGAAATATTCATCTTTTTTTAAAATTCATATTTTCACATACAGAATATGGTAAGAAATTACTCCTTTGGACGGCTTTTCAAACAGCAAATTTTAATTTCAAGTATATATAATTTATCATATATGAAAATAATTTGGGTCCTGATCAGCCTTACATTGCCCCTGCCTAGCAATCTATGTCACATAGAGGTAACATAATTAATTCTGTGTTTTGTATTTTTTGCACAATATTCCTTTTTTTATAAGGTTGTTACCCCAAATGTCCCTCTGGTCATCCTTACTTTGATGAGGATACAATGAAATGTGTTAAAAGTGAGCAATGTGGCTGCTATGATAAACAGGGGGAACATTACAGCAATCATGAGAGAGTTCCTTCAACAGAAAACTGTCAAATATGGTATGCTTTCATTTCATGTCAAGAATTACAGCCTACTGTCATAAAATATAGTTTTAATTTTAAAATGGTTTATTCTATAGCTATTGCGATTCCATGGAGATCAACTGCAAATACAATGCAACAGGTCAGAAAAAATATTTACACCTCTGGTTTCTTCTATCTTTAATTAGGCACATAACTGGTTTAGTAAATGTCTTTATTCCCAAATTTGTAGCTTGCACCTGTATATTCAAAGGGAACAAATATCCATATGGTGATACAATATACAATACAACAGATGGACTTGGCAGCTGCATGACAGCTGTCTGTGAAGAACATGGAATAATTCAAAAAGATTCATACACTTGTCAAACATCACATCCAACAACAACCTTAAGTCAAACTCCTATATTTGACTTCTCTAGTAAAACAACAGGTAACTTATACTACTATCTTCTCAAGTACAACAAGTTTTTACTCTTTATATGTTTCGCTGAGTTAAAACAAGTACTTCATGAGTTGATATTTTTGAAAAATGCAATCTGATATATTTTGTTGGCACTGAAATGCTTTTTTATGAAGTATATAACTTTGATAACGTTGATAGTTTGTTGTTTAATAAGGGTAAAATGGTTCCTTAAAATGTACCGTACAGTTTACCATCCACTGTGTTTGTGAGTCATCCGCCAATCATTAGGCTTGAGAAAGCAGATGCTGCATCACTGCTTGCAATTCATTGCAGCAAACGGCTTAATGATTGTTAAAGTGTCATTAAATCTAATGGTTTCCACTATCTTTGTATAATCAAGTGTTCTTATTAAATTAAATATTTTAATTTTGAATATATTATTGCAGAGACACCTGTTCCAGCCAAATACACTGCAGAAACTGTTCCAACAAATACCTTATTTTCATTCAGTACATCCACTACTACTACAAGCATATCTACAACTCCAAAAACAACAACATCTACTTCTACACCTTCACCAAGTTTGTCAATTAGCACGCATATATCACCAATAACACCAACAGTTCAAGAATCCTACACTGTTACTAGCAAATCAACACCACCGTCAACAAAAGCATTTACTACAAGTGCTTCAACAGCTTCTTCAACATCCACAACATTGAAAACAACCACTCTTACTCCTAACCCTGAATGTATTTGCCATTGGTCAGATTGGAACGACTTTGGTGCCCCAACAACAGGTCCAGGAGGTGGTGAAGTCGTACCTATTGAAAGAATAACGGATAACTCTACTCGGATATGTTTGGCACTAAAGGAAATTGAATGCCGTGCGAAACGTTATCCTGGAGTTCCTCTTTCACAACTTGGCCAGGTTGTGAAATGCAATATGAAAGATGGACTAATTTGCTTGAACAAACACCAAGGCCTTGCACAGCAATGCTATGACTATGAGATTAGAGCATTCTGTTGCGATGAAAACTGTGGCAACAAAACAACACAGTCCTTAAGTACACCTGCTACAACAATGTCCACAACAAGCATACATCTACCACCAAGTACGATATCAGCGGTCCAAAGTTTCTCTGCTGTTACAAGTATTACAAAAGATTCTTCAACAATTTCTGCTGGTACACCTTTACCAACATTTTCAAACAGCATGCCTACACCACCAACTATAACATCAACAAGCAATAATTCATTCACAAGAATAAGCATATCAACAACTACAGCAGCAACTTCCACAATAATTTCTGCTAAAACTTCAATTTCTTCAACAAGTAGATTCACACTAAATAATACTACACCAACAATGCACAGTTCCCCTACTGTTAAAAACATACCCACAACTCCAACAATGTCGACACCTACCCCAACATTTTCAACTGGCATGACTACATCACTGAATGAAACATCTACAGTCAAGAATTTCTCCAGTATTACAAGCATGTCTACAACTCCAACAACACAAACATCAACAACTCCATCAATGACTTCTCCAACATCCACCACATTGCAAACAAGCATCTCTACTCTTAGCCCTAAATGTAATTGTCATTGGTCAGATTGGAACGAATTTGGTGGCACAACAACAGGTCTTGAAGGTGGTAAAATAGTACCAATTGAAAGAATAATGGACACATCTCCTAGCATCTGCTCAACACTAAAGGACATACAATGCCGTGCAAAACGTTATTCGGGAGTTCCCATTACACAGCTTGGCCAGGTTGTGAAATGCAATATGAAAGATGGACTAGTTTGCTTGAACAAACACCAAGGCCTTGCACAGCAATGCTATGACTATGAGATTAGAGCATTGTGTTGTGATGAAAACTGTGGCAACATCACAACACAGTCCTTAAGTACAGCTGCTACAACGATGTCATCAACAAGCATACATCTACCACCAAGTACAACATCAGCAGTCCAACGTTCCTCCACAGTTACAAGAATACTAACAGACTCCTCAACAACAATTTCTGCTAGTACACCTTCAAAAATATTCTCAAACAGCATGCCTACACCACCAACTACAACAAGTCATATTCCCACCACAAGCATTAGCATTTCAACAACTACAGCAGCAACTTCCACAACAATTTCTACCAAACCTTCAATTTCTTTAACAAGTAGATTTACACTAAATGTTACAACACCAACAGTTCAGAGTTCCCCTACTGTTAAAAACATACCCACAACTCCAACAACGTCTACACCTACCCCAACATTTTCAACTGGCATGACTATATCACTGAATGAAACATCTACAGTCAAGAATTTCTCCAGTATTACAAGCATGTCTACAACTCCAACAACACAAATATTTACAACTCCATCAATGACTTCTCCAACATCCACAACATTGCAAACAAGCATCTCTACTCTTAGCCCTGAATGTAATTGTCATTGGTCAGATTGGAACGACTTTGGTGGCCCAACAACAGGTACTGAAGGTGGTGAAATAGTACCAATTGAAATAATAACTGACACCTCTCTTAGCATCTGCACAGCACTAAAGGACGTTCAATGCCGTGCAAAACGTTATCCTGGAGTTCCCATTACAAAGCTTGGCCAGGTTGTGAAATGCAATACTAAAGATGGATTAGTTTGCTTGAACAAACACCAAGGCCTTGCACAGCAATGCTATAACTATGAGATTAGAGCATTGTGTTGTGATGAAAACTGTGGCAAAATCACAACACAGTCCTTAAGTACATCTGCTACAACAATGTCACAAACAAGCATACATATACCACCAACTACAACATCAGCAGTCCAACGTTCCTCCACAGTTACAAGCATACTAACAAATTCATCAAAAACAATTACTGCTAGTACACCTTCAAAAATATTCTCAAACAGCATACCTACAACACCAACTACAAGAAGTCATATTCCCACCAAAGGCATAAGCATTTCAACAACTACAGCAGCAACTTCCACAATAATTTCTACCAAACCTTCAATTTTTTTAACAAGTAGATTCACACTAAATAATACTACACCAACAATGCACAGTTCCCCTACTGTTAAAAACATACTCACAACTCCAACAATGTCTACACCTACCCCAACATTTTCAACTGACATGACTACATCACTGAATGAAACATCTACAGTCAATAATTTCTCCAGTATTACAAGCATGTCTACAACTCCAACAACACAAACATCAACAACTCCATCAATGACTTCTCCAACATCCACCACATTGCAAACAAGCATCTCTAGTCTTAGCCCTGCATGTAATTGTCATTGGTCAGATTGGAACGAATTTGGTGGCACAACAACAGGTCTTGAAGGTGGTAAAATAGTACCAATCGAAAGAATAATGGACACATCTCCTAGCATCTGCTCAACACTAAAGGACATACAATGCCGTGCAAAACGTTATCCTGGAGTTCTGCTTACACAGCTTGGCCAGGTTGTGAAATGCAATACAAAAGATGGACTAGTTTGCTTGAACAAACACCAAGGCCTTGCACAGCAATGCTATGACTATGAGATTAGAGCATTGTGTTGTGATGAAAACTGTAGCAACATACACAACACAGTCCTTGAGTACATCTGCACAACGATTGTCACATACAAGCATACATCTACCACCAGTACAACATCAGTCATCCAAAGTTCCTCACAGTATCAAGCATACACAACAAATTCATCACAACCAATTACTGCTAGTACACCTCAAAAATATCTCAAACAGCATGCCTACAACCAACTACGAATCAACAAGCCAACATTTCCACACAATTAATAAGCATATCAACACTATACAGCAACATTCCACAATAATTTACCAAACCTTCAAATTCTTTAACAAGCAGATTCAACATTAAATGTTACAACACCACAGTCCAGAGTTCCCCTACTGGTAAAAGCATACCCACATATCCACAACAATTCTACAACTCACCAACGTTTTCAACTGGCATGACTACATCGCTGAATGAACACACTTCATCCATGAATTCTTCCAGTAGTACAAAAAGCATCTACAACTACAAAACATAAACATCTACAACTCCACTAAGACTTCTCCAACATCAACTGAAGTTGAAAAAAGCATCCCCACTCTTAGCCCTGGATGTAATTGTCATTGACAAGTTGGAACGACTTTGGTGGCCCAAACAACAGGTTACTGAAGGTGGTGAAATCAGTTACCATATGAAAAATAACTGACACCTCTCTTAGCATCTGCACAGCACTAAAGGAGTTCAATAGCACTGCAAAACGTTATCCTGGATTCCCATTACACAGCTTGGCCAGGTTTGTGAAATGCAATATGAAAGATGGACAAGTTTGCTTGAACAAACCAAGGCCTTGCACAGCAATAGCTTAACTAAGATTAGAGCATTTGTGCTGATGAAAACTGTGGCTAGCATCACAACACAAGTTCCTTAATACAGCTGCTACAACGATGCCACACAACAAGCATTACTCTACCACCAAGTACAACATCAGTGGTCCAAAGTTCCTCCACAGTTTACAAGAATATACACAGACTCCTCAACAACAATTTCTGCTAGTACACCATCAAAAATATTCCTCATAACAGCATGCCTACACCACCCAACTCACAAGTCATATTCCCACACAAGCATAATGCATTTCAACAACTACAGCACAACTTCCACAACAATTTCTACCAAACTTCAATTTACTTAACAAGTAGATTTACACAAATGTTACAACACCAACAGTTCGATCACTACATTAAACACATTCCTACACCTCCAACAATGTCTAACATTACCCCAATTTCAACGCATCTTATTACGTGCATAAACATCTAGTAAGATTTAAATCAGATTCCAAGATTATATAACTGACACTCCTACATCTCACACACAAAGACTCAATCGCAAACGTTTACCGATACTTACACATGCCAGTAAATCAACAAGATATATTTTAACAACACAAGCTGACACATCTATACAAATAACATGTTCAAAAACTTGCAAAAACACAAACATCCTATAATCTTACCATGTAAACAAGATACATGTCAAAGTAAACTAGGTGCCCAACAACGGTACTCAAGGTGTAAAATACTACGAAATTAATAACACACTCTCTTACATCTGCAAAATCTAAAGAGCTACAACATCGTCAAAAGTTCCTGATTCCCATTACTAAGCATTAGCATGTGAAACTTCAAAAATGTTAACTTCAATTTTAACAAAGGCCTTGCACAGAATGCTATAACATAATCAGGCATGTGTTTCTTAAAATGTGAAAATCAACCACCAATACATCTCTACAACAATGTCATAACAGCTACCAATTACAACTACACATCGAGTCAACGTTCCTCCCAGTCAGCATACTAAAATCTCAACAACAATAGCTAGTACACTTCAAAATCTCAAACACATCCTACACACCACTCAAAGTTCAATCCACCAAGCTACAATTTCAACAACTACACAAACTCCACATAATTTTACAACTTCAATTTTTTTAACAAGTGATTAACAAAATACCCAACAATGCACATCCTACTTTAAAACAACACAACTCCACAATGTCTACACTCCCCAACATTTTAATGACCACTCGAATGAAAATTACTCATAATTTCTCGATTACAACATCTAATCCACACACAACTCAACTCCATCAATGACTTCTCCAACATTCACCACATTGCAAACAAGCTTCTCTAGTCTTAGCCCTGCATGTAATTGTCATTGGTCAGATTGGAACGAATTTGGTGGCACAACAACAGGTCTTGAAGGTGGTAAAATAGTACCAATTGAAAGAATAATGGACACATCTCCTAGCATCTGCTCAACACTAAAGGACATACAATGCCGTGCAAAACGTTATCCTGGAGTTCTGCTTACACAGCTTGGCCAGGTTGTGAAATGCAATACAAAAGATGGACTAGTTTGCTTGAACAAACACCAAGGCCTTGCACAGCAATGCTATGACTATGAGATTAGAGCATTGTGTTGTGATGAAAACTGTAGCAACATCACAACACAGTCCTTGAGTACATCTGCTACAACGATGTCACAAACAAGCATACATCTACCACCAAGTACAACATCAGCAGTCCAAAGTTCCTCCACAGTTACAAGCATACTAACAAATTCATCAGCAACAATTACTGCTAGTTACACCTTCAAAAATATTCTCAAACAGCATGCCTACACAACCAACTACGACATCAACAAGCCACATTTCCACCACAATAATAAGCATATCAACAACTACAGCAGCAACTTCCACAATAATTTCTACCAAACCTTCAATTTCTTTAACAAGCAGATTCACATTAAATGTTACAACACCAACAGTCCAGAGTTCCCCTACTGGTAAAAGCATACCCACATCTCCAACAACAATGTCTACACCTTCACCAACGTTTTCAACTGGCATGACTACATCGCTGAATGAAACATCTTCAGTCCAGAATTCTTCCAGTAGTACAAGCATGTCTACAACTACAACAACACAAACATCTACAACTCCACTAATGACTTCTCCAACATCCACAACATTGAAAACAAGCATCCCCACTCTTAGCCCTGGATGTAATTGTCATTGGACAGATTGGAACGACTTTGGTGGCCCAACAACAGGTACTGAAGGTGGTGAAATAGTACCAATTGAAATAATAACTGACACCTCTCTTAGCATCTGCACAGCACTAAAGGACGTTCAATGCCGTGCAAAACGTTATCCTGGAGTTCCCATTACACAGCTTGGCCAGGTTGTGAAATGCAATATGAAAGATGGACTAGTTTGCTTGAACAAACACCAAGGCCTTGCACAGCAATGCTTAAACTATGAGATTAGAGCATTGTGTTGTGATGAAAACTGTGGCAGCATCACAACACAGTCCTTAAGTACAGCTGCTACAACGATGCCATCAACAAGCATACATCTACCACCAAGTACAACATCAGTGGTCCAAAGTTCCTCCACAGTTACAAGAATACTAACAGACTCCTCAACAACAATTTCTGCTAGTACACCTTCAAAAATATTCTCAAACAGCATGCCTACACCACCAACTACAACAAGTCATATTCCCACCAAAGGCATAAGCATTTCAACAACTACAGCAGCAACTTCCACAATAATTTCTACCAAACCTTCAATTTTTTAACAAGTAGATTCACACTAAATAATACTACACCAACAATGCACAGTTCCCCTACTGTTAAAAACATACTCACAACTCCAACAATGTCTACACCTACCCCAACATTTTCAACTGGACATGACTAATCACTGAATGAAACATCTACAGTCAATAATTTCTCCAGTATTACAAGCATGTCTACAACTCCAACAACACAAACATCAACAACTCCATCAATGACTTCTCCAACATTCACACATTGCAAACAAGCTTCTCTAGTCTTAGCCCTGCATGTAATTGTCATTGGTCGATTGGAACGAATTTGGTGACACAACAACAGGTCTTGAAGGTGGTAAAATAGTACCAATTGAAAGAATAATGGACACATCTCCTAGCATCTGCTCAACACTAAAGGACATTACAATGCCGTGCAAAACGTTATCCTGGAGTTCTGCTTACACAGCTTGGCCAGGTTGTGAAATGCAATACAAAGATGGATAGTTTGCTTGAACAAACACCAAGGCCTTGCACAGCAATGCTATGACTATGAGATTAGAGCATTGTGTTGTGATAAAAACTGTAGCAACATCACAACACAGTCCTTGAGTACATCTGCTACAACGATGTCACAAACAAGCATACATCTACCACAAAGTACAACATCAGCAGTCCAAAGTTCCTCCACAGTTACAAGATACTAACAAATTCATCAGCAACAATTACTGCTAGTACACCTTCAAAAATATTCTCAAACAGCATGCCTACACAACCAACTACGACATCAACAAGCCACATTTCCACCACAATAATAAGCATATCAACAACTACAGCAGCAACTTCCACAATAATTTCTACCAAACCTTCAATTTCTTTAACTAACAGATTCACATTAAATGTTACAACACCAACAGTCCAGAGTTCCCCTACTGGTAAAAGCATACCCACATCTCCAACAACAATGTCTACACCTTCACCAACGTTTTCAACTGGCATGACTACATCGCTGAATGAAACATCTTCAGTCCAGAATTCTTCCAGTAGTACAAGCATGTCTACAACTACAACAACACAAACATCTACAACTCCACTAATGACTTCTCCAACATCCACAACATTGAAAACAAGCATCCCCACTCTTAGCCCTGGATGTAATTGTCATTGGACACATTGGAACGACTTTGGTGGCCCAACAACAGGTACTGAAGGTGGTGAAATAGTACCAATTGAAATAATAACTGACACCTCTCTTAGCATCTGCACAGCACTAAAGGACGTTCAATGCCGTGCAAAACGTTATCCTGGAGTTCCCATTACACAGCTTGGCCAGGTTGTGAAATGCAATATGAAAGATGGACTAGTTTGCTTGAACAAACACCAAGGCCTTGCACAGCAATGCTATAACTATGAGATTAGAGCATTGTGTTGTGATGAAAACTGTGGCAGCATCACAACACAGTCCTTAAGTACAGCTGCTACAACGATGCCATCAACAAGCATACATCTACCACCAAGTACAACATCAGTGGTCCAAAGTTCCTCCACAGTTACAAGAATACTAACAGACTCCTCAACAACAATTTCTGCTAGTACACCTTCAAAAATATTCTCAAACAGCATGCCTACACCACCAACTACAACAAGTCATATTCCCACCACAAGCATAAGCATTTCAACAACTACAGCAGCAACTTCCACAACAATTTCTACCAAACCTTCAATTTCTTTAACAAGTAGATTTACACTAAATGTTACAACACCAACAGTTCAGAGTTCCCTACTGTTAAAAACATACCCACAACTCCAACAATGTCTACACCTACCCCAACATTTTCAACTGGCATGACTATATCACTGAATGAAACATCTACAGTCAAGACTTTCTCCAGTATTGCAAGCATGTCTACAACTCCAACAACACAAATATTTACAACTCCATCAATGACTTCTCCAACATCCACAACATTGCAAACAAGCATCTCTACTCTTAGCCCTGAATGTAATTGTCATTGGTCAGATTGGAACGACTTTGGTGGCCCAACAACAGGTACTGAAGGTGGTAAAATAGTACCAATTGAAATAATAACTGACACCTCTCTTAGCATCTGCACAGCATAAAGGACGTTCAATGCCGTGCAAAACGTTATCCTGGAGTTCCCATTACAAAGCTTGGCCAGGTTGTGAAATGCAATACTAAAGATGGATTAGTTTGCTTGAACAAACACCAAGGCCTTGCACAGCAATGCTATAACTATGAGATTAGAGCATTGTGTTGTGATGAAAACTGTGGCAGCATCACAACACAGTCCTTAAGTACAGCTGCTACAACGATGCCATCAACAAGCATACATCTACCACCAAGTACAACATCAGTGGTCCAAAGTTCCTCCACAGTTACAAGAATACTAACAGACTCCTCAACAACAATTTCTGCTAGTACACCTTCAAAAATATTCTCAAACAGCATGCCTACACCACCAACTACAACAAGTCATATTCCACCACAAGCATAAGCATTTCAACAACTACAGCAGCAACTTCCACAACAATTTCTACCAAACCTTCAATTTCTTTAACAAGTAGATTTACACTAAATGTTACAACACCAACAGTTCAGAGTTCCCCTACTGTTAAAAACATACCCACAACTCCAACAATGTCTACACCTACCCCAACATTTTCAACTGGCATGACTATATCACTGAATGAAACATCTACAGTCAAGACTTTCTCCAGTATTGCAAGCATGTCTACAACTCCAACAACACAAATATTTACAACTCCATCAATGACTTCTCCAACATCCACAACATTGCAAACAAGCATCTCTACTCTTAGCCCTGAATGTAATTGTCATTGGTCAGATTGGAACGACTTTGGTGGCCCAACAACAGGTACTGAAGGTGGTAAAATAGTACCAATTGAAATAATAACTGACACCTCTCTTAGCATCTGCACAGCACTAAAGGATGTTCAATGCCGTGCAAAACGTTATCCTGGAGTTCCCATTACAAAGCTTGGCCAGGTTGTGAAATGCAATACTAAAGATGGATTAGTTTGCTTGAACAAACACCAAGGCCTTGCACAGCAATGCTATAACTATGAGATTAGAGCATTGTGTTGTGATGAAAACTGTGGCAAAATCACAACACAGTCCTTAAGTACATCTGCTCCAACGATATCACAAACAAGCATACATATCCCACCAAGTACAACATCAGCAGTCCAACGTTCCTCCACAGTTACAAGCATACTAACAAATTCATCAACAACAATTACTGCTAGTACACCTTCAAAAATATTCTCAAACAGCATGCCTACACAACCAACTACGACATCAACAAGCCACATTTCCACCACAATCATAAGCAAATCAACAACTACAGCAGCAACTTCCACAATAATTTCTACCAAACCTTCAATTTCTTTAACAAGCAGATTCACATTACATGTTACAACACCAACAGTCCAGAGTTCCCCTTCTGGTAAAAGCATACCCACATATCCAACAACAATGTCTACACCTTCACCGAAGTTTTCAACTGGCATGACTACATCGCTGAATGAAACATCTTCAGTCCAGAATTCTTCCAGTAGTACAAGCATGTCTACAACTACAACAACACAAACATCTACAACTCCACTAATGACTTCTCCAACATCCACAACATTGAAAACAAGCATCCCCACTCTTAGCCCTGGATGTAATTGTCATTGGACACATTGGAACGACTTTGGTGGCCCAACAACAGGTACTGAAGGTGGTGAAATAGTACCAATTGAAATAATAACTGACACCTCTCTTAGCATCTGCACAGCACTAAAGGACGTTCAATGCCGTGCAAAACGTTATCCTGGAGTTCCCATTACACAGCTTGGCCAGGTTGTGAAATGCAATATGAAAGATGGACTAGTTTGCTTGAACAAACACCAAGGCCTTGCACAGCAATGTTATAACTATGAGATTAGAGCATTGTGTTGTGATGAAAACTGTGGCAGCATCACAACAAAGTCCTTAAGTACAGCTGCTAGAACGATGTCATCAACAAGCATACATCTACCACCAAGTACAACATCAGCGGTCCAAAGTTCCTCCACAGTTACAAGAATACTAACAGACTCCTCAACAACAATTTCTGCTAGTACACCTTCAAAAATATTCTCAAACAGCATGCCTACACCACCAACTACAACAAGTCATATTCCCACCACAAGCATAAGCATTTCAACAACTACAGCAGCAACTTCCACAACAATTTCTACCAAACCTTCAATTTCTTTAACAAGTAGATTTACACTAAATGTTACAACACCAAAAGTTCAGAGTTCCCCTACTGTTAAAAACATACCCACAACTCCAACAATGTCTACACCTACCCAACATTTTCAACTGGCATGACTATATCACTGAATGAAACATCTACAGTCAAGAATTTCTCCA
Organism: Chrosomus eos; assembly: GCA_036326025.1. Classification (NCBI taxonomy): domain Eukaryota; kingdom Metazoa; phylum Chordata; class Actinopteri; order Cypriniformes; family Leuciscidae; genus Chrosomus; species Chrosomus eos. The sequence continues at coordinate 52,947,502 of CM070818.1, forward strand.
GTATTACAAGCATGTCTACAACTCCAACAACACAAACATCAACAACTCCATCATTGACTTCTCCAACATCCACAACATTGCAGACAAGCATCTCTACTCTTAGCCCTGAATGTAATTGTCATTGGTCAGATTGGAATGAATTTGGTGGCCCAACAACAGGCCTTGATGGTGGAAAAATAGTACCAATTGAAAGAATAATGGACACATTTCCTAGCATCTGCTCAGCACTAAAGTACATACAATGCCGTGCAAAACATTATCCTGGAGTACCTCTTACACAGCTTGGCCAGGTTGTGAAATGCAATACTAAAGATGGATTAGTTTGCTTGAACAAACACCAAGGCCTTGCACAGCAATGTTATGACTATGAGATTAGAGCATTTTGTTGTGATGAAAACTGTGGCAACATCACAACACAATCCTTAAGTACAGCTGCTACAACGATGTCATCAACAAGCATTCATCTTCCACCAAGTACAAAATCAACGGTCCAAAGTTTCTTCACAGTTACAAGCATAATAACAGACTCCTCAACAACAATTTCTGCTAGTACACCTTCAAAAATATTCTCAAACAGCATACCTACACAACCAACTACGACATCAACAAGCCACATTTCCACCAAAATCATAAGCAAATCAACAACTACAGCAGCAACTTCCACAATAATTTCTGCCAAACCTTCAATTTCTTTAACAAGCAGATTTACATTAAATGGTACAACACCAACAGTCCAGAGTTCCCCTACTGGTAAAAGCATACCCACATATCCAACAACAATGTCTACACCTTCACCGACGTTTTCAACTGGCATGACTACATCACTGAATGAAACATCTTCAGTCCAGAATTCTTCCAGTAGTACAAGCATGTCTACAACTACAACAACACAAACATCTACAACTCCACTAATGACTTCTCCAACATCCACAACATTGAAAACAAGCATCCCCACTCTTAGCCCTGGATGTAATTGTCATTGGACAGATTGGAACGACTTTGGTGGCCCAACAACAGGTACTGAAGGTGGTGAAATAGTACCAATTGAAATGATAACTGACACCTCTCTTAGCATCTGCACAGCACTAAAGGACGTTCAATGCCGTGCAAAACGTTATCCTGGAGTTCCCATTACACAGCTTGGCCAGGTTGTGAAATGCAATATGAAAGATGGACTAGTTTGCTTGAACAAACACCAAGGCCTTGCACAGCAATGCTATAACTATGAGATTAGAGCATTGTGTTGTGATGAAAACTGTGGCAGCATCACAACACAGTCCTTAAGTACAGCTGCTACAACGATGTCATCAACAAGCATACATCTACCACCAAGTACAACATCAGCGGTCCAAAGTTCCTCCACAGTTACAAGAATACTAACAGACTCCTCAACAACAATTTCTGCTAGTACACCTTCAAAAATATTCTCAAACAGCATGCCTACACCACCAACTACAACAAGTCATATTCCCACCACAAGCATAAGCATTTCAACAACTACAGCAGCAACTTCCACAACAATTTCTACCAAACCTTCAATTTCTTTAACAAGTAGATTTACACTAAATGTTACAACACCAACAGTTCAGAGTTCCCCTACTGTTAAAAACATACCCACAACTCCAACAATGTCTACACCTACCCCAACATTTTCAACTGGCATGACTATATCACTGAATGAAACATCTACAGTCAAGAATTTCTCCAGTATTACAAGCATGTCTACAACTCCAACAACACAAACATCAACAACTCCATCAATGACTTCTCCAACATCCACAACATTGCAGACAAGCATCTCTACTCTTAGCCCTGAATGTAATTGTCATTGGTCAGATTGGAATGAATTTGGTGGCCCAACAACAGGCCTTGATGGTGGAAAAATAGTACCAATTGAAAGAATAATGGACACATTTCCTAGCATCTGCTCAGCACTAAAGTACATACAATGCCGTGCAAAACATTATCCTGGAGTACCTCTTACACAGCTTGGCCAGGTTGTAAAATGCAATACTAAAGATGGATTAGTTTGCTTGAACAAACACCAAGGCCTTGCACAGCAATGTTATGACTATGAGATTAGAGCATTTTGTTGTGATGAAAACTGTGGCAACATCACAACACAATCCTTAAGTACAGCTGCTACAACGATGTCATCAACAAGCATTCATCTTCCACCAAGTACAAAATCAACGGTCCAAAGTTTCTTCACAGTTACAAGCATAATAACAGACTCCTCAACAACAATTTCTGCTAGTACACCTTCAAAAATATTCTCAAACAGCATGCCTACACCACCAACTGCGACATCAACAAGCCACATATCCACCACAAGCAAAAGCATATCAACAACTACAGCAGCACATTCCACAATCATTTCTGCCAAACCTTCAATTTCTTTAACAAGCAGATTTACATTAAATGTTACAACACCAACAGTCCAAAGTTCCCCTACTGGTAAAAGCATACCCACATCTCCAACAACAATGTCTACACCTTCACCGACGTTTTCAACTGGCATGACTACATCACTGAATGAAACATCTTCAGTCCAGAATTCCTCCAGTAGTACAAGCATGTCTACAACTACAACAACACAATCATCTACAACTCTATCAATGACTTTTCCAACATCCACAACATTGAAAACAAGCATCCCCACTCTTAGCCCTGGATGTAATTGTCATTGGACAGATTGGAACGACTTTGGTGCCCCAACAACAGGTACTGAAGGTGGTGAAATAGTACCGATTGAAATAATAACTGACACCTCTCTTAGCATCTGCACAGCAGTAAAGGAAGTACAATGCCGTGCAAAACGTTATCCTGGAGTTCCCATTGCACAGCTTGGCCAGGTTGTGAAATGCAATACGAAAGATGGACTAGTTTGCTTGAACAAACACCAAGGCCTTGCACAGCAATGCTATAACTATGAGATTAGAGCAATGTGTTGTGATGAAATCTGTGGCAACAGCACAACACAGTCCTTGAGTTCAGCTGGTACAACGATGTCATCAACAAGCATACATCTACCACCAAGTACAACATCAGCGGTCCAAAGTTCCTCCACAGTTACAAGCATACTAACAGACTCCTCAACAGCAACTTCTGCCAGTACACCTTCAAAAATATTCTCAAACAGTATGCCTACACCTCTAACTACGACATCAACAAGCCATATTTCCTTCACAAATGTAAATATATCAACAACTACAGCAGCAACTTCCACAATTATTTCTACCAAACCTTCAATTTCTTCAACAAGTAGATTTACACTAAATGTTACAACACCAACGGTTCATAGTTCACCTACTGGTAAAAGCATACCCACAACTTCTACGATATCTACACATTCATCAAGTTTGTCAACTGGTATGACAACATCACTGAATGAAACATCTTCAGTCCAGAATTTCTCCAGTATCACAAGCATGTCTACAACTCTAAAAACACGAACATCTACAACTCCATCAATAACTTCTCCAACATCCACAACATTGGAAACAAGGATTCCTACTCTTAGCCCTGGATGTAATTGTTATTGGTCAGATTGGAATGACTATGGTGCCCCAACAATAGGTCTTGAGGGTGGTGAAATAGTATCTATTGAAAGAATAAATTACACCTCTCCTAGCATCTGCCCAGCACTAAAGGACGTACAATGCCGTGCAAAACGTTATCCTGGAGTTCCTCTTACACAGCTTGGCCAGGTTGTGAAATGCAATACGAATGATGGACTAGTTTGCTTGAACAAACACCAAGGCCTTGTACAGCAATGTTATGACTATGAGATTAGAGCACTGTGTTGTGATGAAAACTGTGGCAACATCACAACACAATCTTTAACTACAGCTGCTACAACAATATCATCAATAAGTATGCATATACAACCAAGTATGACATCATTGGGCCAAAGTTCCTCAACCGTTATAGGCATATTTACAGATCCATCTTCACCAACTTTTTCCACTAGCATGCCTACACCACCAACTAAGACACCAACAAATCTTATTTCCTCAAAAAATTCAAGCATATCAACAACTACTGTAACAACGTCAACAATGTTTTCTTCAATACCTTCAGGTTCTTCCACTAGCAGGTTGACACAACAATTCACAACACCAAAAGTCCAGAGTTCCCCCACTGGTAAAACAATATCCACAACTCCATTAACAGTCTTTACAGGTACACCTTCATCATCGTTTTCACGTGGCATAACTGGTAAAAGCATTTTCACAACTCCAACAGTATTTTCTACTGGTACGACTTTCCCAATTGTTTTCAACTGGCTTGACTGCACCACTGATTAAAACACCAACAATCCAGAATTCATCCAATACTACAAGCTTGACAACTCAATCCTTATCTACAACAGCTACAATGATGTCATCAACAAGCATGCGTACAACATCAACACAGCATAGTTCCCCCACCGTTACAAGCATATCCAATAATTCTTCAACAACAATTTCTGCTGGTAAACCTTCACCAACTTTTTCAACCAACATGCCTACACAACCAACATTGGCATCATTAAGCCTAATTTCTTCCACAACTAAAATCATGTCAACAAGTACAGCCACAACTTCAACAATATTTTCTTCGAGACCTTCAATTTCTTCAACAAGCAGGTTTACAAAACAAATTACAACAACTCATGTCCAGAGTTCCCCCACTGGTAAAAGTATACCCACAACTCAAACAACATTGTCTACAGGTACACCTTCACCAATGTTTTCATCTGGCATGACTAAACCACTGCTTGAAACAACTTCAGTCCAGAATTTCTCAAGTATTACAAGCATGTCTACAACTCCAACAACACAAACATCTACACATCCATCAATGACTTCTCCAACATCCACAACATTGAAAACAAGCTTCCCTAATCTTAACCCTGGATGTAATTGTCATTGGTCAGATTGGAACGACTTTGGTGGCCCAACAACAGGTCTTGATGGTGGTGAAATAGTACCTATTGAAAGAATTACTGACACCTCTGCTACCACCTGCTCAGCACTAAAGGAAGTACAATGCCGTGCAAAACGCTATCCTGGAGTTCCTCTTTCACAGCTAGGCCAGGTTGTGAAATGCAATACGAAAGAAGGACTAGTTTGCTTGAACAAACACCAAGGCCTTGTAAAGAAATGTTATGACTATGAGATTAGAGCACTGTGTTGTGACGAAAACTGTGGCAACATCACAACAAATTCCTTAACTACAGCTGCTACAACAATATCATCAACAAGCATGCATATACCAGCAAGTATGACATCAACGGTCCAAAGGTCCTCCACAATTATTGACATATTCAAAGATCCATCAACAACAATTTCTACTGCTACACCTTCACCAACTTTTTCAACTAGCATGCCTAAACCACCAACTAAGACACCAACATATCTTATTTCCACAAAAAGTACTAGCAAATCAACTACTACTGTATCAACGTCAACAATGTTTTCTTCAATACCTTCAGGTTCTTCCACAAGCAGATTGACACAACAATTTACGACACAAAAAGTCCAGAGTTCCCCCACTGGTAAAACCATATCCACTACTCCAATAAAAATCTCTACAGGTACACCTTTAACATTGTTTTCACCTGGCATAACTACTACACCACCCACAACAACAACGTCAACAAGCCTTATTTCTTACACAAGTAAAAGCATATCAACTACTTCAACAAATGTTTCTGCTACACCTTCCATTTCTGTAACAAACAGGTTTACACAAGTCAAAACACCAACAGTACAGAGTTCCCCCACTGGGAAAAGCATTTTCACAACTCCAACATTAATTTCTACTGGTACAATTTTCCAATTGTTTTCAACTCGCATGACTGCACCACTAACTAAAACACCAACAATCCCGAATTCCTCTAATACTACAAGCATGACAACACAATCCTTATCTACGACAGCTTCAAGGAAGTCATCAACAAGCATGCGTACATCATCAACAGTGCATATTTCCCCCACCGTTACAAGCATATCCACAAATCCGTCAACAACAATTTCTGCTGGTACACCTTCACCAACATTTTCAACCAACATGCCTACACAACCAACAATGACATCATTACGCCTAATTTCTTCCACAACTAAAATCATGTCAACAAGTACAGCCACAACTTCAACAATATTTTCTTCTAGACCTTCAATTTCTTCAACAAGCAGGTTAACAAAACAAGTTTCAACAACAAAAGTCCAGAGTTCCCCCACTGGTAAAAGTATACCCACAACTCCAACAACATTTTTTACAGGTACACATTCACCAATGTTTTCATCTGGCATGACTATACCACTGCTTGAAACAACTTCAGTTCAGAATTCCTCCAATATTACAAGTGTATCTACAACTTCATCAACACAGTCATCTACGACTCCATCAACAACTTTTCCAACATCCCCAACAATGAGAACAAACACCCTTACTTTTAACCCTGGATGTAATTGTCATTGGTCAGGTTGGAACGACTTTGGTGGCCCAACAACAGGTCTTGATGGTGGTGAAATAGTACCTATTGAAAGAATTACTGACACCTCTGCTACCATCTGCTCAGCACTAAAGGAAGTACAATGCCGTGCAAAACGCTATCCTGGAGTTCCTCTTTCACAGCTTGGCCAGGTTGTGAAATGCAATACGAAAGAAGGACTAGTTTGCTTGAACAAACACCAAGGCCTTGTAAAGAAATGTTATGACTATGAGATTAGAGCACTGTGTTGTGACAAAAACTGTGGCAACATCACAACAAATTCCTTAACTACAGCTGCTACAACAATATCATCAACAAGCATGCATATACCACCAAATATGACATCAACGGTCCAAAGTTCCTCCACAATTATAGACATATTCAAAGATCCATCAACAACAATTTCTACTGGTACACCTTCACCAACTTTCTCAACTAGCATGCCTACACCTCCAACTACGACATCATTAAGCCTTACTTCCTCCACAAGTACAAGCATGCCAATAAGTACAGCAACAACTTCAACACATTTTTCTGCTACACTTCCAAATTCTTCAACAAGCAGGTTTGCACAACAGGTTACAACACCAACAGTCCAGAGTTCATCCACTGGTAAAACCATGTCCACAACTCCAACAACAATATCTACTGGTACATCTTCAAAAACCATTTCAGCTGGCATGACTACGCCATTAACTAAAACAACAACCAAACATAATTCCCCAAAACCGTCAAGCATGACAGCACAATCCTTAACAACAACAGCTACAAGTATGTCATCAACAAGCATGCATACAACACCAACTACAACATCAACAGTGCATAGTTCCCCCATTGCTACAAGCATATCCACATCTCCTTCAGCAACAATTTCAGTTGGTACACCAACATATTCAACCAGCATGCCTACACCTCCAACTACGACATCATTAAGCCTTACTTCCTCCACAAGTACAAGCATGCCAACAAGTACAGCAACAACTTCAGCTAAGTTTTCTGCTACACCTCCAATTACTTTAACAAGCAGTTTGACACAAGTTACAACACCAACAGTCCACAGTTCCTCCACTGGTAAAAGCATATCTACTGCTCCAAGAACAATATCTACAGGTACACCTTCCCAATTGCTGTCAACTGGTCTGACTACTCAATTAACTACAAATACAACAGTCCAGAATTCCTCCAATACTACAAGAATGACAACACCATCCTTAATTAAAACAGCTACAATGATGTTATCAACAAGCATGCATATACCACCAACTATAACATCAACAGTTCATAGTTCATCAATCTCTACAAGCAGGTCCACCATCATTACAAGCATATCTACAAATCCATCAACAACAATTTCTTCTCATATTCTTTCACCAACTTTTTCAACCAGCATGCCTACATCTCAAACTACGACATCATTAAGCCTTACTTCCTCCACAAGTACAAGCATGCCAACAAGTACAGTACCAACTTCAACACATTTTTCTGCTACACTTCCAATTTCTTCAACAAGCAGATTTGCACAACAGGTTACAACACCAACAGTCCAGAGTTCATCCACTGGTAAAAACATGTCCACAACTCCAACAACAATATCTAGTGTTACATCTTCACAAACGTTTTCAGCTGGCATGACTACACCATCAACTAAAACAACAACCAAACAGAATTCCCCAAAACCTTCAAGCATGACAGCACAATCCTTAAAACAACAGCTACAAGTATGTCATCAACAAGCATCCATACAACACCAACTACAACATCAACAGTGCATAGTTCCCCCATTGCTACAAGCATATCCACAACTCCTTCAGCAACAATTTCTGTTGGTACACCAACATATTCAACCAGCATGCCTACAACCCCAACCAAAACATCATTAAGCCTTACTTCCTCCACAAGTACAAGCATGCCAACAAGTACAGCAACAACTTCAACACGTTTTTCTGCTACACTTCCAATTTCTTCAACAAGCAGGTTTGTACAACAGGTTACAACACCAACAGTCCAGAGTTCATCCACTGGTAAAAACATGTCCACAACTCCAACAACAATATCTACTGTTACATATTCACAAACGTTTTCAGCTGGCATGACTACACCATCAACTAAAACAACAACCAAACAGAATTCCCCAAAACCTTCAAGCATGACAGCACAATCCTTAACAACAACAGCTAAAAGTATGTCATCAACAAGCATCCATACAACACCAACTACAACATCAACAGTGCATAGTTCCCCCATTGCTACAAGCATATCCACAACTCCTTCAGCAACCATTTCTGTTGGTACACCAACATATTCAACCAGCATGCCTACACCTCCAACTACGACATCATTAAGCCTTCCTTCTTCCACAAGTACAAGCATGCCAACCAGTACAGCAACAACTTCAACACATTTTTCTGCTACACTTCCAATATCTTCAACAAGCAGGTTTGCACAACAGTTTACAACACCAACAGTCCAGAGTTCATCCACTGGTAAAAACATGTCCACAACTCCAACAACAATATCTACACTTACATCTTCACAAACCTTTTCAGCTGGCATGACTACACCATCAACTAAAACAACAACCAAACAGAATTCCCCAAAACCTTCAAGCATGACAGCACAATCCTTAACAACAACAGCTACAAGTATGTCATTAACAAGCATGCATACAACATTAACTACAACATCAACAGTGCATAGTTCCCCCATTGCTACAAGCATATCCACAACTCCTTCAGCAACAATTTCTTTTGGTACACCAACATATTCAACCAGCATGCCTACACCTCCAACTACGACATCATTAAGCCTTACTTCCTCCACAAGTACAAGCATGCCAACTAGTACAGCAACAACTTTAACACATGTTTCTGCAACACTTCCAATTTATTTAACAAGCAGGCTTGCACAACAGGTTACAACACCAACAGTCCAGAGTTCATCCACTGGTAAAAACCATGTCCACAACTCCAACAACAATATCTACTGGTACATCTTCACAAACGTTTTCAACTGGCATGACTACACCATCAACTAAAACAACAACCAAACAGAATTCCCCAAAACCTTCAAGCATTTACAGCACAATCCTTAACAACAACAGCTACAAGTATGTCATTAACAAGCATGCATACAACATTAACTACAACATCAACAGTGCATAGTTCCCCCATTGCTACAAGCATATCCACAACTCCTTCAGCAACCATTTCTGTTGGTACACCAACATATTCAACCAGCATGCCTACACCTCCAACTACGACATCATTAAGCCTTCCTTCTTCCACAAGTACAAGCATGCCAACAAGTACAGCAACAACTTCAACACATTTTTCTGCAACACTTCCAATATCTTCAACAAGCAGGTTTGCACAACAGTTTACAACACCAACAGTCCAGAGTTCATCCACTGGTAAAAACATGTCCACAACTCCAACAACAATATCTACTGTTACATCTTCACAAACTTTTTCAGCTGGCATGACTACACCATCAACTAAAACAACAACCAAACAGAATTCCCCAAAACCTTCAAGCATGACAGCACAATCCTTAACAACAACAGCTAAAAGTATGTCATCAACAAGCATCCATACAACACCAACTACAACATCAACAGTGCATAGTTCCCCCATTGCTACAAGCATATCCACAACTCCTTCAGCAACCATTTCTGTTGGTACACCAACATATTCAACCAGCATGCCTACACCTCCAACTACGACATCATTAAGCCTTCCTTCTTCCACAAGTACAAGCATGCCAACAAGTACAGCAACAACTTCAACACATTTTTCTGCTACACTTCCAATATCTTCAACAAGCAGGTTTGCACAACAGTTTACAACACCAACAGTCCAGAGTTCATCCACTGGTAAAAACATGTCCACAACTCCAACAACAATATCTACTGTTACATCTTCACAAACTTTTTCAGCTGGCATGACTACACCATCAACTAAAACAACAACCAAACAGAATTCCCCAAAACCTTCAAGCATGACAGCACAATCCTTAACAACAACAGCTACAAGTATGTCATTAACAAGCATGCATACAACAATTAACTACAACATCAACAGTGCATAGTTCCCCCATTGCTACAAGCATATCCACAACTCCTTCAGCAACAATTTCTGTTGGTACACCAACATATTCAACCAGCATGCCTACACCTCCAACTACGACATCATTAAGCCTTACTTCCTCCACAAGTACAAGCATGCCAACTAGTACAGCAACAACTTCAACACATGTTTCTGCAACACTTCCAATTTATTTAACAAGCAGGCTTGCACAACAGGTTACAACACCAACAGTCCAGAGTTCATCCACTGGTTAAAACCATGTCCACAACTCCAACAACAATATCTACTGGTACATCTTCACAAACGTTTTCAACTGGCATGACTACACCATCAACTAAAACAACAACCAAACAGAATTCCCCAAAACCTTCAAGCATTACAGCACAATCCTTAACAACAACAGCTACAAGTATGTCATTAACAAGCATGCATACAACATTAACTACAACATCAACAGTGCATAGTTCCCCCATTGCTACAAGCATATCCACAACTCCTTCAGCAACCATTTCTGTTGGTACACCAACATATTCAACCAGCATGCCTACAATCCCAGCCCAAACATCATTAAGCCTTACTTCCACCACAAGTACAAGCATGCCAACAAGTACAGCAACAACTTCAACACGTTTTTCTGCTACACTTCCAATATCTTCAACAAGCAGGTTTGCACAACAGGTTACAACACCAACAGTCCAGAGTTCATCCACTGGTAAAAACATGTCCAAACTCCAACAACAATATCTACTGTTACATCTTCACAAACGTTTTCAGCTGGCATGACTACACCATCAACTAAAACAACAACCAAACAGAATTCCCCAAAACCTTCAAGCATGACAGCACAATCCTTAACAACAACAGCTAAAAGTATGTCATCAACAAGCATGCATACAACATTAACTACAACATCAACAGTGCATAGTTCCCCATTGCTACAAGCATATCCACAACTCCTTCAGCAACAATTTCTGTTGGTACACCAACATATTCAACCAGCATGCCTACAACCACAACCAAAACATCATTAAGCCTTACTTCTCCACAAGTACAAGCATGCCAACAAGTACAGCAACAACTTCAACACGTTTTTCTGCTACACTTCCAATTTCTTCAACAAGCAGGTTTGCACAACAGGTTTCAACACCAACAGTCCAGAGTTCATCCACTGGTAAAAACATGTCCACAACTCCAACAACAATATCTACTGTTACATCTTCACAAACGCTTTCAGCTGGCATGACTACACCATCAACTAAAACAACAACCAAACAGAATTCCCCAAAACCTTCAAGCATGGCAGCACAATCCTTAACAACAACAACAACAGCTACAAGTATGTCATCAACAATCATGCATACAACATTAACTACAACATCAACAGTGCATAGTTCCCCCATTGCTACAAGCATATCCACAACTCATTCAGCAACAATTTCTGTTGGTACACCAACATATTCAACCAGCATGCCTACACCTCCAACTACGACATCATTAAGCCTTACTTCCTCCACAAGTACAAGCATGCCAACAAGTACAGCAACAACTTCAACACATTTTTCTGCAACACTTCCAATTTCTTTAACAAGCAGGCTTGCACAACAGGTTACAACACCAACAGTCCAGAGTTCATCCACTGGTAAAACCATGTCCACAACTCCAACAACAATATCTACTGGTACATCTTCACAAACGTTTTCAACTGGCATGACTACACCATCAACTAAAACAGCAACCAAACAGAATTCCCCAAAACCTTCAAGCATTACAGCACAATCCTTAACAACAACAGCTAAAAGTATGTCATCAACAAGCATCCATACAACACCAACTACAACATCAACAGTGCATAGTTCCCCATTGCTACAAGCATATCCACAACTCCTTCAGCAACAATTTCTGTTGGTACACCAACATATTCAACCAGCATGCCTACACCTCCAACTACACATCATTAAGCCTTACTTCCTCCACAAGTACAAGCATGCCAACAAGTACAGCAACAACTTCAACACGTTTTCTGCTATCACTTCCAATATCTTCAACAAGCAGGTTTGCACAACAGTTACAACACCAACAGTCCAGAGTTCATCCACTGGTAAAAACATGTCCACAACTCCAACAACAATATCTACTGTTACATCTTCACAAACGTTTTCAGCTGGCATGACTACACCATCAACTAAAACAACAACCAAACAGAATTCCCCAAAACCTTCAAGCATGACAGCACAATCCTTAACAACAAACAGCTACAAGTATGTCATCAACAAGCATGCATACAACATTAACTACAACATCAACAGTGCATAGTTCCCCCATTGCTACAAGCATATCCACAACTCCTTCAGCAACAATTTCTGTTGGTACACCAACATATTCAACCAGCATGCCTACACCTCCAACTACGACATCATTAAGCCTTACTTCTCCACAAGTACAAGCATGCCAACAAGTACAGCAACAACTTCAACACATTTTTCTGCATACACTTCCAATTTCTTCAACAAGCAGGTTTGCACAACAGTTTACAACACCAACAGTCCAGAGTTCATCCACTGGTAAAAACATGTCCACAACTCCAACAACAATATCTACTGTTACATCTTCACAAACTTTTCAGCTGGCATGACTACACCATCAACTAAAACAACAACCAAACAGAATTCCCCAAACCTTCAAGCATGACAGCACAATCCTTAACAACAACAACAGCTACAAGTATGTCATTAACAAGCATGCATACAACATTAACTACAACATCAACAGTGCATAGTTCCCCCATTGCTACAAGCATATCCACAACTCCTTCACAACAATTTCTGTTGGTACACCAACATATTCAACCAGCATGCCTACACCTCCAACTACGACATCATTAAGCCTTACTTCCTCCACAAGTACAAGCATGCCAACAAGTACACAGCAACTTCAACAACGTTTTCTCTTACACTTCCAATTTTCTTCAACAAGCAGGTTTGCACAAGTTACAACACCAACAGTCCAGAGTTACATCCACTGGTAAAAAATGTCCACAACTCAATAAAACAAATCTACTGTTACATCTCACAACTTTTCAGCTGGTATGAACTTAACCATCAACTAAACAACAACCAACAAGTAATTCCCACAAAACTTCAAGCATGACAGCAACAATCCTTACAACAACAGCTCTAGACTTTGTCATTAACAAGCATGCATACAACATCAACTTCAGATCAATCAGTACTAGTTCACACATTGCCTACACAGAATATCACAACTCCTACAATCAACCTATCTTCTGTATGAGCTACACCAACATATTCTACTAGCATCCTACACTCAACTACAGACATCATTAAGCCTTACTTCCTCCTCAAGTACAAGCATGCCAACAAGTACAGCAACAACTTCAACACGTTTCTCTGCTATACTTCCAATATCTTCAACAAGCAGGTTTGCACAACAGGTTACAACACCAACAGTCCAGAGTTCATCCACTGGTAAAAACATGTCCACAACTCCAACAACAATATCTACTGTTACATTTCCACAAACGTTTTCAGCTGGCATGACTACACCATCAACTAAAACAACAACCAAACAGAATTCCCCAAAACCTTCAAGCATGACAGCACAATCCTTAACAACAACAACAGCTACAAGTATGTCATCAACAAGCATGCATACAACATTAACTACAACATCAACAGTGCATAGTTCCCCCATTGCTACAAGCATATCCACAACTCCTTCAGCAACAATTTCTGTTGGTACACCAACATATTCAACCAGCATGCCTACACCTCCAACTACGACATCATTAAGCCTTACTTCCTCCACAAGTACAAGTATGCCAACAAGTACAGCAACAGCTTCAACACATTTTTCTGCTACACTTCCAATTTCTTCGACAAGCAGGTTTGCTCAACAGGTTACAACACCAACAGTCCAGAGTTCATCCACTGGTAAAAACATGTCCACAACTCCAACAACAATATCTACTGTTACATCTTCACAAACATTTTCAGCTGGCATGACTACACCATCAACTAAAACAACAACCAAACAGAATTCCCCAAAGCCTTCAAGCATGACAGCACAATCCTTAACAACAACAACAGCTACAAGTATGTCATCAACAAGCATGCATACAACATTAACTACAACATCAACAGTGCATAGTTCCCCCATTGCTACAAGCATATCCACAACTCCTTCAGCAACAATTTCTGTTGGTACACCAACATATTCAACCAGCATGCCTACACCTCCAACGACGACATCATTAAGCCTTACTTCCTCCACAAGAACAAGCATGCCAATAAGTACATCAGCAACTTTAACAGAGTTTTCTCTTACACTTCCAATTTCTTCAACAAGCAGTTTGACACAAGTTACAACACCAACAGTTCAGAGTACCCCCACTGGTAAAAGTATATCCACAATTCCAATAACAACAACAACCTCTACAGGTACACCGTCATCATCTTTTTCATCTGGTATAACTAATAAACCACTGACTATGACATCAACAAGTCTTATTTCCTACACAAGTAAAAGCATATCAACAACTACAGCAACAACTTCAACAAAGTTTTCTGCTAGACCTTTGATTTCTTTGACAAGCAGGTTTGTACAAGTTACAACACCAACATTCCAGAGTTCATCCACTGGTACTGGTACGCCTTCACAATTGTTTTCAACTGGCAGGACTGCACCACAGAAAAAAACACCATTAGTCCACAATTCCACCTATACTACAAGTATGACAACAAAATCTTTATCTACATCAGCTACAAAGATTTCATCAACAATACTCCATTTACCACCAACTGTAACTTCAACAGTGCACAGTTCCACCATCATAACAAGCATACCTACAAATCCATCAACAACAATTTCTTCTCGTACACATTCACCAACTTTGTCAACCAGAATGCCTACACCTCCAACTACGACATCATTAAGCCTTACTTCTTCCACAAGTACAAGCATACCAACAAGTACAGCAGCAACTTCAACAAAGTTTTCTCTTACACTTCCAATTTCTTCAACAAGCAGTTTGACACAAGTTACAACACCAACAGTTCAGAGTACGACCACTGGTAAAAGCACATCCACATCTCCAAAAACTATCTCTACTGGTACACCTTCCAAATTGCTTTCAACTGGCACGACTACACTATTGACTAAAACACAAAACGTCCAGAATTCCTCTAATACGATAAGCATGGCAACACAATCCTTAACTACAACAGCTACAATGATGTCTTCAACACACAGCACTATACTTCCAAATATTACACTAAGGGTCCAAAATTCCTCCACTGTTACAAACATGTACACAAATCTATCTAAAATAACATATATTGGTACACATTTAGCAGCTTTTTCAACCAGCATGCCTACAGCACCAACTATACATTCAGCAGGACTTGTTTCCCCCTCAAGTATGAGCCAACCAACAACTACAGCTAAAACTTCCACAAGCAATTTTACACAACAGATTATGGCAGCAACAGACCAGAATTCAACCTCTGGTAAAAACATATTCACAACTTTAACAACAATCTCTAATCGTATACCTCCACCATCATTTTCACCTATTATTACTACACCGCAGACTAAAACATCAACAGTAAATAATTCCTCTAATACTACAAACACGGCAACACAATCCTTAACTACAGCAGCAACAATTTTGTCATCAAGCAGCAGTATACTACCGACTCCAACAGTAATCGTCCAAAATACAAGCACATACAGTCCATCTACAATAAATGTACAATTATTTCCCACAAGTACTTATACACAACAGGTTACAAAACCAGTCCAGAGTCCAACAACTAAGAAAAGCATATCCACAACTCTACCAGCAATTTCTACTGGTACACCTTCAGAAAGATTTTCAGCTGGCATCTCCTACAATGTAACAAGCATATCTCTAACTCCAATGACAACAACATTTTCTACATCTCCTTCAAAAACTTCCCTAACTTTCACAACATTAAAAACAACCACCTATACTCCTACCCCGCTATGTATTTGCTATTGGTCAGACTGGTATGACTTTGGTAACCCAACAACAGGTGTTAAAGGTGGTAAAGTAATACCTATGTCTGCCTTATCTACCATCTGCTCAGCACCAAAAGAAGTGAAGTGTCGTGCTAAACTTTACCCTGGAGTTCCGCTTTCACAGCTAGGTCAGGTTGTAAAATGTAATGTGAAAGACGGACTGGTCTGCTTGAACAAAAACGAAGGCCTCATACAGCAATGCTTTGACTATGAAATTAGAGTATTCTGTTGTGACAGCAAATGTGGCAACTTCTCAACAACATACACAACTCCAACTGCTTTTTGGATCTCATCAACAAGCTTGCCTATGTCATCAACTAAAATGGCAACTGTCCAAAGTTCCTCCACTTCTACAAGCATAACGACAATTTCAGTAACATCTACCACAAGTTCTTTAACAATTTCTCCAACTTCCATAACACCAAATTCCATGACCCTTACACCTACCCCTGGGTGTATTTGCAGTTGGTCAGAATGGAGTAATTTTGGTGGCCCAACAACAGGATCTGATGGTGGTGAGATAGTACATATTAAACAAATAACTGACACCTATTCTCCCATCTGCACGTCACTAAAGGATGTGGAATGCCGTGCAAAACTTTACCCTGGAGTTCCTTTTTCACAGCTTGGACAGGTTGTGAAATGTAATGTGAAAGATGGACTGATTTGCTTCAACAAAAACCAAGGCCATGAACAGCAATGCTTGGACTATGAGATTAGAGTGCTTTGTTGTGTTGGAAACCATAGCAGCATCACAACACAATGTCCATCCACCACTATGGTTTCATCAGGTACCACATCTGTATCTCCAAATACAAACAAAACAAGTGAGAGTTTCTCTACAAGTACAATCACATCCATAATTTCAATGCCAACTTTGTCACCAATCATGCCTACCCTGCCACCTTCAACACAAAAAGCCCCAAATTTCTCCAGTGGTAATAGCATATACACAACTCCAATGATTTCAACGTCGTCTCCACTGTCCAAAACAGCCACACTTACTCCTAACCCTGGTTGCATTTGCCTTTGGTCAGAGTGGTTGGATCTTGGGGGCCCAACAACAGGTCCTGAAGGTGGTGAAACAGTGTCAATCAAAAAAGTTTTGGATGGTAATCCGACCATCTGCTCTGTGCCAAAAGAAGTTGAATGTCGTGCAAAAAATTATCCCAGATTGTCTCTTTCCCAGCTAAACCAGGTTGTAAAATGTGATGCCAAAGATGGTCTTGTGTGCCTGAACAAAAACCAAAACATTACACATCAATGCTTTGACTATGAGATTAGAGTATTCTGCTGTGATGGAAACTGTGCCAGTACCTCAGCACTGACACCAAAAACTCCTTTGCTTACTCCCACCCTTGGATGTAAATGCCATTGGTCAGACTGGAAGAACTTCAGTAGCGTAACAACCGGTCCTGAAGGTGGAGAAATAATCTCCATTAAAAGAATAACTGACACCTTTTCTTCCATCTGCTCAGCACCAAAAGAATTAGAATGCCGTGCAAAACTTTACCCTGAACTTTCTCTTTCACAGCTTGGCCAGGTTGTGATATGTAATGCAAAAGATGGGCTTGTGTGTCTTAACAAAAATCAAGATATAACACAGCAATGCTTTGACTATGAGATTAGAGTATTCTGCTGTGATGAGAGCTGTGGCAGTACAACAGCACTGACACCAAAAATACCGTTGCTTACTCCCACCCTTGGATGCAATTGCCATTGGTCAGACTGGATGGACTTTGGTAGCTTAACAACCGGTCCTGAAGGTGGAGAAATAATTTCCATCAAAAGAATAACTGACACCTTTTCTTCCATCTGCTCAGCACCAAAAGAATTAGAATGCCGTGCAAAACTTTACCCTGAACTTTCTCTTTCACAACTTGGCCAGGTTGTGATATGTAATGCAAAAGATGGGCTTGTGTGTCTTAACAAAAATCAAGATATAAACACAGCAATGCTTTGACTATGAGGTTAGAGTATTCTGCTGTGATGGAAGCTGTGGCAGTACACCAGCACTGACGCCAAAAATACCTTTGCTTACTTCAACCCTTGGATGCAAATGCCATTGGTCAGACTGGATGGACTTTGGTAGCTTAACAACCGGTCCTGAAGGTGGAGAAATAATTTCCATCAAAAGAATGACTGACACATTTTCTTCCATCTGCTCAGCACCAAAAGAATTAGAATGCCGTGCAAAACTTTACCCTGAACTTTCTCTTTCACAGCTTGGCCAGGTTGTGATATGTAATGCAAAAGACGGGCTCTTGTGTTTGAATAAAAACCAAGATATTACACAGCAATGCTTTGACTATGATATCAGAGTATTATGTTGTCATGGAAAATGTGACAACTTCACAGAGGCACCAACAACTATTCCTAGGTTGTCAGCTTCAACAACAACAACGACATTAAGTACACCTTCAGAAACTTCTAAACCTTCAAATACATCAAAACCAACCCAAATTACTCCTACCTCTTCATGCATTTGTCATTGGTCAAAATGGCTGGATTTTGGTGGCCCAACAACAGGTCAGGAAGGCGGTAAACTTATACCAGTCAAAATCATCACTGACACATATCCAACCACCTGCTCAATACCACAGGGAATTGAATGCCGTGCAAAGCATTATCCTGGACTTCCTGTTTCAAAGCTTGGCCAGGCAGTAAAGTGTAATCTCAAAGATGGCCTTGTTTGCCTAAATAAAAACCAAAATATTACCCAGCAGTGCTTTGACTACGAGATGAGATTGTTGTGTTGTCATCGAGACTGTGTTAGCGCATCTCTACCAGCAGCATTGACTCTAGCTTTACACAATTCCTCCATAAGAGTAAGCACAACCACTGTACCCACAACAAGATCTATGACTACAACCATTTCAGAAACATTTCCTTCTAAATGCATTTGCCAATGGTCAAAATGGGTGGACTTTGGCAGCCCAACAAAAGGGCCTGAAGGTGGTAAACTAATACCAGTCAAACTCATCACTGACACCTATCCAACCACCTGCTCAATACCACAGGGAATTGAATGCCGTGCAAAACATTATCCTGGACTTCCTGTTTCAAAGCTTGGCCAGGCAGTAAAGTGTAATCTCAAAGATGGCCTTGTTTGCCTAAATAAAAACCAAAATATTACCCAGCAGTGCTTTGACTACGAGATGAGGTTGATGTGTTGTCATCGAGACTGTGTTAGCGCATCTCTACCAGCAGCATTGAATCTAGCTTTACACAATTCCTCCACAAGAGTAAGCACAACCACTGTACCCACAACAAGAGCTATGACTACAACCATTTCAAAAAAATTTCCTTCTAAATGTATTTGCCAATGGTCAAAATGGGTGGACTTTGGCAGCCCAACAACAGGGCCTGAAGGTGGTAAACTAATACCCGTCAAACTCATCACTGACACCTATCCAACCACCTGCTCAATACCACAGGGAATTGAATGCCGTTCAAAACATTATCCTGGACTTCTTGTTTCAAAGCTTGGTCAGGCAGTAAAGTGTAACCTTAAAGATGGGCTTGTTTGCCTAAATAAAAACCAAAATATTACCCAGCAGTGCTTTGACTACGAGATGAGATTGCTGTGCTGTCATCGAGACTGTGTTGGTGCATCTCTACCAGCGGCACTGAATCTAGCTTTACACAATTCCTTCACAAGTATAACCACAACCACTGCACCCATAACAAGAGCTATGACTACAACCATTTCAAAAAAAAATCCTTCTAAATGTATTTGCCAGTGGTCCGACTGGATGGACTTTAGCAGCCCAACAACAGGGCCTGAAGGTGGTGAAATTGTACCAATAAAAACAATAACAAACACATATCTT
This sequence comes from Chrosomus eos, assembly GCA_036326025.1. Lineage (NCBI taxonomy): Eukaryota > Metazoa > Chordata > Actinopteri > Cypriniformes > Leuciscidae > Chrosomus > Chrosomus eos. The sequence goes on from CM070818.1 coordinate 52,967,961, forward strand.
AACACCTGCTCTGCTCCAACTGAGGTTGAATGCCATGCAAAACTTTTCCCTGGACTACTCCTTTCACAACTGGGCCAGGTAGTAACATGCAATACTAAAGATGGACTAGTTTGTTTAAACAAGAACCAAGGTGTTACTCAGCAATGTTTTGATTACGAGATCAAAGTGTTATGTTGTCATGGATTGTGTGGAATATCATCAAAAATTTCACAAACAGATCAGTATTTTTCCCACAGCACAATTATTACCACACCAAGTTTGCCAATTATCACAGGTTCATTAAGAGGTCACAAAACTGCACATCAAGATTGTGTCTGTGAAATTCGTGGCAATACGTTTAAGCCAGGTAATTTATTTTTTCTTCTCTACTTCTCTAAAAACCTTTATATATATATATATATATATATATATATATATATATATATATATATATATATATATATATATATATATATATATATATATATATATATATATATATATATAAAGGTTTATATATATATATATATATATATATATATATATATATATATATATATATATATATATAAAGGTTTTTAGACAAGTATAGGCCTATATATATATATATATATATATATATATATATATATATATATATACTATATGTACATTGATTTATAATTCGTTTGCTATCCTAATAAATAAAAGGCATGTTCAATAATGAACGTTTTTTCTTAACCTCTTTCTCTTAATCCACAGAATCAGAAATTTACAATAAAACTGATGGTGATGGATGGTGTTACATTGCAAAATGTGTAAAAACAGAAGAGAAGAAGTGTGATGTGATAAAATTATCACAACCCTGTTTTACAACAGTATTGCCTTCAGGTCACAACTGTGATAAATATATGCCTCCCCTTACAGTAAGTAAGAGTAACTTTGAGTAACTTCAAATTCACTACAACAACGCTTAATAACTTCTCTTCTTTCTTTTTTTTTTAGAATGGTGAATCTATTCATGTGGGAAATTGCTATATAGACACATGCATAAATGGTACAATTGAGCATAAACCAGTACACTGTGATCCTGTAGAGTATCTTGTGTGTGATAACAAATTTCCCCCCAAAAAAGTTGCTGACGAGTCTGGATGTTGTTTTAAATATGAGTGCCAATGTGAGTTAATGTTAATGCTATCTAATGTTCTATTGAATATTGAGCTACTGTCTCAACGTTTTTTTGCATTACACAAATTAACTGTGTATGTTAATTTGTAAACTGTATATGTTTCAGGTGTCTGCAGTGGCTTTCTCAACCTACATTATGTCACATTTGATGGAAAATATTACCCCTTTCAAGGAAACTCCACTTATGTGCTTGTGCAAGAAATTGATACAAACTATAATTTTAGTGTTATAGTTGTTAATATCTGCGATTTTGAAGAAAGTATTTCCTGTCCCAAGGCCCTGAAGGTTCATTACAAATCTTCTGAGATCATCATGACTCAGAGGTTTTCTGGTGGAAGTGTAATGAATTTGGTAAATAAGCCTTTTTTTATATCTAAATTTAATTTGACAAATTCAGATTCATTCTATGTCAAATTCCTTTTAAAGAACTTTGCTATATACTCCATTAAAATTATCATGCACACACATTTATAATGTTAACATGATGTTAAAATTATATATGTATGATGACTCCAGACTCATCCACCACCATCTCCAACCAAGTTGTTCTCATTGCGGGGGATGGGAGCCAGGCATCTTCACCTTTAGCTCTGAATAGTTATATGTAACAGGGACAGAGATTTCCAGTGATCCCCCTCCTCTCTTATCCCTGTGTTCAAGGAGCTGGTTGAGGTGATGATCCGTGAGACTTAGTCTAGACTGGTCAGCAGAAAGAAAAGAAATTGCTACAAGCTGGCTTGATGAGTGATTCTATGTGAGACATCGGCTCTCTCCACTCGTGAGCCTTTCATTTCTCCCCAATCTCCAGTCAAGATCATGGGGGAAACCATTTTCGGCTTGCACAGTAACCTTCGCCATGTTTAATTATTCGAATGTGGAGGGACAATGTGAGCACGGATATAAGAAGATTCCTTGAGTTAAAGAGGCCTTTGCAGGCTATCTCTCCCCTGGTGTGGAGTTGCTCTGAAGGCTCTGGTTTTGGCCTTGTAGCCATGTCAAACGACATCTATGTGGTGGCGGGTCAGGCCGGTGTAGCCCAATGCCCTATGTTGGTGTTACAGGCCTACTAGACTGATCTTCTAAAGGGCCTGGACCAAGGAAAGGTACTGTCTCCAGAGACAGAGGTCTGCACAGTCACAGATCTCAACCTCTATGCCATGAAGCTGTCGGCCCATGGTCCTTCAGCACCCGTGCCAACATCTTTTGACCCAGTGCCAAGTAGTATTGCTTGGAGGGAGAGTCAGAAGGCCAGCGTGGTTGCCTTCAGGCCCCCTAAGAGGGATTTCAGGGAAGTGATCTCAGCTCGTAGGTCTGAGGACTTGAAACCATCTTTCTTAGGCTTTCTATAGGCTATGTTAGCACAAATCCTGGGTGGTCCATGAGGAGGACACGTCCAGCAGAGATGGAGTTCAACGCTCTCTCACACTTCGTATGCGGCGCAGGAGCAGCACGCTCTATTGTACTTTCACATATGCTGCGTTTGCAGTGCCCAACTGATTTACGGCTGTACCACAAACACAACATTTATTCTCTATTTTTTATTTCAAATCACTATTTTTATTATCAGCGTTGAAAAGTTTCAACATTGCGATTTTATTTGTACACAGTAGATATAGATCTACACTCTTTCACATACGTATTCACGTTTAAACTCAATACACTTACTAATCAATGCATTACTTCTATATAGATGCATACTGTTTATTAAAGCAAAACATTTAAACATGTAGGCCTTATGTTAAAGGATTGAGATTCATTTTTGGTATGTTTTAGCTTACCTCAAGGGCATCCAAGATGTAGGTGTCTTTGTTTCAGCAGTAGTTTCAATTTTGATATTTTTAGGTCAAACCGTTCTTGTCTGTCAGTCATATAATGCAGGCCTACGGTCACTTCCTCAAAGAGCATGCACAGAGAAGTCCAAATTAAACATGATTTAATGACTCGTAAATGTAAGTACACATTGATGGCCTAAGACACGAAACGAGCGGTTTGTGTGAGAAAACGAACAGTATTTATATCGTTTTTACCTCTTGTAAACACAGCCAAGTGATCTGAGGGCGCTGGCGGAAGTGATCTCTCGCGCGTGTACGTCACTCATACAATTGTTTTATTTTTTCATTTTTTTTTTATTGTTTTCTTTTACAACGGTTTAAACATCCCGGATAAATGCAAATTAGTACCATTTTAATTAGCCGTCTTACCTACAATCTCTGTTCTGTGTAAACAATGAGTGACGTACACGCGCGAGAGATCACTTCCGGCGCTTTCCGGAAAAGACCGAAGCGCCGGCGCACTCAGATCACTTGGACGTGGCTGTGTTTACAAGAGGTAAAAACGATATAAATACTGTTCGTTTTCTCACACAAACCGCTCGTTTCGTGTCTTAAGGCCATCAATGTGTACTTACATTTACGAGTCATTAAATCATGTTTAATTTGGACTTCTCTGTGCATGCTCTTTGAGGAAGTGACCGTAGACCTGCATTATATGACTGACAGACAAGAACGGTTTGACCTAAAAATATCAAAATTGAAACTACTGCGGAAACAAAGACACCTACATCTTGGATGCCCTTGAGGTAAGCTAAAACATACCAAAACTTAATTTCAAAGTGAACTATCCCTTTAACATCGCAAACATTTTAAATTAAAACATACAATTGACAAAAACAGCACTCTCATACCTTTTAGCATACTTTTGCATGTATTTATTTTTTACACAAAATATTGTGAGTCACAAAGAACTTGTTTTTCCACCTCCACGAAGAAAAGAGTAGGCTACGTCCATAATGTCATGTTGTTGAGGTATTGTGTAGTTTTCTTTTCTTTAATTACCCTGGGCTAAAAAGAAAATGACTAAAAAATAGTAGTATACTTTAATTAAATGCATTTATGGTGAGATTACTATATTTTCATGTCAATATGGTGTTCATTTTGACCACAAACCATGCGCTGTCACTTTAATTCAGCGCATGCAGCACAGCAAAAATAGACTCGGTGCGGAAACGATCTCTGCACTGCTGTATACACACCGCACCTGGAACGCATTGACGGACCGCATCCACGTGCAGTGTGAAAGCTCTAACCTGTTAACATGGGTCTGAAAAAAATATGCACCGAATACACACTGCAAACGGAGTATGTGTGAAACAGGCATTAGTTGTCCCCCCCTCCCAGTTCTTTGAGACTTGAAGCTGAAGTACAGTATGCTCCCTCTCGGAAGGGGTTACTTTTAAAGAGCTTTACAATTTGCAGAGGCCTGGGGACGGCTAATGTGACAGAGCAGTAGACTGCCCAAGTAGACTGAAAGTTGTCCGCAGACACAGATGAAGCTGCGGCCTCTCTTAGCTCTGGTCCTAGGGGCTCTAGCAAGGGATTTCTTCTATTTTAGCTACAGATTACCTACAGGTTTTTGGTCTTAGGACGAGTCTGTTGTTGAAGGCGTCCCTACCAGAGGGGCATCTGAGCTGTGGAACATTTCCGCTCCTATAAGCACTAATGCACTTGATCACATGGTATGCATCTAGTATGGCAACCCTAGACTCAGATCCTTTGGGTTGGGCTATAATTTTTTAGCTGCACTTTATTTTCACAGCTGGCTTACAAGCATTTATTCAGTATGTTGTACCTTTTTGAGAACTGGGTTACTTAACCCTGATAATTTTTATTGATTGACTTTTTCTGAGAAAGACATGTAGATAAGTACTATTAAATGGAATGTTCAGGACATATACATTTATGCTGTGATTTATTTGTTTTTGTTTATTTAGATTTATGTTAACCACAAGGAAGTCAAGTTGCCATTTCAAATTAAAGATGTCCGTGCCACAGAGAATGGCAAAGAGTCTCTTGTGGTCATATCTGAGATTGGTGCACAGATCTCTTTTAATGGCACAATGTTTTCCATCAACCTCCCATGGCAAAAGTTCCATGGTAACACTGAAGGCCAGTGTGGTAGGTTCACAGTCTTGCTAAAATGATTATGTACAGATTAAATTACACTACTAGGTTGTTTGGGTGTACAGTAAATCATTCTTCTTCTTTTTTAAGTGAGTAAATATTTTGTGAATGTGTACTTATTTTACTTTATATTTCCAATGATATTTCAAACAGAAATTAAAGATTAGGATTATTTAATATGTTGTCTCAGTCTAGTATTCAGGGACTTTTTTAAGCTCTGATTTGGTATTTTTAGGTGTTTGTGATAATAACCACACAAATGATTGTCGCTTGCCAAATGGCACCATTATATCATCTTGCCAAGAAATGGCTCCATATTGGTATGTTCACAACAACAACAACAACAACAACAACAACAACAACAACAACAACAACAACAACAACAACACCCTTCTGTCACCAAGACATTGGTCCACATCAGTGCCATGCCCTTCTTCTGCAATATGCAAAACCATTGAACGCAAGTAAGCATGTCATTAAACTATTCTTTAAAATCAAGAATAATGGCATATGAAAGTAATACTGGTTTGTGAATATATTCCTGAATATCAAATCCTGATATTATGTAGTTAATGAAGATTTCCAAAAAGTTGTTCTTTCCTCTATTAACACAATTTATTTGAAAAACTCAACAGGCTTTTTGAGAAATGCCATAAGTTCATCCCTCCTGAGCCCTATGTGTCAGCTTGTAACATTGATGTGTGTAACATGAACAACGAAACAATTGGCTGTGCCAGACTGCAGGCCTATGCTAAGAAATGCGCTATGGTAGGAGTATGTGTTGACTGGAGAGTTGCTACCAATGGAATGTGTGGTTAGTATATTTATTATCTTAACAGAACTGCAGCAGAATAACTTTTATTGTTGTATTTACAAACACACATTACCAATTTTTTTTTTCATTCAGATTTTAAGTGTAAAATGCCACAGATATATGTAGCATGTGGTCCTCAAGTGGAACCAACCTGTGATGGAAGGTATTTGAAATCTTAAAAAATATCCTGAACACTGAAGAATGTTATATATTATATATATATATATATTATATATATATATATATATATATATATATAATATATATATATATATATATAAATATATATATATAAAATTTGCAATATAGAAAAGTGAGGTTGGATGGAAATGATTATTTTTTTGTATGAATTCAGATTTAATTCTAAAATATTTACAAGACAATAATGCATTCAGTAATTGAAATCGTGCAATGGAGGATGTTACTGTCCAAGTGTACCACACTTTTGCGACATAATTCTAATATTTGCGTTCCAAGCTGTGGTAAGTGTAATTCAAATTTTATTATATCAATGCTTTGATCCCCTTTAATGTCTCGTATGTAGGTGAATATGTCTATTTCACAACTCGCACACTCTACTACAGGTCAACTTTAAAAAAATTTTTTTTTATCTGTTTAATTAATTTTAAATAATACCAGATACAGATACAGGAGAATAGTGAAAAATATCCCCCAATAGAAAAGGTATGAACACAGGACAGGATCTTGTTCCAAGTCTCATCATCAAATGTGAGCATAGATTGGACTCCCACTGTTGTCTAAAAAAGAGAGAGGAAGTGGAGATGGAGGAAATCAGCCTGTATATCGTAGACAATGCACCCCTTTTATCTAAGGCTACTTTAAGAATCATGGGAAGATTTTGGCAGAAGATTCGGAAAGTCAGGGAATTCATTTTTAACAAAATTTCTGAGCTGCAAATATCTAAAAAAATGTGCACCAGTGAGAGAGAATTTTTGTTTCAATTGAAAAAAGCTAGGAAAAACATTAACAGGGTATATATCATTGACAGCCGAAATTACTGCTCTTTGCCAAATATGTAATGTTTTGACATTAAGTGAAGGAGGGAAGATTTATAGGTTAAACCACTGGCAAGCCCTGAAGGCCGAAATGGGTTCGGGATTGGGACCAAATTCGTAACGATTGTCGCACAATGGAATTGCCGTAAGGACAGCACGAGATGGCAGTATGAGGAACATATAATAGTGCTGCAGGCGAGGCTGGGGAGCAGGAACCCTCCTTATTACCGACCCAAGCCGGGACCCAGTCACTGAGCCCGAAATGACTCTGAAACTAAAACAATGTAGAGTGTATATTTGCTGCCCAGTAGTAAAATAAAAAATTAGGAAGGGCAAGCCCACGTTCAAGTTTTGGTTTCTAAATTTGTCATAATACTTAATATAATTACTTTGGATGTTACATTTTTTTTCTGTTTATTAGCAGGTTATAAGGACGTCACAACTTCTTTCGGCTATCAGAAACTTTCGACAGCGGCCTGAGGTTAGCAGTTCCCCACCGTACACCATTCAGCACAGACTCATTTCAGCAACACACCAGCACGAGAACCAGAACCATTTCGGTAAAAGGGGTGAAATAGAATGGTTAGACATGAATACAAATTTTACTTTTAAATGTTAAATGTTTATTTTTTTTTTTTAAATGTTAAAATGTTAAACAAGTAATGTAGGTAAATGTAGGTAATACATACATTACTAAAAAGTATAGAAAATATGCTGTATTTAGAAATGTATTCATACAATATAAAGGGCATATTGTGCATATGGGCATATAAAGGGCATAACAGTGGTGGTGTAGTTTTTATTTTATTTTATTTTTTACTAAATTTAACAAATTGAATAAATGTAGAAATAAAATATGTGTGACCTGTGAATTACTCCAATATCCAAATTGCTTGCTCTCAATCTCTAACAGACATCACTGTATCAATATCTAATGTGAGATTGTTTTAAAGCTATGTAACCCTTTTAACAAAAAAAAATGTTATTGAATGTTATATTTAAAATTAAATATTAACCTTGAATTAACCTCTGCTGTAATTGTCCTATACTTTTAATTTAAAGGAAGTTTGACAAACTACAATATTAAAGTTGGCATGAAACTGAAGTTGTGATTGTCTTTTCTTCCCTATTGTGACATATTTCCAAGTGGCATGGTATCTGGAACAAGAGAAAATGTAGGGCTGGACTTGATTTTGTCCATGCAGAATTGATGGGATTGTTGTGGTTTGCTATTGGTCGATCTAATGTGAGTGACAGGTTGCCCCGCCCTCGCGCCGGTAAACACTTTATCAGAGAAGAGAAGAGATGTCACTGCAAAGTTATTTTGATTAAAGATTATAAGGACACATGCTTTTTTTTAAAAATGGACATGGATAAATCTCATAATAAATGAATGCAATAGTACATACAAAACAATAATTGTCAATTTTGATTCCAGTCTTTAGATTTAGGATTAGAACATAGAAAGTACAGCTCAATTAAACCAGCATATAATGTTTGAAAATTCTAATTTTAAAAAACAAACAATCAATGGCTTCAAAATGCATGTTTTGGTTAACTCATGAATCCAAACTTTTGTCTGCTTTGAAGAGTGTGATGTTAGCCTTTATCCCCACAAGACCTCCACATGCCTGTAGGATACAATGAAAAGATCGAAATAGGAGTCTTCTGTATACAAGTTATAGTGTGTGTGTGTGTGTGTGTGTGTGTGTGTGTGTGTGTGTGTGTGTGTGTGTGTGTGTGTGTGTGTGTGTGTGTGTGTGTGTGTGTGTGTGTGTGTGTGTGTGTAAAGAAAGAAAGAAAGTAAAAGAAAGTGACTTCAGAGCCTGACTGAAGCATTCTTGGTGTAAATGGCTGAGTGGTGCTGTACATTGCTGGTAGTAGCATAATCATATAAGCTTAGTATTAATTGTATAAATGGTCTTATGTAGCTTGATGCTAATTGTAGCTCTAATGCACCTGCAGGTGCAGTTATTTTATGATTATTCCGTCAAAAGATTTCACATAATGTTGTAGGAAAATGTTTTGTTTTGTTTTCTATAAATACTTTTTATAATAGGTGGATATTGGGTTCAAAGCGATGTGGATGGGTAAACCACGAATTGCCAGAATAAAGGCTAATACTGGCTGAATAAAAACAAAGGAATAATGATTTGGTCTCATACAGAGGTGAGAAAGTGGTAACACTTTATTTGAAGGGGTGTGCATAAGACTGACATGACACTGTTATAAACATGACATAACATGAAGGAGTCTTTATGAATGTTTATGACTGTTGTCATTATTTGTCATTCGGTAAATTATGACACTTTTAATGCAAAGTTGACATTGTTTAAAATGTCTTTGTTATGACAACTTGACATTAACAAAGATAGAAATGTCTTTGTTATGACAACTTGACATTAACCAAGAAATCATTACCTGTCAACCTGTCACAAATATGTTTAATTATCAAACTTAAAGATGTTATTTAGCTTTGCGTTGACATTACATTACCCTGTCATATGTGGTTGGTTTTGACTTTGGCCGTCATGACACCATTATAACGGTGTCATGAATATTTTACCTGTCCTCAAGTAAAGTGGAACACATTGTACTAGTTATAAAGATGTCATTAAGAGTTATTACACTGTCAAATGCTTTAACAACAGTGTCATTAATATTTCCCTTTACCTCAAGTAAAGTGGAACACGTTGGACTAGTTATAAAGATTGAGGACAAGGAAAATATTCATGACACAGTTATAATGGTGTCATGACGGCCAAAGTTAAAACCAACCACATATGACAGGGTAATGTAATGTTAACGCAAAGCTAAATAACTTCTTTAAGTTTGATAATTAGACCTGTTATGACATATTTGTGACAGGTAATGATTTCTTGGTTAATGTCAAGTTGTCATAACAAAGACATTTCTATCTTTGTTAATGTCAAGTTGTCATAACAAAGACATTTTAAACAATGTCAACTTTGCATTAAAAGTTTCATAATTTACCGAATGACACTTAATGACAACAGTCATAAACATTCATAAAGACTCCTTTATGTTCATGACAGGTGTTATGTCATGTTTATGACAGTGTCATGTCAGTCTTATGCACACCCCTTCAAATAAAGTGTTACCAGAAAGGTTTGTTCTGTAAGAACAATAGTGTTATATATTCTCTGGCTTTGTGTTTAGTGTTTTTGTTATGTGGCGTTTTAGTTTGCATTTTTCCGTGGTTCTGTCTATTACTGTCTGTCTATAACTCCATAGATGTGAATGGTTAGTACGGTGCTTCTCACAATGATCCATCATTTCAACATGTAAAACTTTGCTTCATCTATAATTTAATACTATTCAGTTTAGTTCAGATTTTCTTTGAAACATCAGTAGTTTCAGTAGTACGTGAAATTGCCTTCATATATCAAAAGAACAAAAGACTGATTTTTTTATTTAGAAATGTGATTGTATTTGACCATTTCCTAAGTGTGCAAATAATAAATAAGGTTTCAAATCAGCATTTTAGCATTAATATTGTTATTATGTAACATAAGGTGAGTATAGAGTAATAAATCCTGAAGATGAAGTTTTGCCATCACAAGTAAACATTTAATTTACATTTGATAATTTACACACAAAAAATTTAATCTGGGTCAAATAAATGCAACATTTAGATACATTGATTCCAAAATTGTATTTAATATATAACATATAATGTATTTTTTTATTATTATTTACTCTTACAGAGGAATATAGACTTACAGCATTAACATTTTTTTTTTATCCAGTGCACACTCATATTGCATATATCGTCATCATATATGATCCGTTTTGCAACATTAAGTGACAGATCAACGAGAAACATTATTTATTCATTTAGCAGAAACTATCATCTGAAATGACTTACAAATAAGGAACATCACAAGAACTAACAATATATCTTTTCTATGTCTCTTGTAACATAAATCAAACGTCTTTGCTACAAATGATGTCAATAATTTGTTGTTAATATTGATTACCAACCATTTATAAATCTGAAAAAGCCAAAGCATATATCATAACTTTCATTTAAGATAGATATTTTTTTTTCCTTGTTCTCTCCCTCAAGTGTATTTATTCAAGAATTGCGAAAATGACCTTTACATAAAGGCTTTAAATTACCTTAGTTTAATCTTCACTGGCATATACTATGCCATAGCAGAACATCAATCATCACAATGTGTGCTTGAATTGCGTTGTTGAGCCATTGAGCTTATTTCAGAATCCTGAATCCAGTTTACTCCAAAGACCATATTAATCTCCATCTGTTTACTTTGTGCTTGTGAAATAATGCACCATATAGCAGAGTATGACGAAGACTGTGAGAAAACATGCCAAAGCTCCCAGTTTCAACAAACATTTTTCATAGTCTTGGTGGCTACGCACACAACCTCTGATGAGGCATAAGTCAGAGGTTTGGGTGGTTTGGAAGGTTTTGGAGAGTGGATCGGCTTAGTCTTAATTAAAAATAATAGTAATAACATTAACAGTAAATTAATAATAACAAAAAAGTTGAACGTTTCTGCTTTGGAAGATAGAAAATACTAAATATGATTATTTATGACAGAGACTATAATTATATATATTTTTTATGAGAGAGAATTATTTATTTAATAATATTAATATTATTTATTTTAAATATGATTATTTAAAATAAAAAATAAAAATCCTTTGATCAGGATGCAGATCCTGGAAAAATCTCATGACTCACACAAGCAATAATTGCTATTATGCAAAAACATTTCCTTCCACTACACAAAAGTACAGGGCCTAAAGTTTTGTTAAGGAGTGTTCACAAAGTTGAGGATTAAATGTACCAAAGATTCAATATTTATACATCATTACTTCCTAAAAGCACCCCACCCCATGCTTTGTTGCAACCATTTCTCTTCCAAATATTCTTGCATTACACAAAAAATCACAAACATTTACATAATTACATTTCCAGCTATTTCAAATATTTCTATTATTTTATTCTAACCTGTTTTCAGCATTTTTGTATAAAGATAGAGTTCAAAATGGAAAATAAAAAGTCCTGGAAACCGATCAATCCCTTAACTAAAATGGTCAAACCAAATGATCAAATTCTTCTTTCATGGTGATGTTTTATATAGATGGTTTAGCTGAAATATAATTTCTAAATATAGTCATAATTACTAAACAAGACAAAGTATTATAATAATAAATATTGTATCACAATTCTTATAACCAAGCAAAATCTAAAAAAACCCAGTAAGCAAGTATAGCTATAAATATGGCATAAGCAAAAGGGTGCATGTTTGAAAGACGAATACTTAAAAATCAACATAAACATCTTTAAATAATAATGGATAGTGGCTTAAAATTTCTGTGTGATCATTCTTCTTATTATTAATATTTTCTTATGTGGTATTTGAATTACATGTTTTAGTCACTGATTCTAAAACCAGGTATGGAAATCTATCAGCTAAATGTATTATGCTGTCATGGAAGATAAACATCTGACCCCACCTTTAGTTCAATCTTACGTCCCTTCTGAAGGACAAGTATAAAACTCTGAGCATAGGACTGTTTCTGTCTTATTGATCTTGTGGAGAGCTTGACGCTCCACCAACACCATGGGGATGTTAAAAAGAATATCTATAGGAGCGCTGATATGGGTGACACTGACTATTGGACTTGCGGAAACACAAACCAGTAAGACAAATTTATAATAAGTGTTTCTTAATACTGGATTTGACTTTAATTGTAAAGTTATTGTTTTTTTCTAGTAGAATTGTAGTAATACAATACTTATATAATTACATGCAGTTATCTCATGCTAATATTTTGTTCAGATTTATGAATTAACTCAGAAATATCATCATTAAAGGGCAGAAATGATTTGAATAATTAAAAAGGGAAGATAACTATCAAATATTTATGAGATATTATAAAGACAATTTATTGTAATTAAAATCTGTTTAGTGGAACTGAAATAATTTGGGCGTTTTGTAAAGCATTCAAACAAATGATTCTTACCAATGTTTTAACATTAATGAATATTTCTCAAACTCCTCCAGCGTTTATCACAACAATGAACATGCAACCAACTGCTACAATAGAATTTGCCTCAGGTAAAAATCTCTAAATCATTGAAAATCAAAGGTTTTTTCATAATCAACTATAAAATAAACTTTTTTTTTTTTTTTTTTTTTTTACCAGGACTGACTTCACAACACAATGAGCTGGTTTGTAGTGCTTGGGGTAACTACCATTTCAAGACCTATGATGGGAACTACTTCCAGCTTTCATCTTCCTGCAACTACATTTTTACATCGCACTGTTCGACCAGCTATGAAGACTTTAACATCCAGTTGAGGCATCAGGTGGTGAACAATGATCCAACAATCAGCAAAATCACGATGAAACTACAAGGGACAATAATAGAGCTTACTAAAGGCTCTCTCAGCGTAAATGGGCAAATGTGAGTGATTCTGATTAAGTTTGTTAATCTGACTTAAAGTGTGTTGATTTCTGACTTCATCTCACATTGCTGTCAATCTTCACTTTGTTTGGTGGTGGTGGTTTGGGAGTTGGAAAGACAAAAGTGTCTAATGTTACCACTTTATCTGTAGAGTGACACTTCCATTTACCAACTCGGAAGTTTTCATCGAGAAGATGACAACTTATATTGCAGTCAAGGCTGTTTTGGGGCTAGTAGCCATGTGGAATGAAGATGATTCTTTCATGGTAAGGATATCTTCATTATGCAACAAACCAACTGCCTCCAATAGCCTATTAATTAAAGGGTTAGTTCAGCCAAAAATTAAAAAATTCTGTCATCGTTTATTCTCCCTCAAGTTGTTCCAAACCTGTATGCATGTCTTTCTTCTGCTGAACACAAAAGTAGATGTTTTGAGGAATATGGGCCAAACAGTTGATGGGCCCCATTGACTTCTATAGTATGAAAATAAAAACTATGGAAGTCGATGGGGCCTATCAACGGTTTGGTTACCGACATTCTTCAAAATATCGAAATATTCAAAGATATGTTAAGTTTTGGAACAACTTGAGGGTGAATAAATGATGACAGAATTTAAATTTTGGGTGTACTATCCCTTTAACCAACCAACAGGAGGAGGGAACTAATACAGGTGTAATATAATCTATTTTCAGGTCAAGTTAGATGAAAAATATCAAAACCAAACATGTGGACTGTGTGGTGACTTCAATGGAATCCAGATGAACAATGAATTCATCAGTGATGGTATTTGTTCATTTATTTATTCATTTTTGCAATGCTGAACATATATAATTTTCTTGCATGTTTACATGATTGTCCAGAGACAATAAGGAATCATTCCATGTCTTGTTTTAGGAACTACGCTGTCTGTTTCTGATTATGGGAACCTCTGGAAGATGGATGGTCCAACAGAAATCTGTATGGAAGACACAATATCTCTAGATGAAAACTGTGGAGATGAGGTAAGAAATGAAATAGCCCACACTCCATTAGACTTTTCCTTTGTCCACACATAAATGACAATCAATTAATTCCCCTTAAAACTGGGGTGATAATTCAAATTTTGGGCTAAAAAATGGGCAGTTAAAATGCCAGTTTTGGGTGTCCAAGTATATTGGGACTGGGGTGAATTCAGGTTTAACACGTTTTCTTGTAGTAGTGCTGTTAAAAAAAAAAAAAAAAAAACAAGAACATATTACATATAAAATAGTCATTTAGCAGTGACCTTTATCCATATATCCATAGTACAAAGTGCTTTGCTCAAGGTGTTGGTTTATGCTCTCTTCTGGTCCTAAACTTCACCCATTTTACCCACCATTTTTACTTACATAAAATGAATTCTTCTGAAAAAAGAAATTCAGATGCATTTATTTAAAGTGACTTTAAATGAGGAACACATCTTATTGAACATTTTCAGCATTATAAATCTCATGTTATATGTAATCAGGGTTCAAATCACAGGTAGACATATTTTTTGTCTTTAGTAAATCAACCAATTTTTGAATGTGAATGAATTTATTATTGGTAGTCATCATTATTGTACCTGTTTGTTAATGATTCTTTTTTGTCTCATTCTCCACAGACTTTTTGTCGTGATATCTTCTCCAGTTCAGTGTTCAGTGATTGTAGAGGTCTGGTTTCCATCGATTCATTTGTCCAAGTTTGCATGGAAGACTTATGCCATTGTAATGGCTCCTCTGGATCCTTCTGCCTATGCAAAACTATCGCTGAATATTCTAGACAGTGTGTACATGCAGGTGGAAGGCCTGAAGAATGGAGAACAGAATATTTTTGTCGTAAGTATGCCAGGTTTATGCCGTGCAAGACTCATTCTTTTAGTTCTTTGTCAATGTTTGTCTTACCATTGTGTGAGTTTTCAAAAGAAGATCTGGTGCCTAAACACCCTCACAATGCCGCTGATCTAGAGTCTCCTCTTGTAGTTTTGTATTCTTTGTTATAACCGATGCTCTCTTTTTCTATATTGCAGCACATCCGTGCCCAGAAAGCATGATATACCAAGAGTGTGGAAATCCCTGTGCTGACACCTGTACCAACCCTGAAAGAGGACAAGTGTGTGAGAGCCACTGCATTGATGGATGCTTCTGCCCTCCTGGTATAGTGTTTTTATTATGATTTTACTTATTGACACTATCGTCTAAAGTAACTGACTACATTCATTTCACTGATACCTTCCTAATCTAATGTCTTTTTGTCTTTAATCTGATATTATTTTGTATAATCCTCTGGTGGTCTACAGCCATTTTTTTTTTACTTTATGCTAGACTTTTGTGGCACTTGCCATATGAAGACACTCACACACACACAGTTCTGAATGTGTCCATTCTTTCTCAATGAAAGTGAGCCCTATGACTGTCTAAGCCATAACCCATTTTCCTCTTTTTCTCGCTTTAAGGCACTATCTTCGATGATATACACAACACTGGCTGTATTCCACACAGTGAATGTTCCTGCATCCTTGGTGGTAAAATATATGCCTCTGGGGAGAATTACACAAGCAACTGCAGAGAATGGTAAGCCTCCGTTGTTTGAAATTCACAAAATTTTCTAAAACCATTGATTAAAAAAATAAGCGGTTGAAGATTTAATGTTTTAATATTATAACCTATTATGTACTATATTGACCCGGTTTCACAGACAAGGCTTAAGATAGTCTGAAGTGCATGTTTGAGCTGTTTTAAATGAAAGCAACTTGCACTGACATATCTTAAAATATGTCAGTGCCATTGTTTTGTCTCAGGATGCACAGTATTCTTTTTGTAAAGGCACGTTTAAAAAAGATACTTAAATGCCCCAATTGAACTAAAGCCTTGTTCTGTGAAACCAGGCCTGAGTGTTTTAAATAGGTTTACATTGACATTATCATTTCCCATTTAGCACCTGTGAACAGGGACAGTGGAATTGTAACCAAAAGGATTGTCCACGTGCATGTTCAGTAGAGGGTGGATCCCATATTACCACTTATGATGGAAAAGCCTACACCTTTCATGGAGACTGCACTTACGTCCTATCCAAAGTATGTGCTTGAAGGCAATTACCTTTATAAGAGAACATTAGAAGACATTACGTGCAGTATGCGCTGTTGTGCTCTTCTTGGACTAATTAATAGTAAATTAACAATGGATTTCTAAGCATTGTGCTAAACAGTGTCATATTATTAAAACACTTGTCCGATAATAAATGTCCAAGTGATAGTTATTTTATTTGTAATAATTCGTTTTATATAAAATGTCTTTTTTCTTCAACTAAAAATGATAATTATGAGTTTCTGCTTAATAACTGAAGAGTTTTAAGAAAGCCGTTACAATCTGTTATGGGGCTGATATTAGGAATAATTGTGGCTATTGCATGATTGACATGATATGCATGAAAATATCCAAATTGTGCAAATTGATGTGTGGTGGAAACAGGGATTACCGCATGTCTGTAGTTTAAAAAAAAATTGGATATGTTTTTTCCCCACCAAATTAGCCCACAGAAGTTAACTATTGCTGTCTATATCTATGTTAACAGTACAGACATAGAGAAATATATTCTTTTGCTGTATAAAGGATAAACAAAATGTGAGCCCACACAAACAAAACCCTATCTTAAAAATTATTCTGCTTTTATTATTAACTCTATGTTCACAGTTCTATGGATGTTTTTTACGATAATTATATATGGAAATCAATGTGAATGTGATTTAAAATTGTTGTTAATTCAATCTTAAATTGTTTTAGGTTATATTAATTAACTGGTCCATTTTCTTTCTTTTTGAAAGCAATGCACAGGAACAGAATTCACAATTCAAGGAGACCTGGTGAAATGTGGTGTGACTGAAACTGAAACTTGTTTAAAGACAATAACTGTGGCATTGTCAAATGGAAATACTGTAAGTACTAAAAAGGATCGGGGAGGAAAAACAGATAATGTTGACCAGAACAGGCTTTTATCAAAAATGTATGAAACCGCATCTAACAATTCGTATCACTGTGTGTGTGTGTGTGTGTGTGTGTGTGTGTGTGTGTATGTATATATATATATATATATATATATATATATATATATATATATATATATATATATATATATATATATATATTATATATATAGAATATCGTGCAAAAGGTATAATATATATATATATAATCTGCATGTCTTTCTGAATCAGTTCTGAACAGAAACTATTTGTGCACACAGGTGTTGAAAGTGGATTCCAATGGAAATATTGAGGTCAACAGAATAATTGCCCAGCTGCCCCTTTTTACAGGTAGGGTAGGCAATTCAACAGAAAATGTAGGGGGATAAATAAATAAATAAATTCATTCATTAATAATAAGCACACAAATACAATTAAACATTCAATAGGCATACTGAATCGATTTTTGTTATCATAATAGAGCTATCACATAGCTAAATAATTTAGCTATGTGATAGCTCTATTATAATAACAAAATTTTAAATACAGTAGAGTAGCTTTAAAATAATTATTATTTTAAAGCTACTCTACTGTATGTAACTTTTGGCCCTACAGCGGTTAAAAAAATGTCTTTGGGAAGAAGATTGCTTTGGTTGTGCTTCGGCTCTGCTTCTTTGCGCACATGCATGTGGTTCGAGGCACCGGTGAACCACATGGATTTATGACATCTTATCAGAGCGGATAAACAAAAAACAACAACGGCTGTAGGCTATCCTATGTGAAATAGACTATACCCTCAGTCAGTTTTCACATTACTCCAATAATATAGTTCACTGTATGAATAAAAACCATTGTGCGAATTAGGACAATGATGAGTGCTGTCTCGGTATCTTATGGCGAGACCGGCCACCTAAACCTCCGAAAATGTTACAAGATGCTTGGAGTAGCCTAGCCTGGAATAGCCTACATTGGTCACGATGCTCACAGTGCATGTATTCTCTAACCCTATGTTGCACACTTGTTATCGGGGTGTATCGAATGAGTGCACTTGATACAGTAGTTTAGGACTCGATTCCAAGTGGATATCCCCTAAAATAGTGCACCAAGAGTATGGGGGCCGTTTTTTTGGGTCTGTTTTTACAACCAGTTCACAACATAATTTAAAAGGTGAAATTTTGCACATTCTCATTAGCAACATTGATATTTTTATTTGTTATTTTTGTATATAGCTAAAAAAAAATACATACTAATTACTGTTACTAATAAACAGAGAAAGGTAATTTGATAAATGCAGAAGAGTCTGTACAGTGATCTGATTTCAAATGCTGTGGGAGTGCATTAAATATTTGTTTTGAAAGACTGATCATGAAGAGAAAAAATATTGCCTTGTATTAAACACACAACGATATCTGTAATTCTAAATTTGTATTTATATTTGATTTTCAGCTGATGTGAGCATTTTCAAGCCCTCTTCATTCTACATCATCATTCAGGCCCATTTGATTGGGCTTCGTCTGGAGATCCAGCTTGTACCGTTAATGCAACTTTACATCACAGTCAATTCAGCTTACCAAGGAGAAACATGTGGTATTTATTTTTACAGACCTCTTAGCGTTAACCCTCTTCTACAATCAAAAGCAGCATATATAACTTTATGTGAAGGCTTTCTGTTTTTTTTTTTTTTTGTCTTCAGTTAATTTGATTTTATATCCTAGATTAATTTAGTTAATGAATCAATCCACAGGTCTTTGTGGCAATTTCAACAACATCGAGGCTGATGACTTTACAACCATTGGCGGACTCATTGAAGGAACAGCACCTGACTTTGCCAACACCTGGAAAACAAGAGCAAGTTGCCTTGATGTTAAAAGAAACTTTGAGAATCCTTGCAGTCTTAGCACCGAAAATGGTATGAATCTACCTTTACTGTTGTCATGTGATTTCCACAACACTTTGCGTTTGTAACTCTGGAATGTCATCAAGAACTAATCGTTTTTCTAAAAAACACAGAGAAATATGCACAGTTCTGGTGCTCCAAGCTGTCAGATCCTTCATCAGTGTTTGCCCCCTGCCACTCTGAAATCAGCCCTGAAGTCTACAAAGCAGTACGTGAAATGTTTAAAATATATAATATATATTTTAAGATATAATAAAATGTAATGTTTATTTTCAAGCTGAATCTAACTTTTCTAAACTTTTTAGAATTGTATATATGACAGCTGCAACTGTGAGAAGAGTGAAGACTGTATGTGTGCTGCATTGTCTTCATACGTACATGCATGTGCTGCAAGAGGGATTGCTCTTGATGGCTGGAGAGATGCTGCATGCAGTGAGTTGCTTTCTTCTCAGAAAAGCTTGAGAATATTTGATATTTTGATATTGATATTTGATAGCTTGACAAGATTTTGCTTGATTTTAATTAAAAAGCCATGCTGTTTAAAAACAATATGTGAGATGGGAGCTCAAATAAAAGTTGTTGCTCACATATGTTCATTAAGTGGATTGTAGTTAAACTCAAATAAATGTCCTCTCCTTCTTCTCAGAAAAGTACACCCTAACTTGCCTCGCCACCACAGTCTACACCTATCAAATGACCAGCTGTGACCGCACTTGCCGATCCCTCAGCCAATCAGACACGACCTGCGCCATTGACTTTGTGCCAGTAGATGGCTGTGGCTGTGCAGAAGGAACATACATGAACGAGAACGGTGACTGTGTTGCATCTGCCAGCTGCTCATGCTATGATTCAGGCAAAATTATTCCTGCTGGGATCTCAATCTCCAAAGATGGAGGATCATGGTATGGACATGGAGTTGGTTACATTTTTGTTGTACAGGGTATATTTTGTATACAGGGTTTTTCAAAGTTTTTATGTCAAGGACCCCCCAAAACCCTAAGGCACTCTTATGAAAATCTAACAGCCCGTATATACACATTTTTAATAATATTAGGTTAAAATTGTAGAATAATAAATTATTTATTTTAGAATCACCATTGTATTCAGGCCAAGCTAAATTTGTATAGAGCATTTCGCAATCTTTTTGCAAGTCTTTTTTTTCTCTTAAATTTTATAATAATCTTAACCAAGGGGATGCTGGGGATCCATGGACTTCAGTTTGAAAAACCCTGTTGTAGATTACTGCCCCAAATGTGATTAATAATATTTAACTTAATATTAAAATTTCAGTATTTGCGAACAAGGAAAACTGAGCTGCTCTGGTGGATCAAATGGGGAAGGTGTGTATCTCTCTGTTGTGTGTGTGTGTGTGTGTGTGTGTGTGTGTGTGTGTGTGTGTGTGTGTGTGTGTGTGTGTGTGTGTGTGTGTGTGTGTGTGTGTGTGTGTGTGTGTGTGTGTGGTGTGTGTGTGTGTGTGTGTGTGTGTGTGTGTGTGAGAGAGAGAGAGAGAGAGAGAGAGAGAGAGAGAGAGAGAGAGAGAAGCTATATTTAAATTGTTAAAATAATAACAAGTTACTGTGAAGAGTTTTTAGAACTTTCTGATGTTTATTTTATTTGACATCAGCTACACTTATACCTTTAAGTGAATACATTGCCTTAATCAATTCTTTGAATCTTTACTTTTAGAATGCAAAGAGCCAATGAAGTTTTTCAACTGCTCCAGCGCTAGCCCTGGTTCCAAGGGATCAGAGTGTCAGAAGAGCTGCAAAACATTAGACATGGCCTGTGTGAGTTACTTGAATACTTATAAAGGTGTAGGCCATGCTTATGTTATTCTAAACCAGTATGCTAGTTTTTCTGTTTCTGTGTAACACAAAACAAGACATTTAATTGACATGACATGGCCATAGTGCACTGTACTTCTGCAATAGTAGAGCTCCAATAGGGATAATAAAACACCACAAATTGCACCACAAAAGTAGTACCAGATCTAATATGCAGAATGGAAAATGAAACAGACTGTACAGAAAAGAGTGGTGTTAAGATACTTTATAAACTCTCTCCATTTTGTGTTCCACTGAGAAAATATATGGGTTTAGAATGGCATTGGGGTAAGTAAATAACCAATAAATTGTAATATAAGGGTGAATTATTCCTTTCCACAGTAATAATTTGTTGTGAAATTTGCATATGCATTACTGCAGATCAGCACAGAGTGTGTGTCTGGCTGTGTGTGCCCATCTGGGCTGGTGTCAGATGGGAAAGGTGGCTGCATTGCTGAAGACCTTTGTCCTTGCATCCATAATGGAGTTGCCTACCAACCTGGGGAAAGCATTAAGACTGATTGCAATACATGGTAAGTACGACTGTGAGATTTTTAATTATTTTTTATATGTGACCCTGGATGACAAAACCAGTCTTATGGGTCATTTTTTTTAAATTGAGATTTATACATCACACGAAAGCTGAATAAATAAGCTTTCCATTGATGTATGGTTTGTTATGATAGGGCAATATTTGGCTGAGATACAACTATATTAAAATCTGGAATCTGAGGGTGCAAAAAAAACGAAACATTGAGAAAATCTCCTTTAAAGTTGAGCATTTATATTCGCGATTGTGCAGCATTCCCTCACAACAATAAATGTTTTATACATTTACGGTAGAAAATTTACCAAATACAGTGGTGCTCAGAACTAATGGCACCCCTGGTAAATATGATAAAAAATGGCTATAAAAAATAAATCTGCATCGTTTATCCTTTTGATCTTTCATTAAAAAATGTGGCAAAATCCTTACCTTTCATTGAAGTAAAAGATTTGAAAGTGGGGGGGGGGGGGGGGGGGGGGGGGGATTTATTATAAAATAAATGTTTTTCTCCAAAACACGTTGGCCACAATTATTCATACCCTTTTATTAAATACCTTTTTGCAATCTCCTTATGCCAAGATAGCTGCTCTGAGTCTTCTCCTATAATGCCTGATGAGTTTGGAGAACACCTGACAAGAGATCAGAGACCATTCCTCCATACAGAATCTCTCCAGATCCTGCAGATTCCTAGGTCCATGTTTGTGCTGCTTCTCTTCAGTTCACCCCACTCATTTTCTATATGGTTCAGGTCAGGGAACTGGGACGGTCATGGCAGAAGCTTCATTTTGTGCTCCCTAACACATTTTTGTGTTGATTTTGATGTTTGTTTTGGATTGTTGTCCTGATGGAAGATCCAACCATGGCCCATTATAAGATTTCTAGCAGAGGCCGTCAGGTTTTGATTTTTTTATCTGTTGATATTTGCTAGAATCCACAATGCCATGTATCTCAATAAGAAGTCCAGGACCTCCAGCAGAAAAATAGGCCCACAACATTAAAGATCCAATGGTATATTAAATTGTACACATGGGATACTTTTTATCCTTGTGTGCACCAAACCCATCTAGCGTGTTTGCTGGCAAAAAGCTCTTTTTTTAGTTTAATCTGACCACAGAACCCTGCGCCGTTTGAAGATCCAGTCGTGTCTGACCACTGAATATGCTGGAGTTTGTATTTGGAGGAGCGAGGAGCATTTTTTTTAAAACCCTCCCAAACAACAAGTGGTGATGTAGGGGTTGTTTGATTTTTTTTAATAGGCTTTCTGACCCCAAAACTCAACTAATCTCTGCAATTCTCCATCTGTGATCCTTGAAGAGTCTTTGGCCACTCAAACTTTCCTCCTCACCGTCCATTAGGAAAATATAGACACACGTCCTCTTCCTGGCAGAATCATAACAACTTTAGATGATTGGAACTTCTTAATTATTGCCCTGATGGTGGAAATGGGGATTTTTAATTCTTTTGATATTTTCTTACATCCACTTTCTATTTTGTGATGCTCAACAATCTTTAGATGCACATCAGAACCATGTTCTGTGGTTTTACTCATTGTGATGAATGATTAAGGGAATTTGGCCTTTGTGCTTCCTCATATTTAAACTCCTGTGAAACAAGAAGTCATAGCTGGACAATTTCATGTTCCTAGTCACCCTGGTGTGCTAAAAAAGGTAAATATTAATGGGAATATACTTCATAGATATTTTATTCATAAAAAATTCTAGGGGTATGAATAATTGTGGCCAACGTGTTTTGGAGAAAAATATTTTTTATAATGTGATTTTCCCCCCCATTTTCAATTCTTTTACTTCAATGAAAGGTTAGATTTTTGCCAATTTTTTGAATGAAAGATCAAAAGGATAAACGATGAAGATTTATTTTTTACAGCCATTTTTGATCATAATTACCAGGGGTGCCATTAATTCTGAGCACCACTGTATCTTCATGGAACATGATCTTTACCTAATATCCTAATGATTTTTGCCATAAAAGAAAAATTTATAATTTTGACCTATACAATGTATTGTTGGCTATTCCCACAAATATACCCGTGCTACTTAAGACTGGTTTTGTGATCCAGGGTCACATATTTGAGATACTATTGTTTATAATGCAAATTACATTACTTTTTCTAGTGCTTGTAAGAATAGACGATGGATATGTACCACAAACCAGTGCAGTGGGACATGCAGCATCTATGGAGATGGTCATTATAGAACCTTTGATGATAAAAGATACGTCTTTAGTGGAAACTGTGAATACAGCCTTGTTCAGGTATTGACCTTACACTTTCCTATGAGGCCTGAAGGTCTTTATAACTTAATCTAAATCTAAATGTTCATGTTATGCCCAGGACTTCTGCAATAGCACCAGTGGCACTTTTAGGGTCATTACTGAAAATATCCCCTGCGGATCC
Organism: Chrosomus eos; assembly: GCA_036326025.1. Taxonomy (NCBI): domain Eukaryota; kingdom Metazoa; phylum Chordata; class Actinopteri; order Cypriniformes; family Leuciscidae; genus Chrosomus; species Chrosomus eos. The sequence continues at coordinate 52,992,000 of CM070818.1, forward strand.
ACTGGCACCACTTGTTCTAAGACTATCAAGCTTTTTCTTGGAGTGAGTTAACTCTTGGCATTTAACAAAGCAGGCATATCAAACCTTAAATTAGTACAGAATGAACATTGCATTTGTCATTTATATTTCAGAGCAATGAGCTTAGATTGACAGATGGATCCTACCAAGTTGTTCACAGAGATGCAGGAGAGGAGATTCCCTACCAGATGCGCACCATGGGGCTTTACTTGGTGATTGAGGCCAGTAATGGTCTGATGCTCATTTGGGACAGAAAAACAACAATTCACATCAAACTAAGTCCAGAGTTTAATGTGAGTAATGTGGCAGGACTATCACCTCAATCGTTGTCAAGTCTGCTTATTAAATATATGATGTATTAATATTTATAATAACAGTGTTCTATTCATATTGACAGGGGCGTGTGTGTGGTCTATGTGGAAACTACGATGGGAACGCAAAAAATGACTTCACTACACGCAGTCAAGCAATTGCTGTCGAAGCCCTGGATTTTGTAAACAGCTGGAAGCTCTCTAGTTGTCCAGATGCAACTCTCATCCAAGAACCATGTGTCCATAATCCGTATAGAGAGGCCTGGGCACAGAGGCAGTGCAGCATCATTACTAGCAATGTCTTCTCAACCTGTCACTCACAGGTACTTACAACAAGCTGCTATTTAGGGAACTCGAATATCCATATGTTAAGTATATTATGTCTGGAAAATCGATCGCATTTACCAGCCACATTGTTATGAATATTGCTTTAAAGGTGGACCCCTCTCCTTTTTATGACGCTTGTGTGAGAGACGCATGTGCCTGTGATAGTGGTGGAGATTATGAATGTTTTTGCACTGCTGTAACAGCCTATGCACAAGCCTGTAACGAGGCTGGAGCCTGTGTTGCCTGGAGAACACCTAAAATATGCCGTGAGTCACTGATAACTATTGCATTGTCATCAGATATGCTGTAAAGGAATGACTAAAAGCTGTACAGCACAAAAGCCTAAAACAAGCTTAAGGTTTGCCTTTTCATTGCAGCATTGTTCTGTGATTATTACAACCCCCCTGGTGAATGCGAGTGGCATTACAAACCTTGTGGAGCTCCTTGTATGCAGACATGCAGAAACCCTTCTGGAAACTGCTCTAGTCAGATACCAGCGCTTGAAGGTGAGAACTCATAATTACAACCAGTTATATAATTTGCATGTTATTGAGAAAACAATTATAAATATTTGGAAGACACATTGAAATAATTTTGTCACATCACACTATTCTATTAAATACATATTTTTAAATAATGCATAATAATCAGTGTACTACTGTAGAAACCCTAGAGATCATTTCGGTGGGGATTTGCTTCAGCTTAAAAATTTAATTTTTGTCAAGTATTCATGCAAATCATTCAAATATCACCTTTGTTCATAAGCATTAAAAGTCACAATAGGCTATGTCCCCTAAACTGGACAAGTTTATAGAATATTTAGTTTATATTATAGTTTATAGTGAACCAATTGTTGTGACAATTGTTTATGAAATCTATTCTTAAATTGAACTTCACATTGCCTCATCAAGATGATTGTTTTGTTTGTTTTTAATCTGATTTATATTTTTCCCTTCGAACCTTTTTTAGGATGCTATCCTAAATGCCCTCCTGAGCAGCCTGTTTTTGATGAGGATAACATGAAGTGTGTGACACAGGAAGAATGTGGCTGCTTTGTTGAAATGTTACATTATCAAATTGGCCAGCAGGTGCCAACCACAGAAAACTGTCAGTCATGGTATGTGTATTTTATTCTCGTATTCAAGTTTCATATAGGTCACTAATAGTTTTTAAAATATTCTATTTGTGCTTTTTCTTCATGCAGTTATTGTTCATCATTTGGTGTTATCTGTGACTTTGATGTAAATGGTAAGATTTGTGCCATTTCAGTTATTGTTTAGTTTGAAGATTAGTTTAGTTTAGTTGAAAGCAGAATCTACTTTCATTATATTCTTTTTTTCATACTTTTTCTTCATTTACAGCATGTACATGCCAATATAACAATGTAGAGTACTACTTTGGAGATATAATTTATCACACAACGGATGGACTAGGAGGATGTATCACAGGCAGATGTTCAGTCAATGGAACTATTGAGAGGACTTTGATACCTTGTGAAACGACTGCTGTCCCAACAGTCACATCCCCCCTGACCACAACACAGAAATTAACACCAACCCCGACAACAGTTTTTGTCTTCAGCACCCCAGGTACCTTGTTATTTCTGTAGTAGACAGTTTTTCCTCATATATTGCTTGTATATTTTAGTATAACGCTTGTATAACGCATTAGTTATACTGGGAGGACTTTTAGCAGTAAACATGTTCATTCCATTACAAATGATCACAACTTCTCCAAATAACTTTTTAACACAAATGTATTAATCTGCTATTATTCTTAATTACTTTAAGATTTTTCTTATTGAAATTCTTATTTTACATTCATCTTATATTTAATAACTTATTTACTTGATGACCACAGAATATACTTCACCGGAAACTGAAAAAGAGACAACCACAACTCATGAGGTTTTATCTACATCCAACAAGCCAGAACAATTGACAAGCGGACCAACAACTGAAGTTATTTTAACTGCTTCTACAGCAGAAATTAAACATTCAACAGAACAACTGGTGTATGTAACTTCAAAGCCTTCAACATCATCAGATCAAACATCAACACTGTTCTTATCAACGACAGCAAAGAAAACAACGGACACTGAAAGTTCCATAGAGACACAAAGTACAGTAACATCCAAAACCTCAATTGCACCCATTACAAAAACACTTCCAACAGTCACTGGTAAAGTGTGGACAACACGACTTCAGACAACATCCTCTCCAAGCAGTGTCTACACAACTTCAAAATCATCTACAGCTACTCAAACAACTGGAGAAGTAACAACAACTGAGACTATAACTGAGAACGAATTGACCACATCTCCGACACCTTTGTCCAGCACCAGGCCGCCAAAGGGGGTAACAACTGGTCAAACAAGCCTACCAACAACTACAGCAACGACCACTTTAGAAGAGTTAACAGCTTCATCATCTGAAACGTCGACATCCACAAGCACATCTCTCCCAGTGACACAAACGTCACTACCAGTCGTTACATCCACACAACCAACAACACTAACAAAGACAGCTGCTGTGCCAGTAACAACACTTGTGCCAACAACAGTGAGGGGTGAATCATCCACTGGGTATGAGGTTAGAACTCAGGGTCTTTCTTCAACAACAAAACCAGTCAGAGCTGAAACAACTCTTTCAACTACCACACCAGTCATCCCATCCACCACTGTCCGTGTCGAGGAGGGAAGCACCACTGTCCAGCCACCTACAGAAACATCATCTCCAAGCAGTCTTTACACAACTTCAAAATCATCTACAGCTACTCAAACAACTGGAGAAGTAAAACAACTGAGACTGTAACTGAGAACGAATTGACCACATCTCCGACACCTTTGTCCAGCACCAGGCCGCCAAAGGGGGTAACAACTGGTCAAACAAGCCTACGAACAACTACAGCCACGGCCACTTTAGAAGAGTTAACAGCTACATCATCTGAAACATCGACATCCACAAGCACATCTCTCCCAGTGACACAAACTTCACTACCAGTCGTTACATCCACACAACCAACAACACTAACAAAGACAACTGCTGTGCCAGTAACAACACTTGTGCCAACAACAGTGAGGGGTGAATCATCCACTGGGTATGAGGTTAGAACTCAGGGTCTTTCTTCAACAACAAAACCAGTCAAAGCTGAAACAACTCTTTCAACCACCACACCAGTCATCCCATCCACCACAGTCCGTGTCGAGGAGGGAAGCACCATGTCCAGCCACCTACAGAAACATCATCTCCAAGCAGTGTGTACACAACTTCAAAATCATCAACAAATACTCAAACAACTGGAGAAGTAACAACGACTGAGACTGTAACTGAGAACGAATTGACCACATCTCCGACACTTTTGTCCAGCACCAGGCCGCCAAAGGGGGTAACAACTGGTCAAACAAGCCTACCAACAACTACAGCCACGACCACTTTAGAAGAGTTAACAGCTACATCATCTGAAACGTCATCATCCACAAGTACATCTCTCCCAGTGACACAAACTTCACTACCAGTCGTTACATCCACGCAACCAACAACGCTAACAAAGACAACTGCTGTGCCAGTCACCACACTTGTGCCAACAACAGTGAGTGGTGAATCATCCACTGGGTATGAGGTTAGAACTCAGGGTCTTTCTTCAACAACAAAACCAGTCAAAGCTGAAACAACTCTTTCAACCACCGCACCAGTCATCCCATCCACCACAGTCCGTGTCGAGGAGGGAAGCACCACTGTCCAGCCACCTACAGAAACATCATCTCCAAGCAGTGTGTACACAACTTCAAAATCATCTACAGCTACTCAAACAACTGGAGAAGTAAAAACAACTGAGACTGTAACTGAGAACGAATTGACCACATCTCCGACACTTTTGTCCAGCACCAGGCCGCCAAAGGGGGTAACAACTGGTCAAACAAGCCTACCAACAACTACAGCCACAACCACTTTAGAAGAGTTAACAGCTACATCACCTGAAATGTCGACATCCACAAGCACATCTCTCCCAGTGACACAAACGTCACTACCAGTCGTTACATCCACACAACCAACAACGCTAACAAAGACAACTGCTGTGCCAGTCACCACACTTGTGTCAACAACAGTGAGTGTTGAATCGTCCACTGCGTATGAGCTTAGCACTCAGGGTCTTTCTTCAACAACAAAACCAGTCAAAGCTGAAACAACTCTTTCAACCACGACACCAGTCATCCCATCCACCACTGTCCGTGTCGAGGAGGGAAGCACCACTGTCCAGCCACCTACAGAAACATCATCTCCAAGCAGTGTCTACACAACTTCAAAATCATCTACAGCTACTCAAACAACTGGAGAAGTAACAACAACTGAGACTGTAACTGAGAACGAATTGACCACATCTCCGACAACTTTGTCCAGCACCAGGCCGCCAAAGGGGGTAACAACTGGTCAAACAAGCCTACCAACAACTACAGCCACGACCACTTTAGAAGAGTTAACAGCTTCATCATCTGAAACGTCGACATCCACAAGCACATCTCTCCCAGTGACACAAACGTCACTACCAGTCGTTACATCCACACAACCAACAACACTAACAAAGACAACTGCTGTGCCAGTAACCACACTTGTGTCAACAACAGTGAGTGTTGAATCGTCCACTGGATATGAGGTTAGCACTCAGGGTCTTTCTTCAACAACAAAACCAGTCAGAGCTGAAACAACTCTTTCAACCACCACACCAGTCATCCCATCCACCACTGTCCTTGTCGAGGAGGGAAGCACCACTGTCCAGCCACCTACAGAAACATCATCTCCAAGCAGTGTCTACACAACTTCAAAATCATCTACAGCTACTCAAACAACTGGAGAAGTAACAACAACTGAGACTGTAACTGAGAACGAATTGACCACATCTCGACACTTTTGTCAGCACAGGCGCCAAAGGGTAACATGGTCAAACAGCTCCAACAACTACAGCCACGCCACTTTAGAGGTTAACAGTACATCATCTGAAGTCGAATCCTAGCAATCTCTCCAGGACACAATTCACTACCAGCGTTACATCCACGCACCAACAACACTAACAAGGCAACGCGTGCCAGTCACCACACTTGTGTCAAAACAGTGAGTGTTGAATTGTCACTGAACATGAGGTTAGCACTCAGGGTCTTTCTTCAACAACAAAACAGTCAGAGTGAAACAACTCTTTCAACCACCACAAGTCATCCATCACACTGTCCTTGTCGAGGGGGAAGCACACTGTCAGCCCTCAGAAACATATCTCCAAGCAGTGTCTACACACTCAAATCATTACAGTACTCAACAACTGGAGAAGTAAAAAAGAGACTGTAATGAGACGAATTGACCAATCTCGACACTTTTGTCCAGCACAGGCGCCAAAGGGGGTAACAATGGTCAAAGCCTACCACAACTACAGCCGACACTTTAGAAGAGTTAACAGCTAATCATTGAAAAGTCGACATCCATAAGCACATCTCTCCCAGGACACAAACTTCACTACGTCGTTACATCCACGCACAACAACACTAACAAGGACATGCTGTGCAGTCACCACACTTGTGTCAACAACAGTGAGTGTTGAATTGTCATGAACATGAGGTAGCACTCAGGGTCTTTCTTCAACACAAACCAGTCAGAGCTGAACAACTCTTTCAACCACCACACAGTCATCCATCCCACTGTCCTTGTCGGAGGAAGCACCACTGTCCGCACTACAGAAACATCATCTCAAGCAGTGTCTACAAACTTCAAAATCATCTAAGTATCAAACAATGGAGAAGTAACAACACTGAGACTGTATGAGAACGAATTGACAATCTCGACACTTTGTCCAGCACCAGGCGCCAAAGGGGGTAAAATGGTCAAACAGCTCCAACAACTACAGCACGACCACTTAGAGAGTTAAAGCTACATCTCTGAAAGTCGACATCATAAGCATTCTCCCAGTGACACAAATTCACTACGGTTATCCACGACCACAACACTAACAGGAATGTGTGCAGTCACACATTGTGTCAAACAGTGGTGTTGAATGTCCACTGAACATGAGGTTAGCATCAGGTTTTCTTCAAAAAAAGTCAGAGCTGAAAATCTTTCACACCACCGTATCCCATCCATGCCTGTCGAGGAGGGAGCACTGTCAGCCACCTACAGAAACATTTCCAGCGTGTTACCAACTCAAATATTACAGCTATAAACAACTGGAAGTAACAACTGGATGTATGAGAACGATTGACACATCGACACTTTTGTCGCACAGGCCGCCAAGGGTAACAACTGGTCAACAAGCCTACCAACAACTACAGCCACGACCACTTTAGAAGAGTTAACAGCTACATCATCTGAAAAGTCGACATCCATAAGCACATCTCTCCAGTGACACAAACTTCACTACCAGTCGTTACATCCACGCAACCAACAACACTAACAAGGAAACTGCTGTGCCAGTCACCACACTTGTGTCAACAACAGTGAGTGTTGAATTGTCCACTGAACATGAGGTTAGCACTCAGGGTCTTTCTTCAACAACAAAACCAGTCAGAGCTGAAACAACTCTTTCAACCACCACACAGTCATCCCATCCACCACTGTCCTTGTCGAGGAGGGAAGCACACTGTCCAGCCACCTACAGAAACATCATCTCCAGCAGTGTTACACAACTCAAAATCATCTACAGCTACTCAAACAACTGGAGAAGTAACAACAACTGAGACTGTAACTGAGAACGAATTGACCACATCTCGACACTTTTGTCCAGCACCAGGCCGCCAAAGGGGGTAACAACTGGTCAAACAAGCCTACCAACAACTACAGCCACGACCACTTTAGAAGAGTTAACAGTACATCATCTGAAAAGTCGACATCCATAAGCACATCTCTCCCAGTGACACAAACTTCACTACCAGTCGTTACATCCACGCAACCAACAACACTAACAAGGACAACTGCTGTGCCAGTCACCACACTTGTGTCAACAACAGTGAGTGTTGAATTGTCCACTGAACATGAGGTTAGCACTCAGGGTCTTTCTTCAACAACAAACCAGTCAGAGCTGAAACAACTCTTTCAACCACCACACAGTCATCCCATCCACCACTGTCCTTGTCGAGGAGGGAAGCACCACTGTCCAGCCACCTACAGAAACATCATCTCCAAGCAGTGTCTACACAACTTCAAAATCATCTACAGCTACTCAAACAACTGGAGAAGTAACAACAACTGAGACTGTAACTGAGAACGAATTGACCACATCTCCGACACTTTTGTCCAGCACCAGGCCGCCAAAGGGGGTAACAACTGGTCAAACAAGCCTACCAACAACTACAGCCACGACCACTTTAGAAGAGTTAACAGCTACATCATCTGAAAAGTCGACATCCATAAGCACATCTCTCCCAGTGACACAAACTTCACTACCAGTCGTTACATCCACGCAACCAACAACACTAACAAGGACAACTGCTGTGCCAGTCACCACACTTGTGTCAACAACAGTGAGTGTTGAATTGTCCACTGAACATGAGGTTAGCACTCAGGGTCTTTCTTCAACAACAAAACCAGTCAGAGCTGAAACAACTCTTTCAACCACCACACCAGTCATCCCATCCACCACTGTCCTTGTCGAGGAGGGAAGCACCACTGTCCAGCCACCTACAGAAACATCATCTCCAAGCAGTGTCTACACAACTTCAAAATCATCTACAGCTACTCAAACAACTGGAGAAGTAACAACAACTGAGACTGTAACTGAGAACGAATTGACCACATCTCCGACACTTTTGTCCAGCACCAGGCCGCCAAAGGGGGTAACAACTGGTCAAACAAGCCTACCAACAACTACAGCCACGACCACTTTAGAAGAGTTAACAGCTACATCATCTGAAAAGTCGACATCCATAAGCACATCTCTCCCAGTGACACAAACTTCACTACCAGTCGTTACATCCACGCAACCAACAACACTAACAAGGACAACTGCTGTGCCAGTCACCACACTTGTGTCAACAACAGTGAGTGTTGAATTGTCCACTGAACATGAGGTTAGCACTCAGGGTCTTTCTTCAACAACAAAACCAGTCAGAGCTGAAACAACTCTTTCAACCACCACACCAGTCATCCCATCCACCACTGTCCTTGTCGAGGAGGGAAGCACCACTGTCCAGCCACCTACAGAAACATCATCTCCAAGCAGTGTCTACACAACTTCAAAATCATCTACAGCTACTCAAACAACTGGAGAAGTAACAACAACTGAGACTGTAACTGAGAACGAATTGACCACATCTCCGACACTTTTGTCCAGCACCAGGCCGCCAAAGGGGTAACAACTGGTCAAACAAGCCTACCAACAACTACAGCCACGACCACTTTAGAAGAGTTAACAGCTACATCATCTGAAAAGTCGACATCCATAAGCACATCTCTCCCAGTGACACAAACTTCACTACCAGTCGTTACATCCACGCAACCAACAACACTAACAAGGACAACTGCTGTGTCCAGTCACCACACTTGTGTCAACAACAGTGAGTGTTGAATTGTCCACTGAACATGAGGTTAGCACTCAGGGTCTTTCTTCAACAACAAAACCAGTCAGAGCTGAAACAACTCTTTCAACCACCACACCAGTCATCCCATCCACCACTGTCCTTGTCGAGGAGGGAAGCACCACTGTCCAGCCACCTACAGAAACATCATCTCCAAGCAGTGTCTACACAACTTCAAAATCATCTACAGCTACTCAAACAACTGGAGAAGTAACAACAACTGAGACTGTAACTGAGAACGAATTGACCACATCTCCGACACTTTTGTCCAGCACCAGGCCGCCAAAGGGGGTAACAACTGGTCAAACAAGCCTACCAACAACTACAGCCACGACCACTTTAGAAGAGTTAACAGCTACATCATCTGAAAAGTCGACATCCATAAGCACATCTCTCCCAGTGACACAAACTTCACTACCAGTCGTTACATCCACGCAACCAACAACACTAACAAGGACAACTGCTGTGCCAGTCACCACACTTGTGTCAACAACAGTGAGTGTTGAATTGTCCACTGACATGAGGTTAGCACTCAGGGTCTTTCTTCAACAACAAAACCAGTCAGAGCTGAAACAACTCTTTCAACCACCACACCAGTCATCCCATCCACCACTGTCCTTGTCGAGGAGGGAAGCACCACTGTCCAGCCACCTACAGAAACATCATCTCCAAGCAGTGTCTACACAACTTCAAAATCATCTACAGCTACTCAAACAACTGGAGAAGTAACAACAACTGAGACTGTAACTGAGAACGAATTGACCACATCTCCGACACTTTTGTCCAGCACCAGGCCGCCAAAGGGGGTAACAACTGGTCAAACAAGCCTACCAACAACTACAGCCACGACCACTTTAGAAGAGTTAACAGCTACATCATCTGAAAAGTCGACATCCATAAGCACATCTCTCCCAGTGACACAAACTTCACTACCAGTCGTTACATCCACGCAACCAACAACACTAACAAGGACAACTGCTGTGCCAGTCACCACACTTGTGTCAACAACAGTGAGTGTTGAATTGTCCACTGAACATGAGGTTAGCACTCAGGGTCTTTCTTCAACAACAAAACCAGTCAGAGCTGAAACAACTCTTTCAACCACCACACCAGTCATCCCATCCACCACTGTCCTTGTCGAGGAGGGAAGCACCACTGTCCAGCCACCTACAGAAACATCATCTCCAAGCAGTGTCTACACAACTTCAAAATCATCTACAGCTACTCAAACAACTGGAGAAGTAACAACAACTGAGACTGTAACTGAGAACGAATTGACCACATCTCCGACACTTTTGTCCAGCACCAGGCCGCCAAAGGGGGTAACAACTGGTCAAACAAGCCTACCAACAACTACAGCCACGACCACTTTAGAAGAGTTAACAGCTACATCATCTGAAACATCGACATCCACAAGCACATCTCTCCCAGTGACACAAACTTCACTACCAGTCGTTAGATCCACACAACCAACAACGCTAACAAAGACAACTGCTGTGCCAGTCACCACACTTGTGTCAACAACAGTGAATGTTGAATCATCCACTGGGTATGAGGTTAGCACTCAGGGTCTTTCTTCAACAACAAAACCAGTCAAAGCTGAAACAACTCTTTTAACCACCACACCAGTCATCCCATCCACCACTGTCCGTGTCGAGGAGGGAAGCACCACTGTCCAGCCACCTACAGAAACATCATCTCCAAGCAGTGTTTACACAACTTCAAAATCATCTACAGCTACTCAAACAACTGGAGAAGTAAAAACAACTGAGACTGTAACTGAGAACGAATTGACCACATCTCCGACAACTTTGTCCAGCACCAGGCCGCCAAAGGGGGTAACAACTGGTCAAACAAGCCTACCAACAACTACAGCCACGACCACTTTAGAAGAGTTAACAGCTACATCATCTGAAACGTCGACATCCACAAGCACATCTCTCCCAGTGACACGAACTTCACTACCAGTCGTTACATCCACGCAACCAACAACGCTAACAAAGACAACTGCTGTGCCAGTCACCACACTTGTGTCTACAACAGTGAGTGTTGAATCGTCCACTGCATATGAGGTTAGCACTCAGGGTCTTTCTTCAACAACAAAACCAGTCAAAGCTGAAACAACTCTTTCAACCACCACACCAGTCATCCCACCCACCACTGTCCGTGTCGAGGAGGGAAGCACCACTGTCCATCCACCTACAGAAACATCATCTCCAAGCAGTGTCTACACAACTTCAAAATCATCTACAGCTACTCAAACAACTGGAGAAGTAACAACAACTGAGACTGTAACTGAGAACGAATTGACCACATCTCCGACAACTTTCTCCAGCACCAGGCCGCCAAAGGGGGTAACAACTGGTCAAACAAGCCTACCAACAACTACAGCCACGACCACTTTAGAAGAGTTAACAGCTACATCATCTGAAACGTCGACATCCACAAGCACATCTCTCCCAGTGACACAAACTTCACTACCAGTCGTTACATCCACGCAACCAACAACACTAACAAAGACAACTGCTGTGCCAGTCACCACACTTGTGTCAACAACAGTGAGTGTTGAATCGTCCACTGCATATGAGGTTAGCACTCAGGGTCTTTCTTCAACAACAAAACCAGTCAAAGCTGAAACAACTCTTTCAACCACCACACCAGTCATCCCATCCACCACTGTCCGTGTCGAGGAGGGAAGCACCACTGTCCAGCCACCTACAGAAACATCATCTCCAAGCAGTGTCTACACAACTTCAAAATCTTCTACAGCTACTCAAACAACTGGAGAAGTAAAAACAACTGAGACTGCGACGACAGCAACGACAGCAAAGGAAACAACGAACACTGAAAGTTCCATAGAGACACAAAGTACAGTAACATCAAAAACCTCAATTGCACCCATTACAAAAACACTTCCAACAGTCACTGGTAAAGTGTGGACAACACGACTTCAGACAACATCCTCTCCAAGCAGTGTCTACACAACTTCAAAATCATCTACAGCTACTCAAACAACTGGAGAAGTAACAACAACTGAGACTGTAACTGAGAACGAATTGACCACATCTCCGACACCTTTGTCCAGCACCAGGCCACCAAAGGGGGTAACAACTGGTCAAATTAGCCTACCATCAACTATAGCCACGACGACTTTAGAAGAGCAAACCTCATTCGAAATAACCAAAGCAACCAGTTCAGCAATTACCACTACAACTGTTGTCTACTCATCCACATCCATGGAGACCTCAATTGCTCCCATTACACAAACACCACCATATTTTACCCTTCCTGTGAATACAGAACCCTCTCTATTCTCAACCACTTCTATTGTTTGTTGTCTTGTGAATGGCACAAATTTTCAATCAGGTACAAATACTTATCAAATATATATATATTATTATTATTATTATTATTGAATATTTCAATGACAGTATAAAATTGTGTAACTTCTGTCTTTTACAGGTGATATCATTTATAATGTTACTGATGGCTTTGGTTGGTGCTTCACTGCACAATGTAATGCAACTTGTCATATCGTGAAGATTTCAACATCTTGTGGAACCTCTCCATCACCATCCATTTCTCCTGAATCAACCACATTTTCTAGCGCATCAACAATAGGCACAAAACAACCTGTCACAATAATATCCACAACTAATACAAACACAGAAGGAACAACTACAACCTTTGGGCCTAAGTGTGATACTCTTGATCCACCAAGACAGGTACATCCTACTTTAAATAACTTGGTCCTTTGTTTCATAGGTTGCATCATCAGTAGGCCCATGGCCCTCCATTTCAGCAGAAAAAACAAGAACATCTAAATTAATTAGCATGTTTACATTTGACAGGCATTTTTATCAAAAGCAACGTACATTGCATTGGATAAGTACTTTTGGATTAGTTATGAATTAATCATATTTAATAATAATAATAATAAAGAAGCTAACGTAAATTGATGTTTAGCAGCCTCTTGAATATGCATAGTAGATTTGCAGATTTTGATGGAAAGATTTCTGAACCATTCATTAAAATATGAATGGAGTCTCAGGTGTAGGGGAATAATCTTTAAATCAAGCAAAGCTACAGAATTTAGTTAACAGAATTAAGTAAACCATGTCAGCTTCTCATCTATGAAAACGGGTTGAACCTGACCAGTTTTATTGGTTTTGCAGCCCAATGATACTTGGCAGAGTGGATGTCAAATGTGTCAGTGTGAGAGTGAAACACTGAGGGTCCTTTGCCAGCCTATTATTTGTCCTGTTTCACCGCCTGTTACTTGTGATAAGCCTGGACAAGTGCTTGTCAACAAAACAATTGACTGTTGTGAGATCTATGAATGCAGTAAGTGATCTGAACTCAACAAAGATTGGGGACACAGGCATTTTAAAACAGATGCTTCCATACATGCATATAACAATTAATTTGAGTACTATTCATTTTATATATTTACTTTTATCTTCATTTATTTGTATATATTTAATGTTAAACTGGTTTTCAACTGATGAGCCTCTTTGACTTGTAAAAGTTAAACAGCACATTTGTGGTCTAAACATTTAGTGTAGAAATGTCTGCACATTTAAAATGAAATGCTAAACAAAAATGTTTTATATTATTCTACAGGTTGCGATATAAATCTGTGCCCTATTCCCACACTACAATGTCCACTTGGATTTATACCATCATTCAGTGTAACTCCAGATAACTGCTGTCCAGAGTTTGTTTGCTGTCAGTATAAAAACAGTTCTCAATAAATTATAATTTAATGTTTCGGTATTATGCAATGCACAGTTGTGCACTCAATTAATTTCTTATTCTTTACAGCACCTATGGAAGTTTGTGTCCATAATACCACAGTGTATCAGGTAAAACATTTTTTTGTGTGTATAAATAAATACCATTTAAATATCTAAATAACTTACGTGCACACTTATTCCCTCTCACTATTTTCCTCTCTAGCCTGGCTCACCTATACCAAGTGATGATCCTTGTACACTTTGTTACTGTGGTTGGAATGTAGACCCTGAAACAAAACTTTTTTCTTCAGAGTGTGTGATAGCTGATTGCAACTATGACTGTCCAGAGGTATAGAGGTCTATTTATGCATGTAATGAAGACTAGCTCAGTTGGGTTATATATGTGTATAATAAACAAAGACAGCTTTAAAAGAACACAATGCCCAGTTAGGTATCAATTTCTCCTCTTTTCCTATAGAATCAGGAGTACAAATTTATTCCTGGTCAGTGCTGTGGAGAGTGTGTTAGCACTAATTGTGTGGTTATGCATGACAACATCACAGTTACGATTTCAGTAAGTTCTTACATTCTTTCTAGCATTTTAACAGCTGTATTGTAAAACACATCTTATTACATCACATTAAAGGACATTAATTTCTGCATGAAGAAAACTTTTAATATGTCTACAATCTATATATTTCTTCACTAACAGGTTAATCAGACATGGCAACCAACTAATGACAAATGTGTGAAATACATGTGTGAACGAATCGACGGTAACTCATTAGCAGTTGAGGTTAAGACTGCTTGTCCTGCCTTTAATGCTGAAGATTGTATCCCTGTAAGTGGCTTTCACAGGACACTATTTTGATTGAACTATTAGTATGTTAAAATTAAGTTTTTGTAATGGTCAATGCTTTTTAATTTTCTACAGGGAACAGAGACAACAGACGCAGATGGCTGCTGTAAAACATGTGAGTCTCAGCTGAGACAATTTATTATGGAAAATAATCATACGAAAATAATTATTCAACAATTGCATATGTAATGAGAATCATTTCTCACTCTTAGAAACATTTATACCATTTGAAGCATGATTTGTGATTTAGCCTATACAATTGAGAGTTAATGTCACTCATATATACATCTGACGCCCATGTTGTTTTTGGGAGCAAAATAAAATTTTGAGAGAGAAGAAAATAGTACTTTTTAAACTTTTCCAGGACATACAAGATGCAGAAGACCCTGAAATTTTGTAACACTTACCAAATGTGTTTCCCATTTCTATTAGGTACACTGGAGAGCAAATGTAATGTCCAGAAGAACAGCACCTTCTTGGTCAGCAATGGCTGTATAAGCAGCACACCTGTGGAAATAACTTCTTGTGCAGGCTTGTGTGGAACCTCATCATTGTGAGTATCGCAATCAGAATCCTTCATTTCTAAATATATGTTCCAGACTATGGAGACAAAATTATACTATCTGTGCTGGTAACTAACAACAGAACTGTCTCTTCATTGTATGTTAAAACAGATATTCTGTAGAAGCGAACTCTCTTGTGCATTCATGCTCTTGCTGTCAAGAAATGACAACCACTAAAAAGGAAGTGACTCTGACTTGCCCAGATGGGTCAAACATCAACCACTCATACATTCACATTGATTCTTGTGGCTGCAAGGCCAGCGATTGCCCTGGTCAATCTACTTCCTTAAAGAGACGTCGGAGGAGATCGTGAACCTGCTTTTTTAACAGCATACAGTAGAGCCATTTCAAATGTATCTCATGGCATGAATCTGTACATTTTAAATGTTTGTGATAATTAACTCTATGGTGTCATGAGAATGACAGCTCTTTTGTTTCTTGTCTAGTAGCTCTTAATAAACGAATGCAAATTGAAGTTCTTGCATTTTCATTTTTCTGGAAATTAACAATGGTCTCAAAATTGTGCATACAGAAATTAATCTGTGAATGGCATGGTGGATTCGAATTGTATTGATTTTGGATGCAAAATTATTATAATTGTGGGCAAACATTGCTCATGATCTTTAATGATATATTTGAATTAGAAGTTAAATCCATGTTAAGTTAGAGTGGTATGGCAAGTATAGCCTTTGAATTTACATATGCTCTTAGTGGACCTTTTCTGAAAATTGTCATAAAGTGGTTTGTGCACATACAAAAGACCCATCAAAATGGCATACTCTGATATCTCTTTAATAATCTTCAAAATAAATTATATTCATGTACATTTATGTAACTAAATTCATACAGATAAAAGCATAATATCAAACATCTTTAAGACATGGGATCACTACAATACAGATATGGTATACTGCCCTCAGTGGACACACGACAAGATACTCTTTTGCAAAATTATCCTACATTCTCTATAGCATCCCAGAAACATTCAATCTGAATGCTGATTTAGCAAAAACAATTACAAGTTGTTAGATTTACTTGCTACTATTAAGGGTTGATAGACTTCAGTGTGCATTTTTACAAGGTATTTTTGGTATAAAGTTTTACATTGTTGGTACAGTTGAATATTTAAGCTCTGAGTGGCAGTTCTCCAGTTAAAGCTCCTCTGCCATCTGTAGCAAGGAGTTTATGGCAGCATCCTTGTTGCCCTGTTGGGCCTCCAAAACAGTGCGAATCACTTCCTTGTCCAGGTTGGGAAACATATCCTGAAGGGCTTTAAGGTCTTCTTCACCGCAAGGGGCGCTCTGTGGTGCAACAGGGGGCACAGCTGGCATTCCCATTGGTACCACACCTTGGTTGTACAGACCAGGGACGCCTAGGTGCAAATTTGGACAAAAGATAATTTTAGAAGAAGTATTTAAATGTGCACAGGAAACAATTTTTGGGATTATGATTTGATGGGGTCTTTTTTATAAAAAGGGAGTCTTTCTATTTAAAACAGAACAGGCTTGCTTTATCACTATAACCCTGACATATGAAATAATAGAAAAAAAGATGCATGCTTTATTTTTTGCATCATATTTGAAACATCATGCTTTTATGGCTCAGATAGTATGGTGTGTAGTGAGAATATGGATCTCGTACTCGAGGAGGAAAAAAAACAGTACAGCAGACTTTTTACTCAAAATGCATATAAATATCAGTTGTCACTCGATATCTGCCAATAATATGTCTTAGTAAGATGATATTTAAATGCTTAGTTTTATGATCAAAACTGTACTTTCAAAACATATTATGTAATGCAATACAATGAAGATTGAGAGATGAACAAACATTATTCCTCAAAAGCCTGATGGATTGTATTTGATACTCACATTCTAACATGATTTCCCTAATAATAAAAAAGATGGATAATCAGGGAACCCTAAGTTTTACTTCAGTCTAGTAAGTGTTTATCTTGAAATATTACTAACAATGCAAGTTATTCTTACATTTAGATCTGCCCACGCAGACCAGACAAAGGCAGATTCAGGCGCATCATAACATTGAAAGCGACATTAGACAAGTACTCATCAGTTGTTTATCGATGGCCTTTTACCAGTTTTTTTTAACCCCGGCTTGCTGTGATGGAGGCCTGGTCTGTGTTTTTAGCCATTGCTGATGTTTGCGTTTTGAATTAATTTACATAATAAAAGCACAAAACCATTTTTTAAAATGCGTTGTCATTTAGAGAGAGAGAGCGAGAGAGAGCGAGAGAGTGAGAGAGAGCGTGAGAGAGCGAGAGAACAAGAGCAGCCAAGAATGTGAGACAACGGCTCTTTCAAATAAAGTAAATATGTAGGATAATTAGTTAGTTTAGTTATCAGTTATGCAATATTGTTAATAGCCTGCATTCATCAGTTCAGGGAAATAAACAGGACACCCGTTTCACCAGACTCGCATCTATCAGTTGTCAGGTTTTTAAATCTTTGTTAACCTGCAGTTGTTTTAACCATTATGTTGTCATGACAATAGTTTATCCATTGTATAAATAAATAAAGTAAGTAAAGCGTATAGGCGATATAAATACGATTAAAAAAGTTTTTCACTATTCAGTGCCGACTCATTGTAGGTTTAGTCAGCTAGTCTCATTAGAGAGTCCATACCATATTTATATACTGTAAATAGACAACTAACCAAAATAGCATTTGCTGCAGTCTATTCAAATATGAGTTAGACATTAATGAGTTAAACATCGGATAGAAGGAATGACTCATTCTTTCATAATGGTTTCATTACTGGATGAATCATTTATTAACTAATCTCTTTAATTAATGATTCAATGACAAATACATTTTTAACAGTTACTTGTCGACACCTAGTGGTTTAACAATGTAATCGATACAATCGTTTTTTGATGCGCCAAGTTAATTTCAAAAGGTGATTCGCTTTATTAGGGCCCAAGCCCTAAGGGCGAAGGCCCTATTGTTTTCCTAAGGATTATTTATTATTATTATTCTTCTTCTAATTATTTTTTTACTACCTTTTGGACACTTTTGGAGGCCTTAACATGCTCAAAAACACCTGAAACTTTGCACACATGTCAGAACCGGCGGCCATCAGGGCCGGGCTGAAGATGGTACCCGGGCGTGGCAGGGGGGCTCGACAGCGCCCCCTGGAACGGGGTCCGAAAACATGGTCCATAAATCAAACACGCTTGCTTGTAATAATATGAAACTCGGTACACATGTAGATCTCATCGTTTCATATATACTTCGCACTCTAACTTTTTACCCCAGCCCAACAGGAAGTCGGCTATTTAGGCTTGTTTGGAAAACGCATGCAATGGAATGTGAAACACTCCTCCTAGAGAATTCAAACACACGGCACGAAACTCGGTCAGCGTGAAGTCAAGACATTGAGGATGAAAGTTTGCGAGGGGATTTTTGATATCTTGAACGGTTTGGCCGTGGCGAGGAAACGAAATTATGGCGAGAAACGTGAAACAGGAAGTGTGTCATAACTACTGCATACATTAACTAATCTTGATGAAACTTCAGCAGTGTGTTCGTTGTAAGAGCCCGATCACATGGATGTGACTATTGTGAGTCAAAGTTATAGCGCCACCAACTGGCAGCAGGAAGTGTGTCACTTCCTAAAGGCTTTGAAATCACCCTCTTATTTTTACCCGATTTGCTTCAAACTTCATGTGCATAATGTAGACACATGCCAGATGTAGACCTGTGAAAGGATTATTGATATCTTAGACACTGTTGCCATGGCAATGCATCAAACATTAATATTCCTTTTTTTAAGCTTTTTCATGCTTTTTTATGCTTTCGGGCAGTTTTGGGGTTCTTAACGTGCTCGAAAACTCTTGAAACTTTGCACACAGGACAAAACCCTCGACAGCGCCCCATTGAACGGGTCCGACAATTTGGTCCATATATCCAACACGCTTTACCCTATTTGCTTCAAACTTCATATGTATAATGTAGACACAAGCCAGATGTAGACCTGTGAAAGGATTGTTGATATCTTAGATGCTGTTGCTGTGACAACGCATCAAACTTTAATATTCTTTTTGGATACTTTTGAGATTCTTAGCGCACGTTTGGGGCCCTTAACATGCTCAAAAACTCTTGAAACTTTGCACACGGGTCAGAAACCGCGGCCATCAGGGCCGGGCTGAAGCTGGTACCCGGGCGTGGCAGGGGGGCTCGACAGCGCCCCCTGGAACGGGGTCCGAAAACTTGGTCCATAAATCAAACAGGCTTTACCCGATTTGCTTCAAACTTGATGTGTATAATGTAGACACATGCCAGATGTAGACCTGTGAAAGGATTGTTGATATCTTAGATGCTGTTGCTGTGACAACGCATCAAACTTTAATATTCTTTTTGGATACTTTTGAGATTCTTAGCACACTTTTGGGGCCCTTAACATGCTCAAAAACTCTTGAAACTTTGCACACGGGTCAGAAACTGCGGCCATCAGGGCCGGGCTGAAGCTGGTACCCGGGCGTGGCAGGGGGGCTCGACAGCGCCCCCTGGAACGGGGTCCGAAAACTTGGTCCATAAATCAAACACGCTTGCATGTAATAATATGAAACTTGGTACACATATAGATCTCGTCGATTCATATATCCTTTGTACTTTTACTTTTTACCCCAGCCCAACAGGAAGTCGGCTATTATGGTTTGTTTGAAAGCGTATGCCCCTGGAATTCGATATACTACTCCTAGAGAATTCAACCAATCGCCACGAAACTCAGTCAGCATGAAGTCAAGACATTGAGGATGAAAAATTGCCAGGGGATTTTTGATATCTCGAACGGTTTGGCCGTGGCGAGGAAACGAATTTATGGCGAATAATGGAAACAGGAAGTGTGTTATAACTTCTGCATACATTAACTGATCTTGATGAAACTTCAGCAGTATGTTCGCTGTAAGAGTCCGATCACATGGATGTGACTATTGTGAGTCAAAGTTATAGCGCCACCAACTGGCAGCAGGAAGTGTGTCACTTCCTAAAGGCTTTGAAATCACCCTCTTATTTTTACCCGATTTGCTTCAAACTTCATCTGTATAATGTAAATACACTGCAGATGAAGACCTGTGAAGGGATTCTTGATATCTTTGAAACTGTTGCTGTGGCAACGCATCAAACTTTAATATTCTTGTTTGATGCTTTTGATGCTCTGAGTCAATATGGCAAGCCGTTTTAACATTTAATCATTTTAACCTAGTAGTCTCTTTTTTCATGCTACTAGTACTTATTTTTTAGATACTAGTATCTATTCCATTAAGTAATAGTACTTATTCATTAGCGACTAGTGCTTATTCTTTAGTACTAGTGCCTATTCTTTAGATAGTAGTGCTTATTCTTTAGATATTCTTTTGAATACGTATTAGTAGCTAATGAATAAGTACTGGTATCTATTTAATAGGTACTAGTATGTAATGACTTAGAACTAGTATTTATTGAATAAATACTAGTATCTATTAATAGGTGCTATTATCTAAAATGTCATTTTCTCTCTCTCTCTCTCTGAGCCAATATGGCAAGCCGTTTTAACATTTAATCATTTTAACATACTAGTCTCTATTTTCATGCTACTAGTACTTATTTTTTAGATATTAGTATCTATTCCATTAGGTACTAGTACTTATTCATTAGCGACTAATGCTTATTCTGTTTAGAATATTCAAAGTGCTTATTCAATTTGTATGCTTATTTATATTTTCAGAGCAGAAAATCCGATTTTTCTGCTTATTCAATATTGCATCTAAAATGTGACTTGACGTGTGTGTGTGAGTGTGTGTGTGTGTGTGTGTGTGTGTGTGTGTGTGTGTGTGTGTGTGTGTGTGCGTGTGTGTGTGTGTTTGTGTGTGTGTGTGCGTGTGTGTGTGTTTGTGTGTGTGTGTGGTGCGTGTGTGTGTGGTGTGAGAGAGATTGTGTGTGTTACAGTGACAAGAGTTTTTAAGCCTTGTCTTTTTGGATATATATATATATTTTTATATAAAAAAAATGTGCATACAACCCATGTATTTTTAATGTATAGTTTGCTTTAAATTAAATTAAGATTGTATGTTTGGTAATTGAACCTAAATAAATGTAAAATGAATGTGCTATATTTCAGATCACTATATTTGTTTTCCTTCATTTTAATCAACACTAACTTTATTCTCATCTGAATTATAAATAACTTATTTCTATATAAAATAAAAAATCCCGAATAATCCAGACCAACCAGAGCACACTATTTCTACAACATCATCAGTGCTGAAGCGGGACTACCAGAGCCGTTCGGCAGATAGCGAGCAGATATTTTGTGTCACGTCGTGCACAATAACCCTAAAGGCACCAGGGTGGCGATGCCACCGGCTTTATATATATATATATATATATATATATATATATATATATATATATATATATATATAATAAATATAAATATAGCTGCGAGCAGCGATGAAGGGCCAAAGCCGGCGGTACCGCCACCCTGGTGCACCAGGGTTGCGGTGCCACCGGCTTGGGCCCGTAATCGCTGCTCGCAGCTATATTTTTAATTACTACCGTAGACATCAGTGTTTATAACTGAACTATAAACTTTTATCCCAGTACTTCTGTGATAATTTGAATATTTGTAACATAGAAATAACGTTACTGTGAGATTGAAAAGACTGTTTGTGAAGTTGTTTCATACCTAACATGACAACCGCTCTCTCTGGCTCAGCGGTAACGCGAACACATTTGAATGTTCCAGTGTGATTGTACTTGTCAAAGGTCTAATAGACATAGCCAAATCATTGGCATTCAGGAATAAGATCACATGGGTGTTGAAATCGAGATTGTGATCTTTTAACATCTATTCGTGCAGCTCTATCATATACAGACCCTGAATTTAAGCACAATTGGACAATGTTCGATTACAGTTTTAAAATGAATATTGCCTGATAGCTTGGTGTATCCCTAGTTATGATGATAGATTGTTAAACAAACCTGCTATGGGCACATATCCAATGCCTTGCTGATAAACTGTAGGCATCAGAACCACAGGTTGCGGCTGCATCATCATTCCCGCTGGTATTGACTTGGTCAAAAGAAAAGAAAAAAAAATATTCAGCAAAGTTGACAAGCTCTTTCCTTGAGATGAAACTGTTCTTACAATTTTTCCCGATTTATAACGCATGTGTGAATTTTAGAGCATGTCCTGACCAGGAAATTTGTACAGGTCACAAGTAATTTGAGCAAAAATGCAAAATGGCACAATTGTAGCCAAGAGAACATATACCAATCGCAATCAAATTTGTTTACAACTTAACATCAACATTAAGCAACAGCTTTTATCTTTTGTTTGCAATAACACCTGGTCAAGACATGCCATAATTTTCAGTTCATGCACAGAAGTAGTTTTTAGGACTTACTGCAAAAGACATGACAAGATTAATCATGCCCTCTTTGTCATCACCCTGTCTTCCGCTCAAACTGTACCACTCATCCACTACGGTGCCCTCGCGCAGGCCCTCTGGGATAGTCACGTGTGTCCATGCGATGCGATCATCCATGGAAAACGCCCTCTGTCCACCAACACACAACAACCATCAGTTAGGAGAGGTTACTGCCAGAATAGTTACCATTACATTTAGGTTTTCAGAATTGAAAATTTCATGATTTAAAAAAAATATTTGTTTGTCTGTTGATATTTGTAAATGATGTAATAGACAGCAGACAAACGGCTTTCTAAAGCAGGGTATCTGCAGGATTTACCTTTTTTATACCTTTTAAAAATACCTTTTTTGAAGATTTGCACAAATAAAAGTATAATATGAGTGTGGGTTTTCAGTGTCTATTTTACACTAAACCATAAACCCCCCAATTTGAACAACTTTACCATTCAAGTAGAGATTTTGACAAAAAAACTAAGTGTTTTATAAAATAATAAACCTCACATTTCAGCCTTTAACCCATTTTAACCCTGTGGTGTCTGCAGAGACACATTTTTTTACAGTGTGTTCAGGGGACAGGCAGCTAGCGGATAGTGAGGAGATGTTTGCTGTATGTGACAAAAAATGTTTTGCATTTCGCTTAGAGCACCTTTAAGTTGAAATAGTTGCCAAGTTCTCGTTTAAGATTGCTTTATTTCAAGGAAGTAATCCATGTACAAAAATAGATGAGAGCTTTCTATTATTTATAGCTCAGATGAGAAAGAGACAAGAATGAAGTAGATAGAATGAAGCAAGACAAAATGATGGCATGCTCAACAAAAATGAAAAGGTTTTATATGTAATACAAAGTTATTTAAGTCTGACCTCATCAAAGATTTCCAGATAGAAGGAGTCCACCCCAGGTGGGACAGTGCACTGGATGACCTTGTTCCAGCGAGGGTTCTTTGCTCCATTGTGGGCAGTAGGAGTCTCATAGACAGCATACCCAAGTCGAATCCTGCAGTAAGGGTCCATGCGTGTCATACCATAGTTCTTTGCAAGCTTTGCCTGTGGAAATAAGAATCTGATATAAGGTAATATCATAACTTATAGGCTTTTGAATTTCCTTTAAAATATTCTGTATTATTTTTGGACACCTAAAGTCACAGATGCACAAACACAAAACAAGTCGCAATGAGCCATTCATGTACAAATTCAGTATTAAGCAAAGCAACTGGCTGAAATGCATTGCTCATATTAGGCCCAATCAGTGTTTTAACCACAGAAAATGTGAGCGATATAAATTACTTGTTATTATCACTATACTATTATTATTATACCTTTAGTCACTTTTACGAGAAAGACCTGCAGCATAAAACATAAAAATACACGTGGTAAAACAGACATATTTTCTATATAATTTTTTTTTTATTATACTAGATTTATACATTAATTATTGACACTGGCCAAAAAGGCAAAGTTGCATACTCTAATCCTAAAGGTGCAGTCACATACTGTTGTCCAACGAACAGGATGAAAGAATTTGCTAATGTGACCACAGTCACCGCACCTTAACTTAGATGCTGATTCCTTTTCCAGTCAATAACAGCTCAAGAAATAATCAGTCAACAGATCAGAAACACTTCACAACGGGGAGATGCTAGCATGGGATCGGCTTAAGCCACTCTGGGACCTCTTGGAAATATTTACCTCAGAAACAAAAACAATGCCAATTTCAGGTGCCCAAAGACCTGTGAAGAGATGACTCCAACTCCTTTGAGGACTTCAGATGACGCAAACTCTGAATCAACATACACTAAGGCTAAATTTCTATATATTGTAATCATTATGTTCACAACTTGTAATAATTACTTCAATGAGCACATCGTTTCTGCCATAAATTAATACACTGCGTGATTTGTATATGTACATTTCTGAAATACATTACTTGGACAGTCACCTCTGATAACAGATGATTTTAAATTGTAAATGTAGACATGCATTTTCAGTAAAGCTAAAATGATATATTGTGAAAAAGCTATACATATAAATGTGAACTGAACTGAATTAAATAGCTAGTCAACTGGGAAAATGAGAAGTACTCTTAAATTAACTTTAAAATAATGAAAAATTACATGTTGTTTACTGATATAGTAATGTAAAAACATAAGGTATTATGCTTTGCAATGTAGAAAAGTATCTACATTTCTCCATCTACGTTTCCCAAAATTAAATTTCTCTTGTAAAATACTTTATTGCTGTCTAATATTAACATAACACATAAAGGTACCTGTACTACAGTGATGCTGAGGCGACCAGCTGTTCCCAAAGATCCTCCATACTGCAGTTGTCGGGCTGCCTGGGCATCTAACTGTACCTGCTGTTGCAGTTGAGTCGGGGTGATCCTCAGAAAATCCTGAGGCAACTCACCAACGTAGACCTAAACAGAATAAGAACATAGACAATATTTACAAAAATACACTTTTAACAATCCTAGTCATTCGTTTATGTAATCATCTCAAATCATTGACTAGCCTACTGTTGTCCAAGTACTTCTAATGGATCCATTTGGTTAATAAAGACAAAGCATTTCACTAGACATTATAAAGAGAAGTGAAGAAATAGGGCAACCCAGTTTAACCCCACGTTTGATGGAAAATCGAGTTGATGTGCCTCCTGGTAAAGAGATTGAACAGTTTGAATTTTGCATAAAAAGTAACTGTTTCCAAATGTGTCCACAAACTCAAATCATGGGAACAATGGAAAATAGACAGGTGTTCAATTGAATCAAAAGTTGTTGCAATCGTTGTTTAATAAAGTGATTGGTCTAAACTTGTTTAGAATTTTGGGATCCTTTGCCTGGCTTGGGATTTAAATTAAATATACCTTGCTGCTTTTTTAACATATAAGAATGGGTCTTTTAATAAGTCCCCAAAGGAAACTCCATCCAGTTAAAGTTTGTAGTGTACTGTTCATCATTATCAGTGGGTGATTTCTTATTACAGTAGTAATCGAAATTATTCAACCCCCATTCCAAATGTTGAGCAATTGCAAATACTTTTGTTGGATTTGTTTGTCACTTCTGTACAGTCTCAAAATGATTCAACCCCCTGAATAGAATCCCTCACAACAGCACAAATCTGCAAAAAAAAAGGTGATGTCTCAAGCACACCTGAAGCAACAAATCAAGAACTTCGTTAGTTGCAGCAGGTTTGCTTGAGCTAGAACACATGAAATATCTGAACTGGCTAGGTTGGTTGAGTGTCATGTTTGGCAGCATGTTAGAAATATGGCTAAATCAAAAGAATGGTCCAAAAAGTTAAGAGAAGATATCATCGCCCTTCATAAACAATTGTAAAATCGATTTTTTTTTAAGATTCTAAAATCGATTTTTTTTTAAATTCCAGAATCGATATTAATTTAATTGCTTTATTTATGTCCTTGCTTTTAGATAAGGTTGACAGAAGTTAGCCACTTTCGTTCTAACAGAGGATGAAATGTGTCGTTATCTATGAGTGTTGAGTGACGAAATATCCCAAGTGGACGCGTAGAAGAGACGTGAGACTGAATGCACTGAAAAGCCCTCACGCTACTCATATGCTGAGAGAGAGATAAGACAATAGAGCTGCACGATTCATCTTTAAAAGACCATGATCTCAATTCAAACACCCAAAAAATCTATTTGTTATTGAATAATTTAATCAAGAGAATGTAGTAGCCTATTGTATAATGTGATGATTTGTTTTTGTAAATTTAGGCTAACTCATCTTATACATCATGTACAGTCTGTACAAGTGTATGATTTAACTTTTCCCGAAGGTGTGAAATAGTGAAACAGCCTATAGTGTGAAAAAAAAAATTGCAATATAGAATCGCAATAGTTGTAGAATCGCAATTTCGCATAATAGCTAAAGTGTCAAACAAAAAAATGAGTCCAATCGAGGCGTGTTCATCCATTATATTTTATAAAACAAACGTTTAATGCTTTGTAAGCGGTTGCAGTAAGCAGTGTTGGGTAAGTTACTTTAAAAAAGTAATTAGTTACTTTTTGTGAGAAGTAGCTAGGCCTAGTAACTATAACTGAGTTGGCACACATTATTACAAAAGTAACTAATTACCAGAGAAAGTAACTATTGTGTTACTTTTTTTTTAAACAAAATGTTTAAATATGTGAAATAACTTGGATAACCCCAATATTAAATATGTTAAATGAATGAAATAAACAATAAATATAATAAATTATTATTATAAAACGTACACTACTCTACATTATTTTAATGTTGCTGTGGGACAATGCGAGACACCTATTACCTTAAATATTAAAATATTATCATTACTATAGTGGAACAACAAAACACAATAGATGGTTTAGAACTTTCACAACTGGTCATCAAATAAGTCTAAAAATAAATATATACATACACACTCTTTGTAGTGCAAATTAAAATAATAAAACTCACACACACATTTACAACTAGACATTATGTAAAGCCTACTTGAAGTATTTTCCTCGTCTCCAAAGTAAACAGATTAACAAAAAGTGCTCTCAATGTAATACTGAACAATGTACCAACATCAATAATAAAAATACAATATAATATTTTTGGGTTTTATTTTTATAACCTACAGAGAACGCCATCATCAGAGGTTATTATTATTATTGGCTTATTAAGCCAAATTCGAGTCGTGTTTGCAGCACGTGTTCACAACCGGTCAAACAAAAGATGTTTTCTTTGAAAGTTCCCTGCAGGTTATTTTGGAGTTTTATTTTATAACCATGTAAAATAATTAAAACGTTGCAGATGATACCAACAGGCTATATAGAGATTATTCTAATGCTGAAATGTGTTTTGTTTTATTTATAAACAAACTTTATTATTCTCGGACACCCTCAGTCTCTATCGCGCCGTGTCGAGAGCGTTCGCTTCCCTTTTGTCCAGTCCGGCGCCTCATAAACACACACCAGAGAAAAAACTTTGCAGGTCTTATGGCGGAGAGAGAGCCTACTCAGATGAAAACAGCTTCAGTGAGTATTATAGTAACACCGCATTTTATTGTCAGTAGCGGTAACGGAGGAAACAGTAATTCGTTTGATTACTCGTTACTGAAAAAAGTAACGCCGTTATTCCCATCACTGGCAGTAAGTGATAGCATAAAAGTAATTAAAAGTTACAGCATTTAAAACAAAGGTTTTTTAGCCTTTTAGTTTAGTCCTCATACATTTGGGAAGGCATACAATTGTTGTTTTCTGAGTGGCATACACAAAACTAAAGACTCATAACTCCAAACTATACCAAGGAGAGTCAGAAGTTAGGTATCGTTTGATAGAACACTTTTTAAAGTTTTAGAAAATATACTATACATTACATTTAGACATTGCCATACTGAGACACTGCTAATAAAAGACAATATATACATAAATATATATTTTTTGATTTTGCATATTTTTCTTATTTGACATGGAATAACCCAGGAAGGAAATAAAGTAGGAAAATTGTTTTTTGGTGAAGTCCCTCACTCCCTCTACATGTGGGATGCATCTGGATCATATTTTGTGGTGATTGCATAAAGTATCAAACGTTACAGCATTTGGAACCAAGATAGCCTTTAAGGAATGGGCAAGGAATGTGCCTAATGGGCATTTTTAAAATTGTTTTTCTATGAGGAATATCTTGTGATCAATGCAATAGATTATGTTCATTTTGGGCTCATTTTAATTGTAATAATATGCTGAACAAAATGATGTGCCATTTTCAACGATCTGTGAATGTTTCATGACCTGTATGAGGTTTTTGACACATTGCAGCACATATAAAATAATTATATAGATTATGAAAAAAAATATATTTATCATCAAATATTGAGCGTCCAGCGAGCGTCAGTAAGCAACCAGTCGTGATCACGGCCATTTGACTGCTTTAATTGGGATACAATTCTCTAAAACGACAATCATACAAAAGAATAAATGCATGAGATTACATTCATAAAAAGAAAACAATTTATTTACTTGCAGCAAGAGTGACAGCCAACGTGTTATAATCGCAGTTAGACCACGGCTGGCTGGATTGGGCGTCAGTAAGCAATAACTTACTGGAATAACTCAGGAAGGAAATAAAGTAGGAAAATTGTTTTTTGGTGAAGTCCCTCTACATGTGGGCTGCATCTGGATCATATTTTGTGGTGATTGCTAAAGTATCAAACGTTACAGCATTTGGAACCAAGATAGCCTTTCAAGATAGATTTTGAGAAAAGCCGCCACAAAATTAGTAATTTTAGGCTGCAAAAATAAGAAAAAAGTCCTGTGTGATCCTGGAGGGACTGAGTAATCAAGCCGAGATGTAACAAAGGCATTGATTGTGATTTCAAAATTGCCCCTGGATAAAAAAGGCTTAACTTTACTGAGAAAGTGGAGAAAGTGGAGTTGTTAAAAACATGACTTGACAACAGCAGTGATCTTTTTGTCAAACTTTAAACTGGACTCAAATAGAATGCCCAAATTACTGGCACACTGTGTATTAGCTATATTAGGGCGAGAAAGCCAGGATGTCAATTGTTGGACTTTTGAGGCTGTTACCGGTAACTCAAATGTATGTTTATTCTTTCAAATAACTGTTAAACAGGATAGATTTGTGAGACATTTTAGAGGATAGGCTACCTCTCTAAAACTTTATACATTATTTGTTATTGCCCAGGCTCTTTTCCAGTTATTTTCCCAAAAATATGACAAAAGTACTGCTGAACATGATACAATTTTCTTTGTAAATACACTCCTATTATATTATATCTGTTTACTATTATTGTTTTACTATGATATCATCCAACCTAAAAAACTGAGGTTGACTAGAAGTGTCCGTTATTACGTCATGCGTCAACTTCCCTTTACATACAAACTGCTTGCTAAATCACGAGCCCGATGTAGCCAACAATACCGTGCTCAAAATATTACGTCTAACAACTATTATCCATCATGGTAATGCGCAAACTGTATGTTTTTAATCAAATAACGTTCAAGAACAACGTTCAAGTAAATCACATAATAGATAGTCTGTTTAGTTACAACAAGGACATAATTTGGTCTTTAAAATCTGGCATGAAATTATATTTGATGACGTATACTCATCACATCTTTCTTGACACAAACGACCTACTTGTTATGAAGAACTCGACGTTTCGGGAACACAAAATTAAGAACTGGCATACGTGTACATTTTGTACTTTTACATACTTTGTGCGTCAAACATTATGATGTTTAGACGCCACTTGAGCTGCCTTCTTCGTGTAACATCTACACACGCCTATTGTTACATTGGTAATTCTGCACTGCGCAACTTTCAATGTTTGTTTTCATTGGGGAAAATGTTTATTATGCAGCGTGAGCAAGCTAACATGTTGCTATTACACTGTATTTAAACAAAATTAACTCTTACCTGCCCCCGTTGCGTGCTAATTGTTGTTGCCATTTCGAGGTAAGATAGACAACGGTTGTCTTATTTTTCAAATAAGCAAAATATAAAAATAATTACGTCAGAATGCACTGATATCTAACGATATGCACTAGCGAAGCTCACGACCGGAAATGAGCGACCACCCTCTCAGGCCTCGCCCCATTTTACATTTCAGAATAAAAGTCTATTGGCATCTATTTAAAATTAGAATGATTACATCGGAGACATCTCAATGGAAAAAAAACACCCAATCACCATGACAAAAAGAACTTAAATAAAATTATGCAGTATCTGTCAAGTTGTATCTACCTTCCCAGAGCCAGTGATTGATCTGTTTAGATGTTCCTGTTCCAGGCAATTATATGACAAAATAATGGATTAAGATATTTTTACAACACTAGTAAATGTGGTGTTGCACATAACTGCAACATGAATGCACTTAATCTGAAAATAGGGAAGCTACACACTTTTGTTTTGATTATGGAAGTAACTGGACAACATAGACAAATACATATTTTGAATTACGATAACTTCTGTCATAAAGCTCTAAACTGCTCTAAAATAAAGTTGTTAAAACGACACCGTTATAGATAGATAGATAGATAGATAGATAGATAGATAGATAGATAGATAGATAGATAGATAGATAGATAGATAGATAGATAGATACATAGATACATAGATACACAGATAGATATAACTTTATTGTCCGTGTACAGTGCACAGAAATTTGTCTTGCAAAACAAGCTCCAACAATTGCAACACACAACATAAAAAAACTAAAACCATAAAGTCATCAATAAAAAACTTAAATAGATACTTAATTAATATGATGGGGGCTCCACCCTGCAAGAGTGGTCTTCAATAGCCATACATATATAAATGAAATGTTATCATTAATTTGGTTAGTAAAATAACAAAAATTAATTTCTGAGGATATTATCAAGTAGGCTACAAGTGAGGGAATAATAATTTTTTTATCATTATAATAAAAAGCAATATGTGAAATTAGGGGTAGGCTAAGTATCCTGTATTTCCCATAGCCCCAAAATGCAAAAATGTGAATTTTAAAATCATACATATCAATTGTCTGACCTCTGAAGCCGTTAACTCAATGTAACTGAGATAGAAACTGTAGAACATTATAGGCCTACACACTATTTCTTGGGAGATTGTCTAATTTGGTTTATTGGTGAAGATCCAGAAATTTGCTTATGTTAGAATTATATAGCACTTTTAAATTGTGTTTTTTTTTCATCTAGTCTGTGTTGACAGATATTAAATGTGTTCTATTGTAGTGAAAACAATCAAAAACGTAGGCCTACTACGTATGGTAGATTGTCTTAAGGGAAGGGAGGAGTTTAAAATTAAAAACACTTCCTGATGTAGTAATGTGCAATGCAAATGGTTTGGAGCAAGTCAGACGTCCAGTAGCCTAAGGTAAGACTCAAGTATCAAATTCGAACATATTTTAACATTTTTAAACGTTACAAACTTAAAATTCGACGTTATTTTATAGTTTATGTAAGATAGTAAATATATGGTTAAGTATCTGAAAACGCTAGTATTTTTTTTTTATTGAGAGTCTATGTTGTGTGTTTTATTTATTTATTATTTTTATGTGAGGGTATCACTTTAAGAAACGCGGAACAGGGAAGTTGTCGACCACTCTGGTTATCGCCTGTCGCTTTTCTCATGTCCTGCTCAGAGATTCACAGGGACCCGGCGCGAAATGTTGCTGTTATTATGAAATAACTAATGTCCATTTACATTGTTCCTCTTTCTTTATTCCTGCAACATGAACAGGTCCCAACTCAAACGATCCAGAATATTAAGAATGGCCTTCACAGACTACACTCGTCCGGGGGAAAAAGAAGAGACCTTTATTCTGAGAGCGACAAAAATCGGTTTGGTCGTGACTCTCTACTGGTTCGTTTCGATCTCCATGGTATTCCTGAATAACGACCTGTTAGACAACAAGGACCTGGATGCGCCTGTCTTCATCACGTTTTTCCAGTGTGTTGTTAGCGTTGGATTATGTTTGCTCATGAACGTTCTCGCAAACTTTTGTCCTGGATACGTGGATTTCCCGACTTTAAAATTTGATTTGAGAGTGTCCAGAGAGATGTTGCCGTTGACGATCGTGTTCATCAGCATGATCACATTCAACAACCTGTGCCTAAAACATGTGGGAGTTGCTTTCTATACGGTTGGCCGCTCGCTTTCCACCGTATTTAATGTTATTTTGTCCTACACTGTTCTAAAACAATCAACGTCCTTGTACGCCGTGCTGTGTTGTGGAGTCATTCTAGGTGAGTATCATCCCAACCTCTCTTTCTAATAAATAAAGAAGTTAACACACAAATGGAAACACTTTTCCTCAAAGTAAATAATTATTAAAACATTTAACAATGTGAGTTTTAAAACATCTATAATTAATCGAATCGCGAGGCAAGTAAATATGCACAGTTCTAATAAAAAATATTAATTTTGATTCTAAGAAAATAAGTCTACACCAAGTCTATTATGATAACGGAGAGCCAATCAGAATCCACCCTACTTTTTAAGTGCTCGAACATTTAAAGCGGCAGATGACATAGGCTAATGGCAGCGCACGAGTATTATAAACATAATATTTTTGTTCGTTAGTGTGGACTATAACCATTAACTTAATAAACATTATAATGCTGCGATAATAGGATCGTCTAGCCTATACCACAGCAATGACAATATCGAAACAGAGGATCAGTATCATTATCACTCTCAGTATTTTATGCATTTTTTACTGAGGAATAATAAAAACAGAGACAGCCAATCAGATTTCTCCCGCCTTAAGGTGCTCTAAGCGATGTCGGGTGACATCACTTCTTGTTGACTTTTAAAGTATTGTCAAACAAAACCGAGTCTAGCTAGACCCTCCCTCCGTCCTCCTCATGCTTGCACTAATCCCCCAAACCCCACCCCCAAATTCTTCTTGTCGGTTATTGGCTGGAACAGGTTATGATGTTTCGTGATGCCGGTTGCCCCAGTTTGTTTTTGTTGTCATTTGTGGAGCCTGGGGTGTCTGCAGTAACCTCGTCTTTTTATAGTGTGTTCAGGGGACAGGCAGCTAGCAGATAGTGAGATGTTTGCTGTATGTGACAAAAAAATGTTTTGGCCTAAAAAACGCGTTACATTTAGGGATGCACCGAAATGAAAATTCTTGGCCGAAACCGAAAACCGAAAAAGAGGAAACCAAGGCCGAAAACCGAAACACCGAAAGAAATTATGCCAATTATTAGTATTTATGGCTATGACTGTGTACTAACTTTACTAAAATCAAGGCATTGCAATTGCATAAATTAATATTAAAGTTTCAAAGAATAATTAAATTACAAATTATTCAACTGTTTATTTAGCACATTGCAACAATGCACAGTATAAAATAAAATTCAAACTAAAATGTTTAACTTGACCCCACTCTGTACATTAAATAATAATGCGCAGGCCATGGCCTGCAGAAAGGTTTTAAAATTAAATGTTCTCTCATAAAAACAAAGTGCATTTAGGTCAAGTGCATTTTAAATTTTTCTCTGTATGACTACTACGATCCTTTGTGCGGTTAGACTGAGCATACTGGTACACAATATTTTTACTAAGCCCATTTAAAATCGTATTTGATTGCAGCGCCGTGCAGCACTACCTCTCGCTCGTCCCTCTCTCTCTCTCTCTCTCTCGCGCGCGTGCTCTCTCTCCCTCATCATGGAACACCGCTGCACAAACCTGTCCAACACCGCGCTGACAATGTCGATGAACGCGCGCGTCGGAGGCGTTTTCCTTTTCTGTGCCGCTCATATTCAGCGTAGCGATCGGAATGTTTGGATTTTCGGCATTACATGTTTTGCAAATCGCTGTCCGTGGCGAGTCTTTCTCATATATACTGAAATACGTGCTGACATGTTGCTTCAGACAAGCACGTGCAGGTCGCGGTTTCTGTTTACATCATCACAACATTTCGGCCGTATTGTTTCGGTGATAAAAGTATTTCGGCCGAAAACCGAAAATGCACTTTTGGGCCATTTTCGGCCGAAAATTTTCGGTGGCCGAATATTCGGTGCATCCCTAGTTACATTGCTTCGAGCACCTTTAAAAGAACTTGAGCTTTTAACAATTTATCTGCAGAGTGCACTTATGGGCCGTTTACATGACACCATTTTCAACTAAAAATGTGTTTTGCCGTTCATTTACACAACAACAGCGGTTTGGTGACCAGAAAATGCAAGCTTTTGAAATCGGGTTTCAAAGTGCAAGTTTTTGAAAACGATATTATTGTCTCACTACAAAAAAGCACATTTGTGAAAACATCATGCACAGGCTTATTACGTGTAGGCCTACAGTCTATGGGCCCTATTTTAACGATTTAAGCACATGGTCTAAAGTGCATGGCACAAGTGCAGTTAGAGTCCAAATTCACTTTTGCTAGTTTAATGACGGGAAAAATCGTTGGCGTGCCAGGCGCATGGCCTAAAAGGATTGTCTCTATTCTCTTAAAGGGCCTATATGCGTTTTTCTGAAATTTAAACTCGCGACTGACACCTGTGGCCAAAAAACAGAACTGCTCTTCCTTTTCTGCTCGCTCTCGCAGCCAGGGTTGCCAGGTCTGCACAACAAAACCAGGCCAATTGTTCATCAAAACTAACCCAATCACGGCCAAAAATAGTCAAATATCGTTCCCGGATGTTTCCCCGATAACATGGCAGCAACAATCATGTTCTGCCATGTTAACAATCATGTTCTAGTGAGTAAAACAATCGCTTCAACCCGTGCACTACACAAACAACCCGCGGAAACAGTGCAGGCATACGGACCTGGCAACACTGCTCGCAGCGCTCGTACGTGCGTGCACACTTCACAAGTCATCTGCTGCCTGCAAGGAGGTCAACATTATGTTTACAGAGGTAAGAACAGTCAAAAACATATATTGTTTGAGATAAGTTTGCGAGTGTAGGCTACTTGCTGACTAGCGGTGGTGGCAGAGTGATCTGAAACGTTTAACATGAACGTGCTTGACGTCACATCCGCAAACAGCGCGGGAAAATCCGACCCGACAGAAAATAGGAAAAGTAGGATACAGGCTTATAGGTGCACCCACTGTGAGCGGACAAGGTGTCAGTATGCTCAACAGGAGGTGTTTGAGTCATAAATGGTAAAATAAAAAGGTTATTGTTACGTTTATTTTTGGGAAAAAGTTGCATATAGCCTCTTTAATGAGTAATGGGTGTGTTTTGGGCTTTACGTGCAATAAACCAATCAGAGTCTCATCTCCCATTCCCTTTGAATGCCAGGAGTTTGATAGTGGAAAGACTGAACGCGTCTCCAAAGCGCTAAGGGTTAAAGCGTGCAAGCAGACCATTTACGGGACAAGCTGGATTCCATCATATCTTTATGTACACAATAATAATCTTTTACATTGTAATCCTATTATTTTTAATATTTGGCATGTTTGTGTGCTACTGTGTGTTAAATAAGCAGAGCGTATGTGCGTTATGGACCCGCCCAGAGCCATAGAGAGAAAGAGTTGCGACACGCTTTGATGTCGCCGCTATGGCTGTCACGTGGTTCATGTAAGCCCCAATAATTCCAAAACATGTACGCTGGCTGTCATGTTCTTCTATGGGACAGACAGCAGCGATTGCATTATTGAACGGTAAACATAAAATAAAACACACACCCAAGTACTTTTTAAGCTGTTATTGCATTATTGCATTTTGTTAATGTCAATTTTGCATTTGGAGAGGCAGGGTGACAACGAAATACTGTATATTACTTAGATAAGTTTTAGGTTATATTTTTGGAGGGAAAAGCTTTGTTCATGTTCGCATGGGTAGTAGCACTGGCTATAGTGGCTCATTCATCTGATGATGGACGTCTCATGATATTTTCACATTTTAGCATTGAGGTCTTATTTGTGGGGGTGCTGCTGTACTTATTTGCTTTATATCCAGATGTATACTATTTCTAATATTCTGACCACCTCATGTATGCAACAGCATATTTAACTATGACCTCAGTATTGAATTTACACATTTCTGACTGGTAGCTAACATTAGTGAAGTGTTGATCACGTAAGCTAGCTGCAATTAACTATTATCTTCCAATAAACATTAACTAAAGTTGGCTACATAAATTACAACTATTGACTAGATTCATGAGAGGACGGCTAATGCTTTCAAATGTAAAAAAATACAGTAATTTCATCAACTTACCAGCGAGCGTACTTTGGAAACACTAGCCATGTTTCCATCCACTTGTCAATCGAATTATCTGAAGTTCGGTAAAAAACCTCATGCGAATAAAGCTGGTGAAAGTCTGTTTCCATCAAATGGCTTTAAAGCGGATAAAAACCTGTGCGTAATGACGTCACATGCCGTTTTGCGATCGAATTGATTTGAGACATGTTAAGATGTTTCCATTCATTTTCTCACCGAATTGCACAACATTCAAGACACCATTTGCGAACAAAGTTTTACTAGGCTAAATGGATCGCACCATAATAACGTTTCCATCCGCGTTTATCGCATAAGCCGTATATCGATCAAGATAAAATCCGATGAGACCGATCGTTATTAGAGTCGATGTTCATGAAATTCAATCGAATTTTACTGTTTCCATAAGGGATTTTTCATTCGATATCACTTAATGCGGATGAAAACGTGTGGATGGAAACATAGCTACTGAAAATGAATGGGGTTCAGTCCTGGAACTATCAGTGTTTGGAACTATTGGCTGCTCCACGCGTTACTTCCGCATTCCTAAGTTCCTATGGCGGTCTATGGGAGTGTCGCAACTCTTTCTCTCTATGGCTCTGGACCCGCCTATAGGCGCACATTTCTAATGCACTCTTTAAATAACAAAAAAAAAATTGCGTCATTGACTTCAGACTAGGTTTCAGTTGGTCAATGGTGCAGTCTATTTCACTTGCCTCAAAACAGCAACGCGCCATCAATGCGCCTGAACACACCTTGTTTTCAGACCAGCAGCCCATGAGGGCACATACACTGTAAAAAAAGTTAACTCATTATTTTGAGTTATCTTTTTGCATGGGTTTTTTTTAGTTTAACTAACTTATTTCGATAAGTTGAGGACAAGAAAACTTAAAATTTCTTGTTGTCTGGACAATCTAGTTAAAAAAATAAGTTGAAATAACTAAATTGCTAAAATATTTTTTACAGTGTAGGCGCAAATTCATTTGCTATTTAAACAACGTGGCGCAGGATGTGAAAATGATTACTGTGTCGGGCTGAAACTAGCAAAAAACACTTGTGTCGCACCTGCCGCTGCATTGTGCCAGGTGTATGATAGGGCCCTAAAGGTGCATAGTTTTTCTTTACAAAGTGACATCACCAACTAGCCTACTGGCCTGGTATGCATAACATTTTAATGTTCTTTTCACGGATTCTTATGGGGATTGTTTGGACAACGTTGTTGTCTGTACGTGAAAAATGCAAAGGAAAAAACGTTCCTTTCTTAATACATCGTTGTCATATACCCTTAAAATAAACAGAATGTTATTCTTCATTGGTCTAAAACTAAAAATTAAAACCAGGAAAATGCCTTTGTTTGTTTTTTTATACTTTCCCAGTGACTGTGAGGATCCTGTTCATCAACACAATGGTGTCTGCTGCAATAGAGGAATGCTGACAGTTTGTGCTTTGTTCTTTGCCTTCAGGTGGATTCTGGCTGGGTGTGGACCAAGAATCTGTGGCAGGTTCCCTTTCTTGGACAGGCGTCATTTTTGGTGTAGTTGCCAGCCTTTGCGTATCTCTCAATGCCATCTACACCAAGAAAGTGTTGCCAGTGGTGGATGGAAATATCTGGAAGCTCTCCTTCTACAACAACCTGAATGCTAGTGTACTTTTTATTCCCATTATGGTCATTTTAGGGGAATTTAAAAGCTTATTTGAGTTTGGCCGATTAACAGATTTACATTTTTGGGGCATGATGACTTTAGGTGGAATCTTCGGCTTTGCAATTGGATACGTTACGGGACTTCAGATTAAATTCACCAGTCCATTGACACACAATGTGTCCGGCACAGCCAAATCCTGTGCACAGACTGTGTTGGCAGTCGTCTACTGGGCGTCCGATAAGAGTGTGCTCTGGTGGACAAGCAATATGATGGTGCTGGGTGGATCCTGTGCCTACACCTGGGTCAAAGGACTTGAAATGAAGAAAGTGCCAGTGCCTGTGGAAACACAAATCACAAACACAGAGAAAACAAAAGATGACCCAGGGGTGTGAAAATATTTTGGGAATTATTTTGTAGAGACTGTTTAGTTCATCTATATATATGTATATTTATGGGCATTTGAATTATTTGATGTATAAACATTTCCTTTGTAGTGTAAATGATTATTATTAAAACCTTTTTAATAATACTCTATCTAACTTTTTAACACCATATTTCCAGCAACATAGTTTCTGTGCCTGACAGATTAAAAATCTGACAAATTTTTGTATTTTATATATTAGTATTAATTGCATCAATCAATAAGACGTACTGCTAAATTAAAGCTATAGACTATAGTATTTTTTATGTATAAATATGTGGATTATGCAGCCCCAGCATTCTTGAAGTGTCAAATGCTTCTATCAGTTACATGCACATGACAAAAAGACAATGTAAACAGTCATTATTCAGGTGAGAAACCAGGCTTAGTCAGGAGGGCCAGACGAAAAAAAAAAAATGGTGTGGTTTAATTTCAGCCTGCATCAAGTCAGATTGTGGATTGATCATTCCGCATATTTCATCCAGTTCTTTCTGCTTGAAGATCTGGGGCCTGTACCATGATGGTAGTTGAACAAACTCAGGGTTGCAGGATTAGTTTTGAGCTGACAAAATCAAACCGATCCAACCAGGCTTTGTTGGTACCGATGCTGATCATAAACTTTCTCTATCAATTCAGGCTTTAATCCTGAGTTTAGGAGTTTAGGTGTGACATCAGTAGCGAACAGCCAATCACATACTAAGAAAGAGTGAAACTGCGATTCATTTCTTGCGGGATAAGTAGCGTGATTCACTTCTCATTTCTGCAGAATATTACGAGATTGAAAAATATAAAAAAAATTAACAATTTTACACAGTAAGAAGAAAATAGCTGTCTATGAAATAGAACAACTAAAAGAAAAGTCTTATTTCAGTGCAAGTAAAAGTTGTGAAGTTGAAATTGAACATTTAAGCTCACATGTAGTCGTTTTAAATCTGTATCTATTAATTCTAAAGCGTATTTATATTGAGCTACCTTTATATATTTATTCATTTAAACTGTGAGTAATAATCGATAAACTAAAATTGTACATGTGTGATAGATTAGGGGTATTACATAAATACCAGCACCTGTAGATTTGCTAGTTGTGAGTGATGAACAGCCTCATGTTAACTGTTCCAAGATGGCAGACACGTTGACATGTTTGGAGTGGTTGAATGTGGTCTATATACATTTCTATGCATGGAGCATTCAAATTTGGTAACAGAATCTCAAGCATGCTTGCTTGACATATGAGAACCAATGAGGTTCTTTGAGAGTAAAGCAAATACAATTGAGCTTCCGTTTCCATATTTGAGTGATCTATGTTTGCTGATTAATGTTTAATTGCCCAATACATCTTTTCATCATATAGGGATCGTGTCTCTTCTGAAAACGTAGAATAAAACGCTCGATTCATATGGATTTCTTTTATAATGTCTTTATGAATGTTTTGAACAGTCAGAAATTTCATATATATTAATTTATGTTCCAAAAATGATTGAAAGTCTTATGGGTTTGGAATGACATGAGGGTGAGTAATTGATGACAAAATATTCATTTTTGGAAACCTTTAAAGTTGTTGCACAGACTAGTTTGTTTAAGGAGGATGCATCTCTATTGTGTAGGTGAGTAACATGAGGGTTAAATTACAAAGCAACAGATCGGGATTAACCGGTACCTTGGGATGGTGGTTTTTATTCACTGGGCCATTGTCAATTTTGTCTCTGGTATCTGCATCGTGTCCTGTTATAAGACACTAAAAATCTAATTACAACAAATGTCTGGTTTGGATTTCTGGCCATTTATACATGAGTTAACAGATAGGCCTACTGATAAATGAGAAAAGACACAAATATTGAATATTTATGGTTGTTTGAATGAGATCTCCACATAGTTTTATATATATATATATATATATAATTATATCATATTTTATTATATGATATGATTAATATCATTTTTAAATATAATGGTTTCATTATAAATATGGTGATTATTTCTAAGGATGACATCCAGCTTAATATACGATAATTACCGTCTGAATCTAACCATGTCATGTCAACAAATGAAAATGAATGAATGTTTAGCATTTTGCCTTTAGCCCCAGACAGCAGGGCGCCTTTTACCCAAAATACCATACTTTTACATGTTTCTTCCGTTATTTAATTATTTAAAAATTGTTGGTTTAAATACCTTGATCAAAACTGATAATCATTAAGAGGACCTTTGTCTCTATTCAATAGTTTTAGCGATTCTCATTTGCTACTTAAATCTAGCCTCGTGAAACCATCCTGATCTCGCGAGCTTTCAAGGTTTCACTCGCAGATCAGTCTGGATACTTTCCGTTAAAGAAAATTTGGGAGCAGTTCACCAAACGATCGTCCAATCAGCGTTGGCTTTGAGGCGGGTTGAGGTGTGACGCAACGAGAAGCGCGACAGTTCAGCCTGAAATGGTGCCTTTTATTCGCAAATTGTAGTTACATAAACGGCAAATATCCTTTTCCTTTGCCGACATGTATCTTATTTGCTGAGCTAACGAGCCTTTACCTGCAGCAGCAAGAGTAGCCTGGCTTGTGGTTGTGTTTTCGTCATCGCTCTGTTAGTACGTCATATGCTTCGATGATCTGATTGGTTGATTTGGCCCGTCTATCACCAACATAGGCCAATCAGCTAACCAGTATTTTCGCCCCTTACCAAAACTACTTCAACGGAAGGTTTCCAGATGGATATGCGGAGCAAATCCATCTGGCGGAGTCAGGTTAACTTAAATCTGCAACATTTTTAAAAACATTAAATATTAGGTCAAAGTAGTGCAGAATCAACTTTGCGCTGCTGGCCGTGATTGCATCAAGGATCAGCCAAAAATCTAACCTGACTCCGCCAGATGGATTTGCTCCGCATATCCATCTGGAAACCTTCCGTTGAAGTAGTTTTGGTAAGGGGCGAAAATACTGGTTAGCAGATTGGCCTGTGTTGGTGATAGACGGGCCAAATCAACCAATCAGATCAACGAAGCATATGAGAGCGACGACGAAAACACAACCACAAGCCAGGCTACTCTTGCTGCTGCAGGTAAAGGCTCGTTAGCTCTGTAATTCCGTAATAACTCTTTAATTCCGATAAAACTTGCTCGATAGCCACACTGATGCTAGTTTCATCCGCTGAAGCCGCCATGTTCTTAAGACTGAACTGTCGCGCTTCTCGTTGCGTCACACCTCAACCCGCCTCAAAGCCAACGCTGATTGGACGTTCGTTTGGTGAACTGCTCCCAAATTTTCTTTAACGAAAGTATCCAGACTGATCTGCGAGTGAAACCTTGAAAGCTCGCGAGATCAGGATGGTCTCACGAGGCTACCAAAAATCCACATTTATCTTAAAAATCGGATGTTTCGGAAAATGTTTGTGCCATCTAGTGGTTTAGAGGAAAATCAAATCAAAGGAGCCTTTTACCCCATGGAGCCTTTAGTTGTACTCTACATTCGTCACATGAGGAAATACTGTTTTACATAAGAGTTTAGCTTTAGCCCTTAATTAAACACACCTGAACCTGCTTATCAGGATATTCCGGATCTCTAGAAACTGCCATGTGTTGGAGCTAAAATGTCACAAAAAAACTGCCATGCAAGGAGTCTTTAAATTGTGATGATGACGTGGCTGCCGAGATATGCAGGCTCACTAGGATACAGCCTTCCGTTTGAAAAGCAGATCATTGATTTAAAATGGAGATTAAACTGACTGAACTACTTAGTTTCAACTCACACATTCTAGCTAATCAGAGTATTCAGACATACCATGGTGTAATGCTAGAGTAAATTAAATATTTCTTGTTTTTTAAAGTCACCATGAAGTCAAAATTAATAGTTCCTGGTTTTTTTAATGGAATACTGCTATTTCTGTGCCTCAGAAATCGGAATATTTTGCTGCGTTCATGCCATGTTGTATTTACCGTAAATAAATAAGGCTCCATACATTTTTGAATAGCTCTCGCTGTACTTTGATGTCATACACCGATTGGTCTGTACGAAGCTACCTTAATGCAATTCAAAGGCTGCATCCTTTGAAGGGTGCTTTCGAAGTCTGATTGCGTCACTAGCCGCGTTTCCACTTCCGGGCCAGGGTTACTCGGGGCCAACGGCCAGGATTTCTGGCCCGTCGAATACCTTGGGCCAAAGCGGGCCAGCTCGGGCTAGAGGCGTGCTCAAGGTAAAAGGCGGAGTTTATCGGTGGTGGGGAAAGTTATGGTCTGCGGCAAGATGCACATTTCACTTTTTTATATCGAGCAAAATAATCGCTGCTCGAAATGGAGATTCGCCTGTATTGTTCTGTCGAAGATACCAAAGCTCTTCTGAGCATTTGGGCAGAAGAAAGGGTACAACGTCAATTTGACGCCGTGTGCAGACATTTCTAAGCTAACGTTAAAGGTGCCCTAGAATGTGAAATTTAATTTATTTTGGCATAGTTAAATAACAAGAGTTCAGTACATGGACATGACATACAGTGAGTCTCAAACACCATTGTTTTCTCCTTCATATTTAAATCTCGTTTTTGAAAAACACCCCTGAAAAATAGGCGAATCTCCCCATAACACCGAATGTGACACAACAGTCTGGATCATTAATATGTACGCCTCCAAAAATATGCATATGCCAGCCCATGTTCAATGACAGGCGGAACTGCGCAGCCGAATCATCAAGTTCTGCAGGTGAAGAAACAAGCGAGGATCATAGGGAAAATGGCAGATAAATGTTTTGTTCCAGGCTGTGCAGGGATGTGAGTACTTTTATACCCTTCCCACAGAAAAGAAATGTCTACTGGCGTGGTTGATGCTTATCTATAATCGGATACCACAACAGTTTAATTCGAAGTTGTTAGTTTGCTCTGCCCATTTCACCACGGACTTATTTTCTAACCTGGGACAATATCAAGCAGGCTTCTCTCAGTGAATAAATTATATACAGAAAGCGATCAAAGTACAATCCACACAGCGCGAGTTTATCTGGACACTTGCCAAACTCGTTATGAAATCAATGACGCATGTTACACTGCAATACGAAGCTCTTACTGTACATCATCGTGTTCGCATTGGTGAAAGCATGGAGAGAGTGCAGAAACTGCGTTGCAATGATAAGATCTTCAGTCTTGCGATCAACAGACTGTCATCTGCTTGCTCAATGCTCATCACGGCAACATTTTATGTGATGGAAATAGATTTAAATACTTTAAAAACATCTCACGATTCGTTAATCTCGATAGCTGTAATAGTAAAAACGTTTAATAGTTGTAGTAAAAGTATTCGAGAGAGTTTCACATGTAATACGTAGCTATTTCATATGCAAGCATGTCAGCCAATCACAGCAGGCCGTTACACTGAATCCCACAGCAGCACACGCCCCTTCAAACAGAG
The DNA here is from genome assembly GCA_036326025.1 of Chrosomus eos. Classification (NCBI taxonomy): domain Eukaryota; kingdom Metazoa; phylum Chordata; class Actinopteri; order Cypriniformes; family Leuciscidae; genus Chrosomus; species Chrosomus eos. The sequence continues at coordinate 53,035,907 of CM070818.1, forward strand.
TGTTCAAATCAGAGGCTAAAATCAGGCTAGGAAAAATGCCTTTTATTTCGAAATTATGACTATTTTTTATCTAAAAAATACTAATATTATAAGGGCAACCTAGAAAACATTATAAAATAATAAAATAACCCCATTCTAGGGCACCTTTAAGCATTCATGGAGCAACGCTTCAAGTTGGGAAAAAATAAAAAAAAGTTGCGGGCGCAGTACAAGGCGATTAAAACGCACAATGGATAAAGCGGAGCCCAGGGAAGGAACTTTCCATGGTTCGACTTGATGGACGATATCCATCGTATCCGGTATCCGGCCCGAGGCCACTGGCCCAGCTCGGCTCGCTGTTAGCCCTGGTCCAGCCCTGGCCTTACATTGGAAACGCGGCTACTGCTGCGAAAAAAGGCTATCCCAAAGGCTTCTTACAATGCATCCTTTGTTTCTCGTGAAATATAAAACAGATCCTTCGCGGCTTGTCTACCGCAGAAATTATTTTGCGCCAGTGACAACAGGATTTTTTGAGAGAAATTGCTGAAGCACACTTTAAAACGTAATTATTGGGTTTCGGCTTACTCAAATATGATACAAATATTTAAAAAAAATAGTTCTCATAGTTGCTAGGTGACAAGGAAAATCCTCAGCAGGCTAGACAGTCCCATTTAAGAATGTTCGGTCCGATCTTCATGGCCTTTGAAGTCAACGTCCTTCGAAGTAAGCAGCCTCTGAATTGGGACGCCACTCAATTTGAACACATCTTAAATCTGCAGTGCTCAAGTGAAGTTGTAGCTCTCCGAAAATTAGCAGCAGAGCTGGTGCCAATCACCTAGTCAGTCATCTACAACAATCTGTGTCGACATGAAAACCCTTAGCTGTAGTCTCCGCGCTCGGCTCACAGCTCCACCATGGAGGAGAGAGCATGAGGAGCCGGGCTAATATCCTGAAGGGTTGGGTGAGAGGAATGCTGACACTAATGGTGGGTACATATACCAAAAGATAATCGGGCTGATTTTGGCCCGATTTCCCCCTTCCGAAAATCCTAGCTATGTCCCGATTATCTTGATGGTTCTACAGATTATCTTATCAGATTTTCCCTTGGTGTGAGGTGTGTTAAGAGTGTCTAAACCTGCTCGGAAGAACTTCGGAGCCGCCCGATCGCGAATGGTAAATGTTCAACATGTTGAATATTTACGATCAGAAATAATGATGTTTGGGGGGAACCCAGAAGACAAACGCGCACACGTTCTGGAGATTATCACGTGAAACGAAACAATCCAATCAGAAAGCGAGATTATGGAAGACGGAAGAATAACAAACGCAGTCATGGCACAGCACAAAGGGAAATTTATGTGGACAGCAGAGATGGAGGATTAGCTTGTTGATTTGTGGCAACAGCACGAATGTGTGTACAACGTGTCGTGTAAAAGCTACCGTAATAGACTGGACAAGTAGAGGTGTTGGTCAGAAATAGTTTCTGCAGTGTTATTACCAGGTAGCTAACCAAATAGCAACAGAGTGTTGAATAGGTTGGGGATAGAAAATGTAATTAACATATAAAAACCATTCCATATAGGTGTGTGTGTGTGTATGTGTGTGTGTGTGTGTGTGTGTGTGTGTGTGTGTGTGTGTGTGTGTGTGTGTGTGTGTGTGTGTGTGTGTGTGTGTGTGTGTGTGTGTGTGTGTGTGTGTGAGAGAGAGAGAGAGAGAGAGAGAGAGAGAGAGACTTCATGACTTCACCCAAACCCTTTTTTCCCCGTGAATTTTCTTCCTCCATATCGTCCGCCATGCTTATTTTGAAGTCTCACAAGATTTCTGTGTGTCACAGAGAGTCTGGTTGACAATCTGTTTGTGTGTGGTGGTGTGCTGTCTTTGTCACATCATGGCACACCACACACTATAGGAGCAAAACGGTTAAATCTGGGATTTTTTGTCCTCATGTTTGTGGTCTATCACATTTTGAAAATCGTATAAGATGTAAAAAATCTTTTGGTGTGTACCCAGCATAAGTTGGCATGAGCTCATCACCAGGGTAGGGTTGCACCAGCCGTTCATAAGTTCTTACTTAAACTGGAATGTAAAGTCCAATCTAGAGGCTTAGTAGTATCCTTGAGTTGCACTGGGTCAGACAGATCAGACCACAACCTGAGAAAGTAGGGTAACACTTTATTTGAAGGGGTGTGCATAAGACTGACATGACACTGTCATAAACATGACATAACACCTGTCATAAACATGAAGGAGTCTTTATGAATGTTTATGACTGTTGTCATTAAGTGTCATTCGGTAAATTATGACACTTTCAATGCAAAGTTGACATTGTTTAAAATGTCTTTGTTATGACAACTTGACATTACCCAAGACAAAAATGTCTTGATTATGACAACTTGAAATTAACAAAGACGGAAATGTCTTTGTTATGACAACTTGACATTAACCGATAAATCATAACCTGTCAACCTGTGACAACTTTGGCCGTCATGACACCATTATAACGGTGTCATGAATATTTTACTTGTCCTCAAGTAAAGTGGAACACATTGTACTAGTTATAAAGATGTCATTAAGGGTTATTACACTGCAAAATGCTTGAAGTTTGATAATTAGACCTGTTATGACATATTTGTGACAGGTTGACAGGTTATGATTTCTTGGTTAATATTAAGTTGTCATAACAAAGACATTTCCGTCTTTGTTAATGTCAAGTTGTCATAATCAAGACATTTTTGTCTTGGGTAATGTCAAGTTGTCATAACAAAGACATTTTTTGTCTTTGTTAATGTCAAGTTGTCATAACAAAGACATTTTAAACAATGTCAACTTTGCATTAAAAGTGTCATAATTTACCGAATGACACTTAATGACAACAGTCATAAACATTCATAAAGACTCCTTCATGTTCATGACAGGTGTTATGTCATGTTTATGACAGTGTCATGTCAGTCTTATGCACACCCCTTCAAATAAAGTGTTACCGAAAGTAGTTACTATGTCTGATTTCAAAGAAATTGATGGCAACATTTTGGAAGAAACAGTACAGCACCTGCGGCCCCTTGACGCACTTCCCACATCTTTTTTCAAAAATGTGTTAAATGATGTTTTATTAACAAAGTTCGGGAGGAGCACGTTCAGATAATTAACACGGGTGGAGAGCACTCAGCAATCAATGAAATCGTGTATATATAGACTCGGCAGTCTCACCTCATTTCATTGACAGTTTATCAGCGTCCCTCCACCACCCCTTCCCCACTCTTCAAGACCTAAACCACTTTACATACAGGGGGGAGTACTCTGGGTTCGGGGCGAATTCCGAGCTCGGAGCCCTGCCCCCGGACAGCACGCCAAATACGCATTAAACTTTACTCCCTTTAATTGTATGTAAGTGTGAACTCGTGAAACAGCTTATAAGCAGATCTCCTAGAAGTGGTTAATGCCTCACTTCTCTCTGGGAGTTTTCCAAACTCCCTGAAAATTGCAGTTGTCAAGCCCTTCCTGAAAAAGAGCAATCTGGATAAGACCATATTAAACAACTATAGACCGATCTCAAACCTTCTTTTCATATAGGCAAGATCATTGAAAAAGTTGTCTTTAATCAGCTGAACAAATTCTTAAGCTCAAATGGATACTTTGACAATTTTCAATCTGGTTTCCGATTGCATCACAGCACAGAGACAACGCTCATAAACATAATAAATGATATTCGCTTAAATACTGATACAGTCAAATTATCAGTACTGGTACTACTCGACCTCAGTGCTGCATTTGACACTGTCGATCATAACTGGGTGGGGCTTTCTGGGATAGTCCTAAAATGGTTCACGTCATACTTAGGAGGGAGAGGTTATTATGTGAGGAGACCATAAGTCTGAGTGGACATCCATGACATGCAGAGTCCCTCAAGGCTCAATTCTTGTGCCACTCTTATTCAACCTGTACATGCTCCCAATGAGTCAAATAATGAGAAAGAACCAAATCTCTTACCACAGCTATGCAGATGACACACAGATCTACTTAGCCCTATCGGCTAACGACTACAGCCCCATTGACTCCCTGTGCCAATGTATTGATGAAGTAAACAATTGGATGTGCCAAAGGCAAAACTGAAGTCATTGAGTTTGGAAACAAAGATGAAGTTCTCAAGGTGAATGCACCATCACTCTAGGAGTCAAACAAATAAAAATCAAGTCAGGAATCTTGGTGTGTCTCTAGAGTCAGACCTTAGTTTCAGTAGTCATGTCGGAGCAATAACTAAATCAGCATACCATCACCTGAAAAATATTGCAAGAATTAGATGCTTTGTTTTCAGTCAAGACTTAGAGAAACTTGTGCATGCTTTCATCACCAGCAGGGTGGATTATTGTAATGGACTCCTCACTGGCCTTCCTAAAAAGACCATAAGACAGTTGCAGCTCATACAGAACGCTGCTGCCAGGATTCTGAGCAGAACCAGAAAATATGAACATATCACACCAGTCCTCAGATCTTTACACTGGCTGCCAGTTACATATAGGATTGATTTTTAAATCATTCAATGGCCTAGGACCTCAATACATTCCAGATATGCTCACTAAATATAAACCCAACAGATCACTCAGATAATTAGGATCACATCAGCTTGAAATACCAAGGGTTCACTCTAAGCATGGCGAGTCTGCTTTTAGCTACTATACTAGATGCAGCTGGAACCAGCTTCCAGAAGAGATCAGATGTGCTCTTACAGTAGTCACATTCAAATCCAGACTCAAAACACTTCTGTTTAGCTGTGCATTTACTGAATGAGCACTGTGCCATTGTTCGTCCGACTGTTTGTACTGTATTTTATTTTATTTTTTATTCTAAACATTTTAATTATTCTGATTTCTTTTGATTATTTAAATTTCTTTTATGTAAAGCACTTTGAATTACCATTTTGTATGAAATGTGCTATATAAATAAACTTGCCTTGCCCTTCTAGTACTAGCTAGTTTGTAACAGTTATAAAATCAACTGGTAGGATGATCTGAAAGTGCAAAATAATCAGATTGTCCTACCAATATATAATATATGTTTGTTTACATTCATTCTACAGACACTCATACTATATAGAACATACTTTTTAGTGGCTGTGAAGTAATTACTCGATTAGCTTGTTCAGTAGCTGTTTGATTAGGGTTGGAGCTAAACTGCAAGATGGTAGCCCTCGAGGAGCAGGGTTGGAGAACCGTGTTTAAGTATTGACAACAGCGCTATCTGGTGGCTCATAAACATTATCACAGCGATAGATAGATAGATAGATAGATAGATAGATGATATAGATAGATAGATAGATAGATAGATAGATAGATAGATAGAATAGATAGATAGATAGATAGATAGATAGATAGATAGATAGATAGATAGATAGAATAAAGTGTTCTATCTGAAAAAACCTGATCCCATGCTAATGAAAGCATGGGATCAGGTTTTGGAAGAATGAATAGCCATGGTACAAGTGATCAGTTTAGAGTTTTTATAAGAGTTTTTCACTATGGTAATTTTCTTGTCCCTGGATTAAATTATACAATCTAAAAAAAAAAAACTTCTTTTTTGTTTTTGTCACACATACTTCACCCTAAGGGGAACTTATATAAAATTTATCATGGCTCAATCATTCTTTTTATTATACAACATGATGCCTTTTATGCAGGGTTTTTACTGTTTTCCCTCTGTCCCTATAAGCCAGACTTTGTACCTTCAACTTTGCTTAATTCTAAATGAAATATTTAAATAATGTAGATTTCAAGTACAAATGATAAAAATGTATATTTAATTTAAATTATACATATTATATATTGCAATATTTATTCACATTTCCCTATATTTTTCATAAGTAGAACCCTTGTCCCTTGGGTTTACTGTCATTTCCACCACACTCTATAGAATCCTGGGATCATTGTTTTAGGTTTGTATACTTAGTAACCATAGCAACAGAAACTCCACAGTGGAACACATGGCTGGGTGAAAGGGTGACCTCTTAACAATCAAGGTAAATATGACTAAAACTGAGAGAATGTTTATTGGTCGTCATTTCCAAACGGCTAATATTTCACATGGACGTAAAAATAACTAGGTTAATTTTATTTAATAATGTGTAATTTGTGTATATTTAATGCTAACTCTAAAACTAATATTAGCAGGCTAACATAGCATGATATTTTAGAGGGAAATTGGGGAAATGTCATTTCCACCACAGTGTTCATTGTGGTGGTAAAGACAGGTTGTGGTGGAAATGACATTGTTCATGCTAAACAGCAAATTATTTGGGCTAAAAAAAAGTTAAGTTAAGGTAGTAAGAAAATATTTTATTATTCATTATTGTTACAATATTGTTGGTAAATAAGAGAACAATAGATAAGTAAGTTTGACATGATGTCTGTCTTGGCTCTTTCTTTAAGAGGGCAAGCAATATCACAGCACAGAGATCAAGATCATATAGAGAAAGAAAAAAATCAGATTCATTAGTCCCTCAAGAAGTACAGAGAAAGATACCCGAAGAAAAAGCAACAAGGCAATCTGTAACAGAAATGGCAAAAAGAGAACATCGAAAAATGAGAAGACAGTGGCGAATTTCTCAACAAAACAGACGTAGGAAATTGAAAATGGTCTCAGCAGTGAATAGTTTTATGGCACACACAACACCACCACAATCACCAGACAACATGAGTGTTAATGCAGAATACATCCCTGAAACACCTCAGCTGTGTGAGCCTAAACACGAGAGAACTCCACAGAGGAAAAGAGGGAGAAAAAAGGTTACGAAGGCAAGAGCAAAAGTGTACAGAGATCTTAATCACATTAAAGAAAAGCTTGAGGATGCCCTCAGAAAAGTTGAAAAATACAAAAAAAGAAGTAATCGACTTAAGAAGAACCTGGAGACCCAAGAGTCACCTAAAATGAAAACAAGCAATTAATTTACAGAAGCAATTTATTTTATTTAATCCCCATCCTTACCAGTGTTTTGGTCTCAAAAATGTCGACATACTGGGAGCACAGAACATGGAGACTGCATTGGGATCACCAAGTTCAAGCACACTTACCAGCACCTTTCAACCCATCATAGACCTGCATGAGGGACTGGTATGTGGAACGATATGATGGGGATCCTTACCCTGTCATTATACAGGATGTGGACCCTGAGGGTTGTGCTCTGGTCCACCATGAGTCATATTGGCAAAAAGTGTAAAAGATGTGATCAGGGGTGCGTTTCCCGAAAGCATCGTTAGCCAACTATGGTCGCAAGTTGGTCGCAATTTCCATTGAACTCTATTGGAAACGACGGAACTTGCGACCATAGTTGGCTAACGATGCTTTCGGGAAACGCACCCCAGGCTGGTCCCAGAGCCTCATCCAGTAACAGAGAGGCATGTGATGGTGGAGCCAACAGTTTGGAAGGAAATTTGCTCTGTTCTTGACCATGAAACATGAAATTTGACAACTGAACCTCTGGCCCATATGCAAGTTTGACAGATACAGTATTTAGTCAGATTCAAGTTGTTATTCCACGTGATTATGTTTGACAGTACATGGATTTACGACATAACACACATGACAGTAACGTTTAAGAGTGTTTGCTCTGGTTCAGCAAATAGGCATATAAGCAAATAAGTTTTCAATTTCAAAATATTGCCTAGATTATCTTTTATTCAACATTATATTCAGCTGGTTATATTAAGGTTATATTAAGGCAATGATGACATAAAGGGTTTGCTAGTTTGTACTACTTTGGACAAGCGGCAACCCTAGACCAACAAAAAAAAAATGTTTTCTCACATCCCATGAATTCAAGACATCAGAGACCCGCTTATGCTCGCTGTCCAAGTGTAACAGTATCCGGTTGTTAAGTCGTGACGTAAGCGCTCCTGTTTCCGGGTCCAAAGGCCGGGTCCTCTCTACCTACCTACCGCTTTCGCCGGAGTTTTAACGTGTTCCCGTGTAGTTTAAATAGATCGGAGTTAAAAAAACAAGTGACATTTAACTGTCATCTACTGCTTTCCCTGTGACGAGAAATATAAGAGAAAATGGCGGCAGTTGATTAGGTAAGTTACAAATCTTAAACGAATGAAGAAACTTTGGCGCCAGTGGGTGCTATCCCTTAATCCCTAGTAACACCCACTGGCACTGAAGCGAAAAAAGCCCTTTAAGAAAAGGTTTTATGTAGTCTAGGATCTGAAAGACGAGCGGAGCGCTTGGGCCCGGAAGAGGCTAAACGTCACGCGTGACGTCAGACTAAACAACCGAATTAGCTGTTACTGTGATATCATAGTCACCACTAGGGGCTCATGAGCGTTAGAACCTCTGGTATTTAAAAGGATGGGTGTATAGAAGAAGTCAGTTGTTTGGAAGAGGGAAGCATGGGGTGTTTCTCAAAACCAAGAATGCAAAGAAGGGACTTGTGTTCTTGGGGAGAACGCTCTTGCTAGTTGTTCTTGGAAGAATGAACTTGCAAGGTGACGAGCACACAGAACGCTGCTGACAGTTTGAGACGATGTGTTCTTACGGGTATTGCGCAATACCCTCATACAGAACTCAAACATTTACGACTCGCCATACATTTTCGTAAAAATGCCAATATTTGAAATCTTCAACGTTGATTTCTCGCATCAAATGTTCTCAGAAGTGAATTTAGTGATGAAATAGCATACAAAATTGTATTTTTTAGGCAACAATCAAACGAAATATGCTACAACTCTGCCTCTTTTCGTCAACAATAAAACGAAATATTTTAGAAAACACCACTCTGCCTCTTTTCATTAAAAAAAAATCTTAAACATATTAGCCTAAATGGCCACACAATTGTGGTTCAGGCAACGTGAACATTAATTATCTTCACTGCATATTTATAACAACATGAAATATTAAAACACAACCCTGCTTCTTTTTTTATTTTACAAATATGAAACATTCTTGATTTTTATTGCCATTTGTCAAAGAGAGACAGGATTGTGTCATTTTATTTTACATATAGTGAAGAGAATGTTAAAATAAATATAAAAAATATATCTATTTTAAAGTATATAAAATAAAATAAACAACCCTGTCTCTTTTTGTTAAATGTCATTTTTACTGATCAATAATATCCAGTATGAAGGTGTAAGAAGCTAACTTACAATGAGAAATTAAGCCAACAATTAGGCTACAAAGTTAAAGTTAAATAGCCTAAATATATTATGAAACTTCACTTTGTCCTCAGCCAAAACGATTTGCCATGGAACAAATATAGATTAATGAGTGAGACCAAAGATCGACACAAGACAAAAAAACGTCATGTTTAGGGACACCAGAGTCAGCGGCACACGTCAGAAGCACTAGCCGAGGAAAAGCTGTTCCAGTCGGGGTTAATGAGCGTTGAACACCCGGTGATCACCTGGATCTTACAACTCCGAAAGCGTCAGATAGATTTTTCAAATAGGCGCTATCTTTATAAACAAACCACAGATTTGAGCTTTAAACAACTACATTCTCGCCTGAAACACTCTTAAAATTACATTTCATGACACAATAACAGTAGTATTTTGATAGTACACGGGTTTTCTCCTCTGGTATTGACGCTTGCTGGTTGGTGCGAGATGCATTCTGGGATACATGGCTGTCTCAAGTCTGCACAAGTCACCTCTCGATGCATCCTCGGTAAACGGGGCGGATCAAGAACACATCCGGGGATTTGAACTGTTCTTGGCTAGATGTGAACTTTGAATTGGGACAGTACTTGGGCAGAGACTGATGACGTTTCACAAGGCCACAAGAACACAAGTACAGACAAGAACGCATATTGAGAAACAGCCAATGGTTTTATTCAATCACCTCCTGCAACACTCATTGGAGTCCTGATTGAGAAACATTGTTTCCAGTTCAATCATGTAAGTTTTGTTCCTCCTAATGTTGTGTAATTGTTTTGATTTACATAATATACTATAGATATCTTGTTCTTTTTTTGTAGATGGACTCTTTATATGTTACTTTATATTTTGAGACGGTTGAGTCCATATGAATTGCTAAGGCTCAACTGAAATGGACATCAAGTGGTTTCTAAACCAATGGATTGATATCACTGCATTACCATGTGGATTATCAAATATCCTAAGTACAAGACTGTGACTTTGTGGGCTATCTAGTTTTTTTATGGATTTCCTTGGACTACTGGAAGAGCACTTGAAGGTTGTTTTTTTGCTTTGGACTTCATCCTGAAAATAGACTATTTCAATTTTCTTTGTAGTGATTCCATTAATTACTCAAAGAATCATTCAATTACAAGATTTCATTTGTACTTTTCTTTTCTATTGATTACGTCTTTCTTAGACCATCCGGGTGGATATTGCTTTCATTTGTTGAACTGGTTTCATTTCAATTTAATTTCATATAAATGCATTGTTTTGTTTATGTTTTTTTTTGTTTTGTTTTTTGTTTCCTAAATTGATGTAAAAGTATAAAAAGTTCATTTCTGTCTTTATTGTTTGTGGCTTTACAACTGGGTAACATATTAAGATTTTGCAACAATACGTTCTTAGTTGGTGGGCCCCTCCTATTATTCAGATATATATGGCTGCATGCCACTAAAGTGACAGTGGTATACTTAGTGAAGTCATATGTGAAAGTCATATGTGGAAAAACTGGTAGGCTAAATAAATATATCATAATGTTAAAATAGATCAAAGACCGCTTAATATTCACATTTTAAAAATTAATACTTGTAGTTAGTTAGTATAAAACAATAATGATCAAATTGTCACCTTGCATTCATGTACATTAAGATGCATGAGCATTTTACCATGTTGTTTCATCGTTCACTATACAATATCATGTGGCGATAATATGAAACTCAAATATCGCAGTGTCTATGACTGCTCGAGACCGGTTCGGCTTCGGTTCGATCTCACGGCAATTCGTACGAATTATTATATTATATACATATTTTACGAGTTGCCCAATTCGTATGAATTCGTACAAATGACCTACCCCTGACCCCGCCCCCGCCCCTAAACATACCCATCACGTGGGTTAAGACAAATCATATAAATTTGTACGAGTGAGGTCGGACGAATTCTTACGAATTAGCCACCTTTTAATCACTCGTACAAATTTGTACGAATTGGTCGTGAGATAGCATTGGAATATGCGAGAGCAACGAGCACCGATTTGTACATCAATGTTGATATATATCAACATTGTCAACAAGTCCAAAGCAGCATTAATAAATGATATAAACTATATATCGACATAATTAATTCACATACTCTGTAGTTTGATTGTAGCATAAGTAAAGAATTGCAAGCATAATGAGCTCATAGTCCGATATTACTGGTCCTGTAAAATCCTGCCAGCTAACCTCAGCGTCTGCTGCTCACATACAATGGGTCTGACTGGATATCCCATTATTTTAGAACAGACTTTAGCTGAGTTTTGCAGGCGGTTTCTATTTTGTAGAGTGGTGGAGTGGAACCAGCAAGAGATGGAAAATGTCATAACACTCTCAAAAAAAGGAATAGTAGAATGTTTTGAGGATGACCTTGCTGACCCCAAATGAGTTGAGTTTCCTCAGGAAATAGTGCCACTGCTGGCATTTCTTGAGGATCTCCTCCGTGTTTGAATTAAATTTCATCCGATTATCAAAGATTGTGCCCAGATACTTGTATTCCTCAACAATTTCTACAGGCTTCCCATGGATAATGGAACAGCCTGCCACATTGATACAGTACATTGTTCATGAGTCTGAAGCACCTTTCACACTTAGCAGTGCTGCAAAGGATGGTCTGCATGCATCGTATAAGGGTTTTTAAGCTTTCAGACTCACTGTCTGGGCTCAAGGAAATCTCTCATACCATTTACTGCTCGCTCTTCACAAAGATTAAACCACCTGCACCGTCGTTTCACTTGTGCCTCACCATGCCATAGGCCAGGTGTTGATGGCCAGTTGCCTGTATCCAGAACGCTGAGATCATGAAGCATTTCATTTTCAAATGAGAGGCACTTCTCCATGTTGTTGATCAGACTTTGTAGGAACTGCTTTGCATTGATTGGTGTGAGCTTTGCATTTGACTCCAGGGCAACCGGTCCAAAATGTCCTAAAGCCTTTTCTTGTCAGTGCATTCTCTGATTTCTCTCCTGGGTGTCTTTGAATGATGCCAGCACTCTGACGGTGCACTTCAGAAGCTGGTCTGCTCTCAAAAGTGTGATTGAATGGGCCTGGAGTTGCTGAGACAGGTTTGCAAGTTCAGTGCATCGTACATGAGTCCAAGGTCACACAGGAATTCATTGCTTTGCATACAACGTGTCAGTTAGTTTGTAAGTTTGTTCTCTTTGCCGTTTCTTGTTTGGTCTCCCGCAGTAAGTTTCTGTTGAGTTGAAGCTGCTGGTCACCCATTGCGTATTTAAAACTGCCAATTTTCAGGACTTGTGAACCCACTTCTTGTACTGCTTCCAGAAGCTCCCGTGAATTTTTATTGGACTGACTGTAGAGAATATGGACCTTCTCCATGAACGCTTTGAAGTTTTTGACTGCCTGAACCTCATCTACAGCAGTGTTTCCCAACCCTGGTCCTGGCGGCACACCAACACTGCACGTATTCTTTGTCTCCCTAATCAAACACACCTGATTTAACTCATTAGCTCATAATCACATGGGTTAATGAGCTGATGAGTTGAATCAGGTGTGTTTGATTAGGGAGACCCGCCAGGACCAGGGTTGGGAAACACTGATCTACAGCATCAGATATAGCCAGTTCTAAACAGTGGTTCATGCAGTGCCATGTGGAGAGGTTAGGGTACCTTGCAGTCTGCCTGGTTGCCACACCACAGTTCTTGCCTAACATGACACTGGCTCCATCTGAAACAAATGAGACCTTTGGGTTCTTTTGAAGCCACTCTTCACTAAAGCCTGCAGTGTCCAAACAGTTAAGTAGAGCTGATTCTATATCCTCTGCCCTTTGGCTTTCCTGCTCAACCAGCTGTAGAAACACAAATTCCGAAGTAGCTCCATTTACTGGCAATCATGGCAGATTTGTGCCTGAGAGACGTAGCCTCGTCAATGAGAACAGACTGCTTGAAGATGACACAATACTGTGACATTTTTTTCTGCATCTCTTTTGCTATGTGTTCCACAATTTTTGTAGAACTGTACCTTGAGTGCAGACTAGTGCCCATGTTGACACCATTTTTTTCCTTAAGCTCAATGAGATTTTCATTCAACCCTTTTCAGTGAGCTCCTGGGCTATTTTGTGTGCCCTGGATGTCTCATGTCGTCGTATCTTGTTCCTCAACGAGGCCAGGGATGTTGATCTGTTTGCGTTTGGTACTGGATCTTAAAGTACACCCACTCCATATGGACACTCTTTTTTCCTGTGAGGATGCCAGTTGATTTTGTTGCGCTGCAAACAGCACAACCTGGAAGCAAACAAAACGATGACTAATTAGCATCATCATACAAGTTTTGTATCCTTGGCCATGGACAGATTAAGCCACAAGTGGAGAAGCTCAAGGCCATTCAATACATTCCAAGACCACAAACAAAGAAGGCAGTAAGATCTTTTCTTGGTATAATTGGATGGTATCGCCACTTTATTTCACATCTCTTGCCACACCATTTCTCCCTTTCACCCCCTCTGGATTGTCTTAGTGAGGTAAACGGGATAAGTAATCAGCAATAATATTCTTCTTACCTGGACAATGCTCAATTGTAAACTTATATGGTTGCAGAGCCAGACACCAGCGCATTTTCCTGGAGTTACTATTCTGCATTAATTGCATCCACTTCAATGCCCTGTGGTCAGTTTGCAATGTGAATTCCTGTCCGAGTAAGTGATATCTGATAGAATCCACAGCCCACTTAATAGCGAGGCCTTCCTTCATATGGTAAAGTATCTTCTCTCTCTATCAAAGAGTTTTCTACTCAGAATCAGCACAGTTTTTTCTGTCCCAGATTGCTTGGGCCAGAACTGCTCCTAGTCTAATGTCAGAGGCATCCACCTGCACAAGAAACCTCTTAGAAAAGTTAGAACTGGCTCTTGGCATAACAGATCTTTAAGGGATTTGAAAGCTTCTTCACATTCCCTCGTCCAATGGAACTTAATAGGGCTCTTTTTAGTTAAATCAGTCAATGGTGTGGCAAGAGATTCCTGAAGCGTTGGCGATATGTCTCCTCCGTTACGTTGTACTTAGCCAGTAATGCAACCTTGATGTCCTCGTAGAAACCAGATTGTTGTTCATCCATCCCAACATATGTTTCCAAGGCCTTGCCTGTCAACAAAGTGACAACTTGAGCCACCCATTCATCCATTAGCCATCCCCAAGTTATTATAATGCATTCAAAACAAATGAAGAAACACTCAACATCTTCCCCCTCTACAAATTCAATTATTCGTGGTTCATGATATCATCTAAGGTCATCTTGATATTTCAAAGAATATCAAAAGTTGGCTACAGGCCCAACAAACACCCTCTTTGTCTCCATCATCAAACATTTGGACTCTTTTTATAGATCAGGTTCCTCCCCCTAAATTCAAACAATCCAAAGATAATCCTCTTAGTCAATCACAAACTGGATATTATAAGTTTAAAATTAATATTAGGAACATTTCCACTTTATTCTACAAACATCAATACAAGCATCTTCTTCATCATGCTCTATTTCATCTACAAAAAAACCTATAAGCATTTAGAAACATGCATTTAATGCAGAAACATGCTCAGTTCAACTCCTCCCCCTCAGTTCGGTATATAATCAACATTAATCTGTTAAATGACGTAATAACTTTATTCAGGAAATTCCTAATAAACTTTACTGAGGCAAGATGCATTTTTTTTAAGAATGTAGCAAAAGATGCTTTATTCAAACACTTTAAAAACTTTGTAATCTATCTAATTACAGTGAGTAACAACACAAATCAAACGCAAATAAGCATGCAAAACAAACGAACAGAGAAATAAGGTAGATGCACCATTGTTTGAAACTGCTAGAGAAGTCATGTAAGTATGTCAGGTGATTCAACAAACAAGAGGTCTGTATAGGATGCACCTGTTTTCTCTCTAATGAGGAAGCATTAGACTACTGAGAAGTGCACATGCAAAGACAAAATGGGCTTTTACCAATCAGTGGCCAATTTCAAACTACAGGTAAATGTTTTTCAACCATTTTTCAACAGACTTGCTAAAATCACGAAGGCCCACCCCTAAACCAAGCCTCCAGTGGATTACAGCAAATCGGGTAAAGTGGTTGAAAATGCCCCACTGATTGAGAAACACCCACTAGTGTTCTGCAGAGATACGCCTGAATGCTCATCAACTACAAATCACTGTTAGTTCAATGTCACTGTCTCCACCCATGTTGTGTTGTTGGCTTTCATCAAAATTTCAATGCTGATCCAGCACACTTTAAACATTGAAATGTCAATCTCAACCAAAATGATGGTTTAGATCAAAACTCAACATTGTATCAATGTCACCATGCTATCTGGGTATGGCTAACAAATGCATGAAAACCAGGCGAAAGGAGAATAAAGCAGACGAAAGGAGAAAAATGTTGCACTCTTTCAATAGCTAATTATCTGACAACTATTGATAACTAACATTATCATATAGTAATTTAATGGTGTAAATGTTTTAAATGAATCCACATTTAAAGGATTATTTCAATTCAGAATAAACATTTCCTGAATATTTACTCACCCCCACGTCATCCAAAATGTGCATGTCTTTCTTTCTTCAGTCGAAAAGAAAATAAGGTTTTTGAGGAAAACATTCCAGGATTGTTCTCCATATAGTGGGGTACAATGGTATGACGGTCCAAATTGCAGTTTCAATGCAGCTTTATAGGGCTCTACACGATCCCAGCCGAGGAATAAGGGTCTTATCTAGTCAAACAATCTGTCATTTTCTAAAAAAAGAAAAATGTATATACATTTTAACTAGAAATTCTTGTGTTGCACTAGCTCTGCGATGTTCCACGAATTACGTAATCGCGTTGAAACGTCACCTAGTGTTTACAAAGGAACATGCAAAGACTAAGTCAAACGCAATTTACAATAAAAAAAAATAAAAGGTAAAACAATGATGTCGGACGATTTTGAATTTGGAGGAGAAAATGAGATACCCTACATTTGTTAACCTACCCTACATTTGTTAACCTGTTATGTTACTTGATAAAGGCGGTTGCTAACAATGATGATCACTGCTAAGACAATGATCACTGCTAAGAGATCAGTTCGAGGACATCAAAACCACAGCACAAGGCCTTGCTGTATCCTGGACATCGGCTGTCATTTCACTCAAAAACACGAATGGCTTATGAAGCGCCACTTCCATGAAATTACACTTCCATTACAGACATTGTGAAGGACTTGTGCACAAAAATGCTAGAAGAAAGGGGTGTTTTGGGTATTTTTAAAGGTGAGATGCTTTATTGCATTACTTCTCCAGATTCAATTAATCAATTAACTTGTTATAGCTTGAATGTAAAAGATTGTCATGAACACATTCGATCCCAGTTTGTAATAACCAAATTCATTGTTATATCGAAAACAGATAGCAGAATATAGTTTCGACGCCAGATATAGGCTACCTGTGCTCTCTTGCTTTTTAAAGTAACACTAAGTAGTTTTTCAACCTTCATAATATATTTCCAAGACCCTTGTGATGGTACATCGACTTAAAATAAGTTACTGAAGAGGAAAAGCTACTTGGTGTTACTTTAACACATTATTATAAGGTTGTTTTGATGTTGCTGTTTTTTAAGAACCTGAAAAGTTCTTTCTAAATAAAATAAATTGAATGCATTAAATATAGACTATAGTAAATGCTATATGCTACACTGGTACATGATTTTGAAGGAAAGGGTGCATGAATCCCACTTATTTCATTATCCTGCCTCCACTCTTGCGGGGGGCCAACGCAGTTTGCGCTACACCACTGTATGTTTTATATGGTCAGCAGCATGGGACAGACCATGTATGGTGAAATTGAGAGTCCTGTGTATGTGACATCATTACGTGAAAGCACTGAAAAGCATGGGGTTGTGAAATTCTTTATTGTTAGAAATAAGAGTGATTGACAGAGTGAACCAAGCATATAACAGTAGCCAAGTTTCCATCCACTTGTCAATCGAATTATCTGAAGTTCGGTAAAAAAACTCATGCGAATAAAGCTGGTGAAAGTGTGTTTCCATCCAACAGCTTTAAAGTGGATAAAAACCTGTGCGTAATGACTTCACATGCTGTTTTGCGATCATATTGGTATATCGAATTGATTTGAGACATTTTAAGGTGTTTCCATTAATTTTTGCACTGAATTGCACAACATTCAAGCAAACATTTGAGAACAAAGTTTTGCTAGACAAAATGGATTGCGTCATCTAACGTTTCTATCAGCGTTTATCGCATAAGCCGTATATCGATCAAGATAAAATCCGATGAGACCGAACGCATTTCATTTGAGTCGATATTCATGAAATTCAATCAAATGTTACTGTTTCCATAAGGCATTTTTCATTCAATATCACTTAATTCGTATAAAAACATGTGGATGGAAACATAGCTAGTGTCATCCTTTACTTTTTGAGCTCGGCATCAAATAAATTCTAGCATTTACTGCGGCATCATCCTATGGCATTGGTCAGTTTTTAATAGTTAAAGACTTTATTATATGTCACATTAATGAGTCATAAACCACACCTTGAATAGCAAATATGCCAGTGCCACATGACACGAATAACTCCAATTATTGTATTGTGGAAAAATGCCTTCCCATGTTCATTATACACATTAAAGGGTCTGACTTTAAATCCTGCACTACCCATCACACATTTTCCTAGAACTAGGCCTACTGTTGGAAACACAGCTGGTCTGAAGAGAGACCAGAGTATAGTATGGGAAATGAACATCAGGGGTCATGAATCCCGTCCTTTGGATGAGACGTTACACCGAGGTCCTAACTCTCTGTGGTCATTAAAAGAAAAGAAAAGAAATCAAATTCCATCCATTGGCCTTCATCAATCATGGCCTCCTAATAATCCCCATCCACTGAATAGGCCATGATTGACTATAGCTGCTGTGTCGGGAGCGCACTGGCGCCGTTGTACTGTGGCTGCCGTCACATCATCCAAGTGGATACTACACACTGGTGGTGGTTGAGGAGAGATCCCCTGATATGATTGTAAAGCGCTTTATAAAATGTAAAATCAGTCAATGTAATTTCTAATATTCGAATAGGCTTCACAGTACTAGATAATTCCAGAATTGTTGCAAACATAGTTATTTTCAGTCATGTGAATAAAGTGGAGAAATAAAACTGATTTTTTGAAACCCTCTGTTCCTTTCAGGTCAGTCATCAATCCAGGATGCATCATATCTCGTCTGAACATTCCTGCAATCTTCAAGCATAGGCACACACCTTTACTAAGTCCAAACATGCCCTGCAATTGCACCATTACAAAGAACAAACAACCTTCCCCCAAGGTTAAATTTTATCAGGACCCACCTAAAACGTTAGCTTTATTCAGGTGTAATAATAACAAGAGGATATAATAATCTTTTTATACAGTCATTCGGAGCAGATTGAACTTCGAACAGTTGCAAATTCTAACAATGCATGTATTAGTGAGTACATGACTTACCTTCATGAACCTATATCGGGAATACTTTACCCCCAGGGCAGAGAGAGGACAGGAGAACTTTAAAGGGGTAAACTTTCTTTAAAGGGGACCAATTATGTAAAAAAGGTGTGAAAAAAGGTTATTTCAAGAGAACCTGTGATGTCTATAGCTGGCTTCTCTGAATGTCATCAAGGCATTAGAAGAGTACAGCTCTGAATAAGGCCAGTAGCTCTGTATAGTAAGATAATAGTTTTAGTTGATACATACATATGTAATTGTTGAATATACATGCATACTATATTATATAAGCTACTGTTGATATTTGGATTAGAAAGACTTACAAGAGTGATGCAACATGTTTATTGGTGTTTTGTTTGAGTGAGTCACATGTAAGGTGACAAGATATTCTGATTTAATTATACAAAATATATATAAATAATCTTTGAATTATTGTAATAAAAGCTTACAAGAGCAACTCGTTACTGATAACAGCACAACTGTGTCTGTTTTATTGTTTTGCCAAACAGAATTAACTTACTGCAGCACTGCCAGTCGGACTGCGGGCGTGCTACATCAGCAAAACTTGAAATGGCTCAGCAATTTACCCCAGAGCAAGTACTGAATGCAGTCAAATATTAGTATCACTGTCACTTGATGGTGGATCTAGTGAAGAAGCTGTCAGCGATCAAAATATTAATTTTGTATATTTTAAAAATTTTAGGTTTGAGAGTAAATATGAGCCAGATGTCGAATGTACTGGAAATGAGCTATGCCAAGGACAGTGGTGATGGTATAAAACGGAATCCTTCCAAGCTCCAAAATATGCTTTATTTTATCCTTATGTAATTGTTATTCTAACATCAGGAGAGTTTTATATTATCGCAACAGGTCGCTAAAGACCCGAATATGTAATAATGATTGGTGAAACATTCATGCATTTAAGGGTTAACCAATTAAAAGGTTTAGCATTTTTACTTTTTCTGTAAAACATTACAAACATTTTTACAATATAATCTGTTTAGAACAATTCAAATGAAACAGACTGTTATGCACAATGGTATGTTTGTTTCATTTGAATTGTTAAAGGGTTAGTTATGAAAATGATGGCAGTAATTACTCACCCTCATGTTGTTCCAGCCCCGTAAGACTTTCGTTCATCTTTGGAACACAAATTAAGATATTTTTTATTAAATCTGAGAGCTGGATCACTCCTCCATAGGCTTCCAAGGGACTGAAACTTGCCGGCCCAGAATATTATTAAAGACATCGTTAAAATAGTCCAAGTGACTACAGTGGCTAAATCTTAAGTTTATCAAGCGAGGATAATACTTTTTGTGCGCAAAAAAAAAAAAAAAAAAGACGACTTTATTCAACTATTAATTTCCTTCTCTGTTGGCCTCGAGTGAGTTTACGTAGTGTAATAGCGCAGCGCTTCTGCGTTGTACATCACACGCATCACACACAACCAGCGTCAGCCAATAGTGAGCCTACGTGTGACGTACAACACAGAAGGCCTGCTGTTACACTACGTCAACAGCTTAGCAGAATGACATGGAAGAAAAGAGATGGTTGAATAAAGTCATTATTTTGGTGGGGTTTTGCGCACAAAAAGTATTCTTGTCGCTTGATAAACTTAAGATTGAGCCACTATAGTGAAACACTGCAAATACTTTAAAACCCCATAAAATGCATGTTTTTTGCAAATAAAAAAAAATAATTACCGTAAAATTCACAGCGAAAAATAGTCATAATACATTTCCAGAAGTCCCTATATGACAAATCACATTTAGTTTTGCTTATTTTTATTGCTAATTTTTATAGTTGAGGTTTAGCGTGATGTATGTGTCACATGTGTGTAATTATGTTTTGTGAAAATGTATGTGTTATTGTGGGCCATCTACAATATTGTCTTATGGTGAACTATGATTCATCATGTGGATGTTTTTGTATTTTTCTATGGTGAATTTCTGGCAACATGCATTTCTGTTTCTTAACGTTCGCATTTAAGACAAAACACCGTTTTTATTTTGTAAATAATAAAATGGACGTTTTGAACGTTCAGACAAAAATAACATGTTTTTTAAAGGGAACGTTAGTGAAAAGTTCTTGGAAAATATTTGTGTTAGCTGTGGAGAAAAATAATTTGTCACCTCTCTGTCATTCTTAATCGGTGTGTGTGACAGACCTCTGACAGGAGAGGGCGAGATTTCATCAAAAACAGTCAACAGGTGAGACACCCCTACCAAAATTGATGTCTACTAGTGGGACGCCGCCTTAATGCAGTGCTCGTCGATCTCGCCCTCTAGTGCGACTAATGGACCGCCTTTACATGCATTCATCTCCAGAATCAGGGAGAGATTGCTTCACACACGCGCGGCACACACACCCATTCAGACCTTCGCTCTCCGCGTTCGTGTGCGCGCTCCTTGTAAATCTCCAACCTTGTGTAGCCTAATCGAATAGGAAGACACTTGTGGCATAAGAGCGATGAAGATCAGTGCGCATAAGACGTTGTTTGTGTTCATCAGACCGTAAAAATATTCACATATATTATTATTTACTAAACGGATCTCCAAACTTTCAAAAAGCCGACCGATGTGGACAGATGTGCTGATCCAGTTCTGAATCAGCCGATCATCAAGGTGAGTGGGCTCTGTTAGTTTGATTGGATGTCGGTGCGCGCGCGCAGCGCACTGCGTTGTTTTGGGGGTTTGAACTCATTTCTGTTATTAGCATTATACAAAACAAGGCATATAAGCACAGAGTCCGACAGAGGCGCGTTTACATCAGAGAGAGAGAAGCTTATTTCACGCCTTGCGGTTATTTTTTAGTTAGGCTACATACTGACAGTTCGGTTTGTCAATTTAGCATTTTCCGTAAGCTCTTCTTAACACCTCGTGTGGTGCAATGCTGAGAAATTGTTTAAGAAAGCTTCTCTAAGCTGTTTTGATCTTAAAAAATGTTTTACCGTCTCATTTACTCACCTTGATGTTGTTTCAAACCTCTCTGCATTTATTTATATAATGGAACATATTCTTTCATGCTATGAAAGTCAGTGGGGTCCAAACATATTTTTCTTTCTGTGGAAGAAACAAATGCATGTTTGGAATGGTATGAGGGTGAGTAATATATATATATATATATATATATATATATATATATATATATATATATATATATATATATATATATATATATATATATATATCGAATAGGATATATTCGATACTTCTCAAGCATTAGCCTACTATACAATGTTCTCTCTATCAGTGAGGATGAAGACTGAGACAATAAACCCTTCCAAAAAAGCTTATAGATTTAAAAATGTATATGACTTCTCATGACATACCATCAAATGAGGCATCCCTGAACTTTTCCTCGAGTACTGAGACTACAGGCTGGTTCAGATGGTTTCCCTGCCCTTTTGCACTATAATGGATGTTTTTGGGGTAGAGTTAGAAAGGCCATGGCAGGACATTGGTCACTCACTGTTATAATGGCATGATGATCACTGGGGAAGACATTATTTAGACCTTTCTTCCACTGAATCATCTAAATAGGCTCATTGGGAAAATGCACGTCTACTTATACCTACATTTACCAAAAAGGTACATACAATTCACTGCAGTTTCTACCAACAAACAAAACAAAAAAACAGAAACACTAGTGGCAGTAAACAACAACAACTTTTATTCGGTACTTTCCTGTTATCCGGACCCCACCTCAAAGCAAAATGTAGATCTACATCTGGGGAGCGATGGTATTAACCCCAGTGACGGGTAGGTTTAGGGACGGGGTTGGGGTAGGTCATATATTTATACAGTAATGTAACGTTAAGTCAACGGCGTTCATAAACACACTGAAAAGCGATGGTGGGGTCCGAATAACAGGAAAGTACCTTTTACTCTTTTTCATACAATGTTACAGGGGCAGAATATTAACTTACTTCTGCACAATACTATTTTATTATGATCTCAGAATACTTTTAACATAGTGCATGATTTGTAAAATGAAAGGCCCCGATATACTCGTGGTAAAGTTCTTTTTCGTTCTTCGCTCAGGGTTTAAAAAGAAATTTGAAATACATGACCAACAGAATGCTGTTATACCCCATTGACGGCCATAGTATGGAAAAAAAAATACAATGGAAGTCAGTGAGGCCCATTAACAGTTTGGTTACCCATATTCCTTTGTGTATAGCATAAAAACGAAATTCATACAGGTTTGGACCAACTTGAGGGTAAATGATGACAGAATTTTCATTTTTGGGTGAACTATCCCTTTAACCTAGCACTACTCATCGGACGTTTTTAATTGCGAAATGTGCAAGAAGCAACATATTATCATTTTGCAGAAATTTAGCCACAGGCACGTTTTTCCAATGAGCGTGGGTTGAAATAATCATGGGTAACAAACTAAATCAGTCTCACTGGCTGTTTGAAGAGTTATTACCTCTAATAGAGCAGAGAAATAACATACTGACCTGGGGAAAATCAATCCCACAGCCCAGAGAGCGAGAAACAAAGAAAAAGAGATAGTAAAGGATAATGTTCACTAATAATGATGATTAAAATTAAAATGAATGGTTGTGGAATTTATTCAGACCTATAAGTGGAAAAACAAGGGCCTGTATTAAGAAAGAAAGCTGAAATATGTCAATATAAATGGACACCTGCTATTGTGAAATATGCACATATTTCTCTATGTCAGACAACAGTAAGAGACAGACACAAAAACAACAGCATATTGGAGATGAAAGCTGGATTAAGCTCAAGATTTAAAAAAAGAATGCTGCAGAGCTTTTTTTAGACAAAAGATATGCAGAGAGGAGGTTTGCAAGAAATGACTCACAGAGAAGAATGATGAAATCGGTGATATGTTTTACAGGAGAAAATGTTGTCAGAATTTTCAGTCTATCAGTGTCACTTTATTCATTGGTTCAAAGCAGTCTGGGTCAATTGCTATACTAGTTCAATTAAGGCATGATTGTGGTGTGTGTGTGTGTGTGGGCGTTTAATTCACAAAGTGTTTTTTGATGAAACCTCATCCTCCTATGTCAGGGGTCTTTCACGTGCACTGATTAAGACTGGCAGATTTTCACAATACACACATACTGCACGTTGTTATTATATATTTAAATAAATGTATTTTAAAAGAATATACTTATTTGCACATTTAATGTAATGTTTTCGGACACATAATTGTTAGTTATTTGCAATTAAAAATGGAAATTTAGTAAAAGTGTACCGTTGAATGTATAATATTCTAAATTAA
The DNA here is from genome assembly GCA_036326025.1 of Chrosomus eos. Taxonomy (NCBI): domain Eukaryota; kingdom Metazoa; phylum Chordata; class Actinopteri; order Cypriniformes; family Leuciscidae; genus Chrosomus; species Chrosomus eos. Next base: position 53,059,761 of record CM070818.1, read on the forward strand.
TTTATGTTTAACTAAAATGTACTATTGAAAAATGAACCTCACCAATTGCTTCCTATTTGCAAATGAAAAGTAGTACTAGTTGGATTTCTAGTTTTTAAACTATGTTAACCTCATTATTAAAACATGACTGCTTTGAGTTGTTCATAAATTTTGTTCTGTTCTTGAGTTTATCGGGATCACCTTTTGCCAAACTAGACGCAGGAAGTGTTGAGGTCTACACAAAGATGCAGTCAAGCAAACTCTCACACACGTTTGCATCCTTGCAACATCCACACAGACATACGCAGTGTTATCGAATAACTGATGCAATACCAGTCTGCATGTTGCTACAGAAAGTTTACAACAAGTTTACAGCACTGTGTGCTATTCATTAAATACTCACAGACACACTGACATGCAAATATTTCTCTCTGCGTGACTAATCTTGACCATTTAGGGCTGTATACAGCCTGGCTCTGGTAGTGAGTCTGGGCCTATGGCATGACTTATTAAAAACACAGGAAACACATCATGACCCATTCTACTGTCAAGTCGGATAAACAGGAAGTTTAAGAGAGTGAATGTTTTAGGGTTGTCTGTACCTAATTTCTACCTGGACAAGAATGAGAGAGAGATTTGCATGAGCAGTTATTTACTGTTGGGTTTCCATGTTTTATGGGGTCTTTCAATATACATAATGATTATTATACTGCACAAACGGTATATTCCTAAACATAAGGCTCACAGAAAACTTTCTGTGAAAAACTTTATGAAAAACAAACATAATTTAGAACGATTTATAAGGTGAACATTTCTGGTATTACTATCTAAGGGGGGGCATTTGGTACCCATAACTTAAGGTTTACCAGGACACCACACACACACACACACACACACACACACACACACACACACACACACACACACACACACACACACACACACACACACACACACACACACCACACACACCACACACACACACACACACACACACACACACAAAGAGAGTTTCTCATTGTGCGTTTTGTGAAAGAGAGAGAGAGTTCTGTTATTTTGCATAACTGATTTGATAGTGCTGCATTGTGTTGCTGCTGAAAGATGGACAGAAAATAGGAGAGAGAAAAACAAGTCTTCCTGTCTGCTTATTCAGTTCACCATCATTGTACAGTAACCACAGTGCAGAGACAAGCACGTTTGACGCTCTCTCTCTCTCTCTTTTAGTTTCAGGTTTAGTGTGGTTTATTGTGGTATATTCACTAAAAACTGCACATTTGTACTGTCTTGACTTTTGTAGCATAGCTGTGTGCAATGAGAAACTGAAACATGTAAATAAAAAAGAACCTTTAGGGTTTCCCATCATGTGATCATGTGATCAGAAAATGATATGAATTTATCAGCTCGTAAACATACTTCATCACTAGAAATATGGCGAAAAAAACATTACACATAAAAGTTTTATGCCATTATTTAAGAGATTTGTTATTATGAGCCAGAGATACACGCGCGCACAGCAATCTTTAGAATTTTTTCTATGAACTTGCTTTGAATGCTTCTCTGGCATCGCTGTGAAGAGTAAAAAGTTGTTGAAGTGGATTTACCTATTGTAGAGTTAAGGAAAGTTATCATGAATATTGTAATATTTTAAGCGGATGTAATAGCATGTCAGTAGACCGGGAAGATTTTAAAACGAGTGGTTCATTCATAAATCCGTAAGATCTTAACTTCATGCTGTGAAATACAACTGGAAGACAGAATACAACGAGCGCAGATTTTGGCAATTGTTCTTTAAAATTTTACTTAAAAATTTTACAAAAATAATACTGCCAAAGTTATGCTTCATTTGCATAACTGTGTGCAATAAATACAATTCTGCAGTCTAAAATGAAGTAAAATAGCAATACTGTGAAAAAACACGTAATGTTAACACATGAAATGCATATCTTCATCTCTTTTATTCTCTGTGAAATACATACATAAACAGTAACTTCCGCCTTTGTTAAGCTGTCAAACTGTTCCATTTTCAGGGCAACAGAAGCATCTGCTCTGAGATAGAACGACCAACAGAGACATTCCCTCTATCTTCCTAACACACACACACACACACACACACACACACACACACACACACACACACACACACACACACACACACACACACACACACACACACACACACACACACACACACACACACACACACACACACACACACACACACACACACACAACACACACACACAAAGCAGCCTGGTCTTATTGTTAATGCGTAGGTATCAATTCGTAACATTTGTAGGTGCAAAACGTACATTTTTGTTCGAATAGATGCTGAATAGGGACATACCGACAACATTTAAACGTAAACATTATTTTACGTATTTACAGCTAAAGAAATATAAAATCTTTATAAATCTTTTATTTCATTAAGATATTAACCCTTTTACCACTTTTATAGGTAAATTGTAGATTCCTTAACATACCCCCAAACCCTTTTGTATGTCTAAAAGTTGTTCATACGTAAATAATTTACATTTTAGTGCTGTCAATATTGTACATTTCATTGTGTATGAAAATGTAATTAAATGTACGTGTGGGAGAACCACACTTTACTCCAAAAGAGTCGATTCCTCAACACTGATAGTGACAGAGTCGACTCTAGCACATGAATCGAGTCTCGTTGTCGACTATGGTGCTGTGTTTGAAATCACTCACTCATTTATAATTATATATATTCGACCAAGGCTTTCAACAACTAGGAAACAATGGTTATACTCATCATCAAAGTTATGTCATCTCTAAACTGGACTAATTTGGCCAGTCAATATTACTCACTTAAAATAGGCTATTTTCGACACAGAGCTGGCTTTGTGTCGAAGATAGCTTACATTAAGTGTGTAATAATGATGGCAATCTTGTATTCTGCTAACCCTGTTTTAAAATGAAATAAATGGAGCATTTGGAGCCATGCAATTCTATTGAATCATAATGGGAGTTGGGAATAAGAAGTCGAAAAATCAAACACCCCTATAAAAATACACATGAATACTCATGAGATCACGTTGGACAAAGAGCCACAAGATTCACAGAAGGACAAAGACTATGTTTACATACACCCTCGTAATGTGATTATAATGATATTTAGACAACTTTACCTCATGTAAACATGAAACAGGTCAGACTTTTGTACTTTTGAACAGTTTTGATCAAATTGATGCTCGAAATCGTAGCAACCATGATCTTAGTGTATGCTGATTTTAATCGCAATAAACAGACATGTGAAGTGTGCATGTGTTGTGGCTTACATGGATGACATTGCATTTTAAGTATAGTAAACAGTGACCAGTAACACACCTACTGAATGTGAGTTCATCATTTGTGCTGTGCATTGGCATATGTGAATTATGGTGGTAAAAATGACAGCAATTCTTGGCGAATAATCAGATAATGAAAATCGCATGTACTCTGATTATTGGAAATGATAAACACTTTTGTTTTACTTCAGAAGGAAACAGCAAAGTGACCAAAAGGACAATCATAACAGATCTTCCCACATAAGCCCATGTTCGTACGTGGCTTGACAACCGCAAAAATCATGATAATTTTCATAAGGGTCAAGAGAACACTTTTTCATGGCAGAACAGACACAAGTTCTATATCTCCTGCTCTGTAACAAGACACCAGCATAACAAGCGTCTCTATTCAAATTAATGCGGCTTGGATTAACTGTACAGCTATTGTAAGGCTCCAATAAAATTATGAATAATATGTTCTCAATGAGTAAAATCAGATGTGCCCATTATTATAGGCTACACTTATCATTATTATGGTTAATATTAAATAATTATACATTTTATTGAATTATTATTGCTCACACAAACATACAAACACTACCCACACTAATTGCAATAAAGGCTAGAGAGTGAGAGAAAACACCTGTACGTTCACATGACTAAATCTGCCACATTACAAAAATAGCTGCTTCCTGCAACACAATGGTCTCTAGTGTGGTCCCAACAGCCGCAGACAAAAAGTAAGCTCATTTTCACACTGTTAAGAGATGCTGCTTCTTTTGTTCATGTTTATGTATAGGTGTGGGGAACACTTACTTGTTTGTAATTCATGAATTCTTTGAAATACAGAACTAAGGTTGATCTTTTTTTAAAGACGATAATCAGCAGATTATTGCAGAAGTGAAAGCGTAAAAAGTTATATAAGTTTACGTTTACTGTAAAGCAGATGTACTGAATAAAAAATGTTTTAATAAAAAATATATATTTTACAAAATAATTTGGACTCTAAAATTTCACTGGATAAATAGGATTATACCTAATTTATGATAAGTACAAAATTATGTGCTACGGAATATGAAGAGCAAGTGATCTCTATAAACTATAGGGATCGGAAATCTAGGTCAGTCCCAAAAATAAAATAAATATAATATAATACAAAAATAAAATATATCATATTTCTTAATTTTTTTACTATCTGTGCACTGTTGTTGTCTCTATGCACTGGAAAGCTTTTTCTGTCACCAAAACAAATTCCTTGGGTGTGCAAACATACTTGCCAATAAATCTCTTTCTAATTCTGACTCTGAAATACGGATAATCTCTTCATTTTCTGCAGAGAAATGAATCATGTTTCACATGATTGGCTGCTCACACATTTATATCTACAAGCACTGCAGTGTTAATCATAAACCCAGAGTTGAAAGAGACAGTTACAGTACTATAATATATAAAGTAGCAAGCACTTTGAAACCACTGAATCCGATCTAATTTAAGTTAGATTTGTTTCATTTTGTCAATTTGAAACCCTGAGTTTGGAGTCATGAATTTGTTGTACAACACAGAAACCATTCCTGTAAATAGCACATGGAGTCTCTCACTTCTCTTTCTCCACTGAGGTTTCTTTAGGTGAGACCATGATCTAACTTTGACCATAAGATGAAACATCCAATAATGAGAAGGAGATTCGTTACGATTAGTTAATAGTTGCATCATCAGTGTGTGTTGAGCTATCAGTGCTTTACCGCTTCGGTGACCGATAATATCACACTCGTTTGTGTATCTGAAAGACAGCTTCTGTGTGAGTGATGTTATTTCCTCCTCTAATGAGTGCTGTGTGTACGATAAAACATTTTTACAGAGTCATGAGAGAGAGAGATGAAATAAAGACAGACAGACTGATGATGTTGTATTCATATTTGAAGGTCTCTCTCTCTCTCTCTCCTCTCTCTCTCTCTCTCTCCTCTCTCTCTCTCCTCTCTCTCTCTCTCTCCTCTCTCTCTCCTCTCTCTCTCTCTCTCTCTCTCTCTCTCTCCCTCAAAATGCAGTCAGACTTCATTCTGCTAGGTTAGATACATCTTTCAACCCCTGCGCCGTCAGGACACACACTCTGCAGGAGGGACTGAAATATTCAAAACACCTCTGCCATAAAACATCGGACAAACACACACACACTCACTCATAACCTTCGATTAAATCCCTGTGAGGATCAATAGTTCTGGGGTTCTTGTCACCAAGCAACAGAAGCTTCAGAAAACAGCTGCTTACAGATGATCACACACACACACACACACACACACACACACACACACACACACACACACACACACACACACACACACACACACACACACACACACACACACACACACACACACACACACACACACACACACACACACACACACACACACACACACACACGCATGCATGCATGCATGAGTGTTTATATCCCCATGAGCATCAGAGGCAGATGACAAACAAGAAAGCAGTTTGATTTAGAAATGCATCAAATGTTATATTTCTATAGCCTGCTAACTGTCCGAATCCTGATAGCAGGACATTTGATGTGCTTTTCTTTTTGGTTGTTGTTAAATGCACTGAACTCAAATGTTTTATACAAAATACGTATTTTACAAAATAATTTGCGATCTATTAACCTTTGACATTGACCTCTATAAAGCGAAAAAGTGTATAGTCATTAAATCAAAAAATAAAATTACATAGCTATATGAAACTGACATAAAAATACATTATGTTTATAATTGTGTATCCATTAAGAGTTTGATGCCAATACATGTTCTCAGTAAACTATACTATAGTTTATCTTTTCAGATGAAGGGTGAGTTTGACATATTTACATATGGCATGTTAACATATTGCTTATTTGTCCTTAAAAAAAACTCGTTGTCTTGTTTTTAGGTCATGTGTTTGATTTAAGAGCTATCCACCTTTTAACTTTTACCCCATGACGCTTTGCACAAATAATGAGAGTAACTTCCCTTAAACTGTAAACATCGAACATTAAAATTGTAAGCATTAACAAATTAGTACAACAAAGCACAAATAACCCCAAAAGCTTGATTATTATGAAAGAATGACTTATTATGGATGTAATTTATAAATATCACTGTAATGTATGTCTGTATGTAATGTTTCCTTATTACACTTGATTCTGATTGGTCAATCGCGCCATCCAGTGGCATGTTATTCCCAGAAACAACTGCTGAAAACAGATAACATCTGGGTCACTGAAGTCAGCAACCCTATACTCCTGCTAGGAACGTTTTTTCTTCGTGGAAGTTTTGCATTTGGTGAGCTAAAAACATTTTAAAACTCAGTCAAATCAATATTTTGTGTACAGTTCTTTAATTATGCCATCCAGTATCGTGGACTCGCTCTCTCTTGTTTCATACAAGGGCAGCTGCTGGCATTTTGTGACTATTGTTTTGTATACTGTTGGATTATAAAATACAAACATGTACGATTGTAAAACAATCTTAAATCATTATCTCTTAACTCCATAATTATTTATGTGGCGAAATGCTGTGTAATAAGTGGTATGACTGTAAACCGTATCTCTTAAATGTCCATCTAGTTTAAACTTGGCGCGCTATCAACTTCTCTCTCCGTGGAAGCTTTGCGTTTAAAGACCTAATTAAATATTTCAACTCAGATCAATATTTCATGTCTAATTATTTACTTATGTGGCAAGTAGCCGTGTAATAAGGTGATGAGGACCCCGGGGTTTGCATCAGCCTGAAGGGGTTTACTTACTTAATCAAAAATGTTCATTAACTGGAACATTGAGTGATAATATTTCAAAGTGATTCTGTCATTTTAATCTACAATAAATATTGTTTACCTGCTTTAGAAACATTGCTAATTGGGATTAGATGTGAAAAGGGTAGACAATCACATTTTAAAGCATCCGTGTGAAAAAAACCTGGAAAGAGATGTGAGCATTTGGGGAGAAAAAAACGTCTCAGTTACATATGGTAACCCTCGTTCCCCGACTAATAGGAATCTCGCTAGAGAGGCCAATCTACTTCGAGTGAAACTAAACAAGCCAATGCACATTGGCGTGCAATCATTTGCATCAGCTGCTCAGCCTTGCAGTGCGGGTATATAATGAGCAGCAGGTGCGATTGCACTTTTTGCTGAGGAGCCAAGCCTGATAAGCTGGCCGCCCCGGCGGGCAGCAGCAAATGTGGCGACCGTTCCCTCCTTCAGGGAACGAGGGTTACCATATATAACCGAGACGTTCCCTATCAGTCGGTCACTCTCGGCATACGTAGTGACGACTAATAAGAATCCCTACCAAAGCGCCACAGCTGCTGCACCCCATCCAGCGGCCTGTACAAGCCTCTAAACCTTCTTGCCTGGAAGGACGATAGGAGGCTTACACAGAGTGAATCTATCACTGTTGTTCCGTGATAACCCATACAGTGAGACATTTGATAACACTGGAAAAAGTTTGCCCTTTCTGTTAGGAAGGAGAATGCTGTGGAAGCCACTTTTTTCAAGGAGTTATGTGGGAAATACATATAGACTAGACCGAAGGTTGTACTACATATGAATACTGGGTGACTTAGCCCAAGGGATAGACACGGGCTTCCGATAGGAGCAGCCGTGGAGAAAATATATACATATGGGATCCCTGTAGGGTCACACATATAGGACCCAGCCTAGACCCGGTTCTCAAGGATTCAGTGGATTAAGGCCTAGTACCGGACGCTCCGCAATGTCAGGGCCGAGGGTGTTGAAGGACTCAACAGGTTTTAATAAGGGTGCACAGTAGGGTGCAGCAAGCTGACAGAGCCGGACCTTTTGGTGCTTCTACCCGTTTAGGGTGAGAACACGGGTGGAGACCGGCTCTACACGTAGGCTATAATATCTAGCGAACGTGTTAGGTGTCGCCCAGCCCGCAACTCTACAGATATCTGTTAGTGAGGAGCCACGTGCCAGCGCCAAGGAGGATGCAACACCTCTCGTGGAGTGAGCATGCAACCTGAGTGGGCAGGGTACGCCTTGTACTTGGTTAGCTAAGGCGATGGCATCCACTATCCAGTGGGCCATCCTCTGCTTGGAGACAGCCTTTCCTTTCTGCTGGCCTCCGTAACAGACAAAGAGCTGGTCTGAGGTCCTGAGACTTTGAGTTCTGTCTACGTATATACACAGAGCGCGAACGGGACAGAGCAAAGTCAGGGCTGGGTCTGCCTCCTCCAAGGGCAGCATTTGCAGGTTCTCTACCTGTTCTCTGAAGTGAGTGGTAGGAACCTTGGGCACATAGCCAAGCCGGGGTCTCAGTACTACGTGGTTGACACCCGGCCCGAACTCTAGGCACGATTCGTTGACCGAAAATGCCTGTAGGTCCCCTACCCTTTTGACAGAGGCCAGTGCAGCCAGCAGCAAAATGTTCTTCTCAGCAGCAGATGTTCTTCATCGAAAGAAGCCAGGGAAAGATCCCAAGAGGGTATGGAGGCGGGTCGAGGAGGATTTAATCGTCTTGCCTCCCTTAGAAACCTGACGACCAGGTCATGCTTTCCTGCTATTTTGCCATCTATGTGGTCGTGATATGCTGAAATAGCTGCAGCATGTACTTTGAGGGTGGAGGAGACAGCCTTAGGTCCAACCCTCGCTGCTATAAGGAAAGCACAGACCCTATCTAACATCTTCGGGGGTCTTCTCGGTGGGAAGAACACCACTCGATGAACAGGTTCCACTTCAGGGCGTACACACGTCTCGTGGATGGCGCCCTTGCTGAAGTGATGGTGTTAAGTACCTCTGGGGTAAGTCACCTAGAACCTCCGCGTCCCGTCCAGGGACAAGACATGGAGTTTCCAGAGGTTCAGACGTGGGTGCCATAGGATGCCTGAGTCAGAAGATCCTTGCTCAGAGGAATAGGCCAGGGAGGGACGGTCACGAGGAGCATGAGTTCTGGGAATCAAGTCCGGGTAGGCCAATAGGGAGCCACCAGAAAGACCTGATCCCCGTCCTCCCTGACTTTGCTCAGTGTCTGCGCAAGTAGGCTCGCTGGGGTAAACGCATGTTTGCGGAGGTCCCGGGGTTCAGCTCTGTGCCAGTGCGTCCGTGCCGAGTGTTCAGGGCGTTAACAGCACCTTACCAGCTGTTAAAACAGCCTTTTTGTTTGCAAAAAACAAAGGAAACAGAAAGGAGAGAGAGAGAGAGAGAGAGAGAGAGAGAGAGAGAGAGAAAGAGAGAGAGAGAGAGAGAGAGAGAGAGAGAGAGAGAGAGAGAGAGAGAGAGAGAGAGAGAGAGAGAGAGAGAGAGAGAGAGAGAGCGAGAAGACCGCTTGTGCTTGGCTCCGAAGCAAAAAGCTGAAGTGCCATGGCCCCTGCAGTTCATTATATACCTGCACTGCAAGGCTGAGCGGCTGATGCAAATAATTGCACGCCAATGTGCATTGGCCTGTTTAGTTTTACTCAAAGAAGATTGGCCTCTCTAGCGAGATTCCTATTAGTCGGTCACAACGTACGCCGGGATCAAGAGATTATTAGTGCATTCCAGTGAATTATTCATGGGATATATCATAGGTTAGGGTTAGGGTTAGGAAAATAGATCTTGCCAGATATATTCTTGTTGCACTAAAATACAAAGCGTTACATTATTCTCCTGACGTCTGAACATAAAACATGAATACAATTTTACAGCTCAGTCAATCAAACTGACGGATAATGATTATTAGTAGCACAACCATATGATTTGAAATTACTTGTTTCTTTTGAGTGGTCCCATGATCAAAAACACTCCTCGTTAGGAAAAAGGTGGATTGGTTTATGGTTAGTCAGTTAATAGGTTAGTCAGTTAAACCGGTCTGTGAACGGTTATAGAAAATTTCAACACAGAACAGAAGTCAAATGGAATTTATTTTTGTGGGTTTCAGTAGGCAGACTTCAGCAGTTCAGGTAGAGGCGATCCAACTCACACACGTCCTAAACACATGTCTACTGAGGCCCTGTTTACACGAGAACGATTACGAGTGAAAACGTAAAAATATTTTTACGGATGTGCCTTTCGTTTACACGGCGACGGCGTTTTGTGGGCTTAAAAACGCAAAAAAGTGAAACCACCCTTCAGAGTGGAAATCTCAAAAACGCTCCGCCATCGCGTTCCCGTCTAAACGGTAAAAACGCAAATCTGCTCACGTTGGCTCTTGTCGCGTACGCGTTTACGTCACAGGCATGCGCCAGTACAGGAAAATAACAACCAACATGTCGAATTATTTCCATACGTCGGACCTTCAAGTTGCCCTAGCAGCTCTGATAAACGAACTAGAGTATTTTCAGCAGTTGTACAAAATATTCTCAGACATTGGTTTGTTGTGTTGCAGTGCTTCACATTGCCACCTAGCCGCCTGGAGTGCATACTACATCGTATTTCACACACTTTTGCGTCACCGTATGCACGCGTATTTCCCAACCATAACGCTCGTCTAAACGCAGAATAAAAAGTGACAACGCAACACCACTTTTGCGTTTTCTCTTCAGCTCGTTTCCGTGTAAACATAGCCTGACTGTTCTCTTTTGTATGGAGACTATTTCTCTTTTCTTCTGTTTGCATATCCTTCTTTCCCTCACTTTGTCACTCCATCTGTTCCTGCACTCGTTTTCATAGCACTGCAGCTCTTCTGCTTAAACTATTATTCTCTCTCTCTCTCTCTCTCTCTCTCTCTCTCTCTCTCTCTCTCTCTCTCTCTCTCTCTCTCTCTCTCTCTCTCTCTCTCTCTCTCTCTCTCCTCTCTCTCTCTCTCTCTCTCTCTCTCTCTCTCTATGAGGGCTGTAATTGTAAGTGTCCACCCACATCTCTGCAGTCTACACATGCACATATTCACCATACAATGAGATATAAAGACGCTTCATGTAGCTTATTGGAGGTGTGTGTGTGTGTGTGTGTGTGTGTGTGTGTGTGTGTGTGTGTGTGTGTGTGTGTGTGTGTGTGTGTGTGTGTGTGTGTGTGTGTGTGTGTGTGTGTGTGTGTGTGTGTGTGTGTGTGTGTGTGTGTGTGTGTGTGTGTGTGTGTGTGTGTGTGTGTGTGTGTGGCTGTGTATCATTACCCAAGATTGGTTGCACTACTGTCTACAAGAAAGCAGATTGTCCATGTGTTTTCTGGGGTTTCTGTCAAACAGAGTACTGAGGCTAAATTATCCAGTCAGAGCTCAAATACATTTGGTTTGCTTGGAAAGGGGAATGCCTTGTTGTTTGAAATATTTTAGATCTTCCTCTTAACTACGCAGAAAAAAAGGGTTATTAAAATGATAACGTCTAAATTAGCTGGTTTTATGCAAGTAAAATATTATTTAATATTGCGTAAATACATTATTTAATATATCCTAAATATTTAAGCAACCTGAATACATTTAATTATACAAACAAAATATATTTGTATGGGTTTAGAAATAGCTCTTTATGGTAACAACTGCAGGTTACAACTTTTTTTGTGAATTGTTTTATGTGTACATTTGTGCATTTTGTTTATGTGGAATTCTCTGTACATTATAAAACATCCGGTCCTTTTTACAGAACAAGAAACTGGCAGCTGCGGTTGCCAGAATATTTCTGTATAAAACTGTAAATTCTACAATTTAAAACTGTAATTTACAAAAAAATGTAAATAAAAACAAATTACATTTTAAACCAGTAAATCGAACAACGCTTGCAATTGCAAGGCCTAGTAAAATCTGTTTTGTACTTTTTACATCCAACATTATAAAGAATAAAGAGAAAGACACATGATGAAGTTCATCACAAGTACTGTAAAAAAATGTTGGTGATTTAACGATAAAAAAAAAATGTTAACTGGTTAACAACAGAAAGTTTCCGTACAGTGAATAACTGTAATAGAACTAACCGTACATTTAATGTATTAAATGTACAGTTTAATTTTTGGAAGTGAAAAAAAAGTCATTGTAATTTAGTCAAAAACTGTAAATTGATATTTCCAGAATTCCCTTGCATGACACTTCACATTTGATGTATTTCCATTGAAATAACTGCACAGTGTCATTCACACAAACACAAAACACCATCATAGTATCACACGTGACATTAAATAAGCGCATATTTATGTAACATAAAACCCTACATAACTGATTAGAAAAACTAAAAAGAAACAATTATAAAAAATTGAAAACCACCAAGTGTGAAGTGTCACACTGGAAAGTCAGTTTATGGCTTTTCACTGTCAATTTTAAGATGATTTGTTCTTTTTTACTCCCAATCTGCATTTTACTTTAATTACATGAAACGGGTTAGATACAGTCAGTAAGGGAACCTAATGTTAACCAATTAACCATTTCTTATTGAGCATTTTTAGAGTCTTGTACAGTCAGGCCCGGATTATCCATTGGGCATTATGGGCACGGGCCCAGGGCGCACTTGGGGCCCAAGCGAGGGGAATACTTTTTATATTTGTATTTTTTTTTACATTGCCGATAACGGAGCGTACATTTGCACTACGTTTGCACTACATATCTGTAGTGGCGTAGATCGTAGGGCGTGAGGTGTTGAAAGCAGCTTTTGACGCGTTCGACCCGAGTTCGAATCCGGCTTTTGCCGAACTCTCTCTTCTCCCTTTTCCCAACACATATGAGATGTAAAATGTACCGCCTATACCATAAAGGTCTCTACTAGCGTTATATTTTGCCAACAAACTAAAATCGAAACTGATATGGCTTTGTGCCTTTATAAAACAGCACAAGACTGTAATTAAGTAGCCTATGTAGCCATTCTGTTTGTGCTGCGTGATTTAAAGAAAAGTGCGCACTTTGCTCAAGCGATCAGCATGGTGATCTGGTGTTTTCTCCAAAATAAAAGCTCAAGGGTTTATTTCTGGCAAGTGAAGAAATTAGGACAAAAGTATTGTAATTTTCCTATACAATAGTGTATGTAAAATATACTTTTGAAATATTAATTTTCATATATACAGTACATTTATAGTCTATATGGATTTTATGTTATGGGAATCATTATTACATTATTATAATAATTTTTTAATTCTACAACACCAGTGACAATGTAATGTAGACTGAGACTCTATATCATAACTAAAAAGATGTTTGATCCCTCTTTAATGTCCAGGTACAAGTCAATGCTTTTCCTTTGTTCAATGTCACAGTTCATGGGTTGAAGCCGGTTAAAGCTCTAATTTTGAGCTCTCAAAGTGCACCAGATTGATGCATTTAACCTTAATATGTAAAAAAAAATCTTGCGGGGGAGCATGCCCCCGAACCCCCCTAGAGGGACAGATTCACCCAACATAGTTTTACAAAATTCTATGGGAAAGAACAATAATTTATGAACTTTACTCCACAAACAGTTTCTTTTAAGTCAGTAAAACTGTTAATGCCAAATTAAAATTGAACAAATGATACATTTGGCCTGCCTAAGGGGGGCCTACAAGACATTGTGCCCAGGGGCCTCTGAACTCTTAATCCGGCCCTGTGTACAGTTAAAATTACAATCATTTTTTACAGAGTAATGGAATATAATTTGTGTTTCAACGTGGAAAGGTTGATCACAATAGAATTAGAGTGTGTTGCCATGGTTTCCAGTTGGCCACCTTGCTAAGTCTGCAAGACTGCATGAGCAGAAGTGTGTGTGTGTGTGTGTGTGTTGTGTGTGTGTGTGTGTGTGTGTGTGTGTGTGTGTGTGTGTGTGCGTGCGTGCGTGCGTGCGTGCGTGCGTGCGTGCGTGCGTGCGTGCGTGCGTGTGTGTTCTGTCAATACAGGAAAGGACAATGAGTGATAAATGTGTGTGTTGTATAATAGACTGTGGTTTGGAGCTTGTGTAACTGTTTCTTTTTTAGGATGTGATAACTTGAGGTTTTCTGTTTTGGAAGAGGTCGATTGCTTGTCAGTCTTTTTGTGTGTGTTTATTACGTTAAATTAGTTTATCAGCTGGAACATTTGGTATGTCTGTCATTCTGTCACTAATATGCCAAAATGTAGTGTCATTATGTCATCTTCAGTGTTTGTTTTGGTCAAAGTTCTTCACATACAGCAGAGCTTTTAAGCACACACACACACAAACACATGCAGGCAAACAAACAACACATTGTTCTGCAGCATCGGCAGCTCTTTTTTATTTAATATGGATGGAAACATATATTTTATACTAGTTAACTTGTACCACATATTCTATGCAAGCTGCTGTTAGACGTGCAAGACCAGAAATAGCTTTGTACTGTCAAGCGTGAAGCAGAAAACATTGCAATGTGAAAATTGCTCTTGTGATTTAGGACTCAATAGACTTTTAAAATATATAGTTAAGTGCAAACTGAATTCAATGTTCAGACACTTAATTGCATTCTAACTGCAATTAAATTAATGCAAATAACTGTGTTTTTGCCCCTTACTTAAGTAGGACTTAAGTACAAAATGAAATGTAATTTTTGTCTTTGAAATATAAAGTGTACTTCCAAATGTGCTGACAAGTTCAATAATTTCTATTGAAACTTGTATGTCATGTATTTAAATATATTTGTAATTGCACATTTATAATGATGAATATAGATTAATTGAATAACACACTACAGTTAAAATTATAATCAAGTACTATGCATGTGCTAGTCAACACATGACAACATATTATTAAAACCTTAAAAAGCAAAACTTTAAATTTGACTTTATTATGAAGTGCACTTTTTAAAAGTGTACTTAAGTATATTGATATAAATATGTACGCCCATACACTTAAGTGGCCTTTTATTTTATTAATATATTATCTGCAAAAAACAGTTTTAAATATATATATATATATATACATTTAACATACTTTTCTACAAGGGTGTTTAATATGTTCCTCTCCATATAACAATCTCTATTGACAGACAAAAGAGAAGAGGAAGACCACTGGAGGAGAAGAGAAAGACAGAAGGGCATTAGAAAGTGAAGGTAGAGGAAGAAAGAGAGAGAAATGATGGATCCGTTACCTGTGGATACAGGAACAGTGGATGAGTTGGTGGACATCTGCATACAGTCCTTTGGTGAGTCTATAAAGAAAGTTTTATACATAAATGAGTTTCAAACAAACGTTTGGGTGGAATATTTAGTCTGTGAATCTAGAAGATGAACCAGCAAACAGTAATCATGCTGTTCATTAGCAAAGCTTAGCTGGTAAAGCTGGTCAACAGCGACTAAGGAAGTCACCATAAAAATGTGCATGGTTTATTTTGTCATTAATGTTCTGTGATGTTTGTGCTTTCAGACAATGCAGGCACAATAAAAAATCCCTCCTTTTTGAAAATGTTTTTGATGATGCATCCTTGGTACATTTCTTCGACCGATCTGTCCAAGAAACTGCTGCTAAAGTATCCTTTATCTACTGGAGTTATTGCTAACTGTTATATTGCATTGTACTAGGGCTGCACCTAACGGTTATTATCTTTGATTAATCAAATGAATATCAGTTTAAAAAAATATATAAAAATTAATTCATTTGAGTCCATTATTGTATATTGTATATTTACAAATATAGTGAATATATCAATGTAGGCTATGCTATACATTATCTGCAAAAAAGGGTTACAATATAACATTACATTCTAAACCAAACAACTGATTTCTTGACATTTTATGGCAGAAATTAAAATGACTAAAGATGATAATGAACAAAAACAAAAGCACAAAATGTCACCTTTTACAATAGGCTATTCCAACAACAGTCCCTTTACCTGAATGCTCTCGCTTGTTGTTATGCAGGACTTTCTAACATTTACAGACAAGGATATAACTATAAAATGTAAGTTATGCACTGAGGAAAACACATCTCAAAAACATTAGAAACATAGAAATGTGTTATTCCAAAATCCTAAAGTCTTTGGTTAGTCTATACGGTAATGCGACATGACGGCGGATGGTTTCTGCGCTGATCTGACTGATCGATAACAAAATTATTGATCTATAAAACGATTTTATCTATTAGCTGTTGCAGCCCTTTCATTGTGTTCATACTGGAAGCAGTTCACTAAAACAAATTACAATCTTACTTGACCAATATATTCAACTTCATTAGATGGTAACAACCCATGCTAGATGTAATGGAACTAATGTTTCGGTTACGTATGTAACAGGGATGCATACGTCGACGACTAACGTTGAACGTGACCGACTGAAAGGGAACTCTTAAATCCTGCCATAAGGTGCTGTAAAACCTGATATAATTTGGATGAACCAAAGTACTTAAGTTTTAATTCCTGTTGTAAAGTTAATTATGTAGAGCTAAATGAAAGAATATTTGATGCAAATCTATAAAATCAGGACAATGATGTTAATAACTTTCCATAAAATTCCAATATTGTATTTATGTTCTCTTGTAAGAACTGAAAATGTCATGGTGCAAAGTTCGATAGAAAACCATTTAGACCCTTAACAAATGTGCAGGTCACAGGAGGGCAGCACCGATGAGATCAGAGCCCAAATATGCCACCTCGTAAAGTAAGACTAATCCTGTGTCTCATTCAAATTCTCCATGGTATGTCTTGTCTTCTTTTTTCATTGCATTTGCTCATTGGTCTTTTTCTATGTAGGTACTGGATTTCTGAATTTCCAGTAGAGTTTGATCTGAATCCTGCTTTGGCTGACCAGATTAAAGACCTGAGAGAGAACCTGAACACTGGCGGCAATGAAAGACAGAGTCAACTTATTGATGTAGAGAGTGTGTAAGTATACAGACTCACAGCCAAACTTAGTTTTATGTTCTCACTCTGAAAAGGTTAAAGAATGTTGTATGTTTTACTATATATATCTGAGTGAAACGGCTTCTGGAACTAAAAAAATAAAAGTAGTGCGTAGTAAACACGTCATCGGAGAAGAGAATGTCGCTGCCAAAGGGAGGGGACCTTAATTTGATTAAATATTACAAGGGCACATGAATAACAAAAATAATAAAAGTTCAGCAAAAAATGACACTACTCACACTCCGTTCAAAACATGCATGTTTTTAAAAGTATGTTTAGAGATGAAATGAGGGTGAGTAGTTGATGATTTGTTTTATTTTTATCTTACCAGCACAGTCATATTTCAGCATGTTGGTCAACTGCCATGAATAACAACCTTAGTCCTGTCTGAAATAAAACAATTTCCCTGCTGCAGGCCCTCGTATCAATGGAAACGACAAGTTACCCAAAGAGTTCCCTCTATGTCAAAAAAGAGAAAAATGTCTCTTTTGTTTGATCACCTGGACCCTTGTGAGCTTGCTGAACATCTGACCTATCTGGAGTACAAATCCTTCTGCAAGATAATGGTATGTTTGTGAGTACAGGTTTTGATATGCTTGTTGGTGTGAAAGTGCTCTAATTGTCCTCAGAATATCACAGTTACGTCAAAAATCAAATAATTAAAGACTAAACATGCTGAAAGGTGTCTTTCAGGGCTTGGTGGAGTGGTAAGCTAATGGATTTATTTTGATCTTATACTAAAAACTATGGATGAGAAAGAGCCACCAAAATATATGCTTTTTACACATACTTTTTACAATCATAAACCGCTATATTACACACTACATGGAACGTAATATCCGCAAATCATAATGGCACTTTAAACTCTTTCACATAACAGATGTTTGCATATATTCCACACGACATTATAATCACTGAAATGAGCCTGTTGAACACTGTTTATTTTGTTCTTATTATGGAATTACACTTTATAAAACACCACCAAGGTTATTATTAAATCCTTATGAAGTTTGTCGAAAATTCATCACATGGGGTCTGACTGTGACCATTTGTTTTATGTGCGTTTCAGTTTCAGGATTACCACAGCTTTGTGATGCACGGCTGTACAGTAGATAACCCCAATTCTGGAGAGGTTTATTACACTCTTTAACAGCGTCTCACAGTGGATTCAGCTGATGGTTCTCAGCAAGCCCACTGCACCGCAGAGAGCTGCCGTGATTGCACACTTCATACAGGTCGCGCAGGTCAGGAGAACTAACTACCTTGGTCCCACTTTATATAAGGTGTCTTTAACTACCGTGCATTGATTTTTCAAAGTTGTAAATAAAACAAAGATTATTGGATTTTTGTTTTGTTGTACAAAAAAAAATGCAATTTCAGTGTTTCTACTTCAAAATTTCTTGTTTGATTCAATGTGTTACATGCTGTTTCTTTGGGATTATTTGTGAAATGTATGTAGTTATAAGAACAACAGCTGCAGTGTGGACAAATCAGTCAAAATTAGAACAATGAAAAAAACCTCCAAGACTTAAAAAACAGAGTTCTGGTGTAGACCTTTAGTATGATGACGGCTAGTCCCATGTGACTTTTCTTCTCTTTGAATTTTTCAGAAGCACAGAGGGGCTCCATCACCCCCTGCTCTTGTTCTTCCTGATGATCCCTTGTTCTCTTCCTTCTTATGGGCCCTGAGCTCTTCCTCTTCCAAAATATAACTTCGACTTCCGCTTTTTATCTTTCGGATATTTCCTTTCTCTTCCACAGGGTGTTCTGCCCAGTATCTTTTCATCTAGTAGTCGTTCTCTTCTAAATCCTTTCTTCTCTTAATCTATCTCTTAAAAGCAGGCTAGTAGGAACATATTTAGGGGACAAGCAAGCACCAAAAGTTTGAATGCACCTATTGTATCTGTTGTGTTGTTAGTAAGTGGAAAGATTTTGAAAAAGTTAAGAACAAATTGTGTGAACTATTTCTTCCAAAATGTTTAAGATTCTACACTATTTCTATGTTACTAATTCATAAATTTGCCTATATAGTGAATGACGTGCAGTTCACTTTATAGGTAGAACATAGAAAATTTAATTTTATGTAGTCTACCTTACAGTGGAAAGCAATGATAGTTGCATTAATAATTCTACTAAAATTAACTTAACATGCATACTTAATCATCTTTGTGATTTATTTTATGGATAGTATGGTGTTACAATAAATCTTTGTTTACTGTTCGCAAATGGTTTATGGTTTATTTGTTCATAATGATGAAAATAAGATAAAAATCAAATACAAATATTTTAGTAATCTTCCCTGAGTTTGAGATGGTCCTCACTGCAGAACATGATCCGACTCCTCCCACCTTACATACCTAAACCTACCCAGCTCCACCCCTTATCCCTAAACCCACCCCTAAACCTACCCAGCTCCACCCCTTATCCCTAAACCCCCCTAAACCTACCCAACCCCACCCCTAATCTGGATCCGACTCCGCCCCCCGGATCTCGTGTACTGCAATGAGGTGCTACTGCTGAGTTTGCTCATTTACGCCGACCTGGAAGCTTTCAGGGCCTCAAAACAGCATAGTTTATTTTTTATTATTAATAATATAACAAAATATTTTGTTAACTTCATCCTCTCTTTCTTTTTCACTAATCCACACCCTGTAGAAACTACTACAGTTGCAGAATTTCAACACGTTGATGGCGGTGGTCGGGGGACTCAATAATACCTCCATCTCTAGGCTGAAGGAGACACAGGCACACATCAACAATGAAACCAATAAGGTACATACAACACCTGACACAAAACCTTTACATCAGACCCAACACTTGTGTTTCAGACAGTATCCATTTCAGAATGTCTCTCTCAGATCTTTAACAGTTTGTTGGACCTGGTGACATCTTGTGGCAACTACAGTCAATACCGGCGCCGATTCGCTGATTGCACTGGGTTTCGTTTCCCAATCCTGGCAGTTAACCTCAAGGACTTGATAGCCGTTCATGTTGCTCTGTCCGACTGGACGGACCCACAGAAGACTCGTGTCAACTTGGCCAAATTTCAGCAACTCTATGCGATCCTGCAGGAATTAGCCCTCGTGCAGAACACTCCCCCGAACATTGAGGCCAACACAGACTTGCTCAATCTACTTACAGTGAGTGTGTGTTTTATGATGTGTATGTGATTTCAAGAGGAATAGAGAGATTAGGATAAAACTAACCGATTGACTGTTTATTTGTAAAAACATCACTTTATTGCCAAGTTTGAGAAAATACGATTTTCCATATAGAGTGCTGAAGTGGTGACTTATTTTGTAGGCCTCAGGATCCCTTGACAAAAACCCAATATATATATTTCTTTTGAATTATTACAGAAAATAAGCTGTGACCAACAAAAGTTTATTACATTTACACATCTTGTTCATCATGACAATTTTCACTTTGCCTGAAAGTTCGAGTTAGTTTGCAAGAGCGTGACTATAAACACAACATAACAGTGGACTAGAGAATAGACGAGTTTACCTGTTTGGTGTGATGACGTTTAATGTCAGCGACAACCTCTGTTGTCCCATTTAGACCTTGTTAGCAGCCGCCTTTTTCAGGACAAGTAAAAGTTTCTAAAAATCACAAGCGGCTATTACTGGTGTATGTTATGTCGTAGAATAAAACATGAAAACATATTGAGCATATTGAACACAGACCTTATTTCAGTTATTTAACCAAAATTCCATACAAAAAAAACCTTGACTTCAGGACAATGGAACCGGAAGTTCTAAAATTCCAAAAGCCGGAAACGAGTTAACCAATAAAAATATGTCATCGTTGCAGCACTCAGTTGGAAGACGTGTGGAAGAATGGACTTGAACTTTTATCAGCTGCATGAGCAACATAGCTCTGTAGACTGACAGAGTAACAAATCTTGACAGTTAAATTTTTTATTTTTTTTACATTTCTGGTCATCTTTTGGCTCTGATCGTTTACAGCTCACATTCAGTACACTTTTCAGCACAGAAATAGAACAGAAAGACTTATTCTACAGGATTTTTTGTATACAACATTCCCAAATTGCTGTTAAATTCCTGTGCAATGTTAAAAAACAACTGATGCCAAGCATGAACAAATTTCATATTCCTAAATCTGTACCACCCCTCCATCCATATGCAACACAGAAAGCATTTTCAAGAACACTTTTTTGCAGTTTGCCAGAATTTTTTGAGTGTTGCCTTAGAAACCTTTTTTTGAAGTCCCCAGAATGTGAACAGCTCTAAATAGAATCTTCTAAATAATTACAGTAATTGCTGCATGTGGTGAATGCACCATGAGAATTCATGTCTAATCAAATCCATTCAACCATTTCTAGAGAGAGAAAACACGCATACAGTATGGAAGCGTTTGATGAGTCTTTAAACTTTGATTTAATTTGAATCCATTTGACTGTTTTCCGATAAACACACAATCACAGACAAATGGAGAACAGAAAAGAGCAGAGACATTTAGTAGACAGCAATCTAGGTTCAGAAATACTTTCTGAGAAATATAAGAAATCATTTATGTCTAATCTTCCCCAAAAGTTATATTAATCATTGAATCCTGAGACCGATTTTGGTTGTGTTTTATGTGTAGGTGTCACTGGATCAGTACCACACAGAAGAGGAGATTTATCAGCTCTCATTACAGAGAGAACCCAGAGCTGCAAAACCTCCGGTCAGTTTCAAGCCTGTTATATTTGGTTAATTTTATGCATCTCCCCCATTTTCTGCAATAAACAGTTCAATGCGTTCACTGAAATGTTGATATTTGGTTATGAAGAAAATGTATTATTTACAGTAAAATAAGTAAACTCACAAGATTAGATTTAAGTTCATAAATTAAATGTAAAGATAAATGCACACTTGTAACTGTTTTTTTTTTTTTTTTTCTTGCTGGATCAGAACTCAACAACTTCCTCCAGTCCAGCTCCTAAACAACTATCAATGATTGATGAATGGGCAGCATCGGTGAAGCCTAAAGCTAACCCTGTTATTATCAGCAAACATATCGAGAAGATGGTGGACGTAAGCGAAAAACTAACATTTTTATAATTCCAATTTGTTTTGACAACACGTTTACTGTATGTTCAACACATTAAATCACTTCCGTTGAGTCAACATCTTGATTAACCATGCAGTTATATATCTATTGTCCAAATTGGCAAGAAAATGCATGATGAAAAGGTAAAAAATCTAGGCAAATACTTTAAAGAGTCAACTTAAGAGAATTTAGGCATAATTTAATAGGAATTACAATGACGGAATGTCAACTAATTAAAAATACTAATTGATAATTACAAGATTGAACCAAATAATCAAACTAATCACAGTTAATTGCACATGACAGACTAAACCATAGATCTTCTTGGAATAGACATTTCAAAAAAGTGTCTTAAATAATTAGCTTGCTTTATTTCCATATAGCAATCAATTTTGCAATAGATTTTTCAATCTCTTAGGTTTCAAAGATTCGCATTATTGTATTCTTGTAATAATTTTGTAATTATTGGTCTATGTACCCAAACAGATTGAAGACTTTGCCATTGCATTGGGTCTTGCTGTTTTTTAGCATCTCATGACATGACCACTGCATTTAAGAAAATCCCATCTTGAGACCCTTATCCCCAGTTTCACAGACAAGGCTTAAACGTATCCCAGAATAAAATGCATGTTTGAGGTGTTTTAACTGAAAGCAACTTGCACTGACATATCTTAACATATTCAGTGTTACAAACTGCTCTGAGACAAGATGGTTGAGATCCAAATGCAGGCAAACAGTAATTCAGAGGCAGGCAGAGAGTCCAAAAAACCGAAATACATGGAACCAGAGAAATGCTCAGAAATGCAGAGCAACAACATACAAAACTTCACAGTGAGTGATAGGGTGAACCAGGCTTTTATAGGGAGCAAACAAGATGATGAGACACAGGTAAAACCAATGAGTGATGATTAATCCGGGCAGTGAGTTATGGGAAATGTAGTTTGTGAGGGAATGACAATAGTCTGTTGTGGAGTGTTCTCTGGCGCTTTCAAGGGCACTCCAGCTGGTGCACACCAGTAATGTTTTTTCTAAGGCATGTTTATAAAAGCTATTCAAATGTCCTAATTGAACTAAAGCCTAACCCTGTCTTAATTTTAAAGCCTAACACCTGTCTTTGCAGCGTTACAGCCGCTTCAAAGCCTGTACAAACAGGCACTCAAAATTTTAGATAAAAAACCTATTTCATATCATTACTGTAACATTGTGAAGAAATATAGATTATTAACTTTGAAAATTTTGTTTTGTTTTCGAATGTTAATTTGGTATATAAAATTTGGACAGAATTGCTTCTCGGTGAAAGCTGCAGGGATGTGGAACTCGTTGCCTTTAACTATGCGAGAGAGTAGCACCTTGCATCAGTTTAAACTCAACCTGAAGAAATGGTTGAAAGACAGTCAGATTTGTAATCATTAGCACAAAACTGGTTATTGGAGTTGGGTAAAAAATGTAAGAAGGTAAATTTAAAAGGAAACTGTAAATAGTTGTAAATACTACTGGTAGTGCAATTGCATGTTTTGTTGAGATGATCCTTTTGTAGGTGTTTTATTCTGTATTTTGTATTGTGAAAGGACTCATCATTGGGAATGCTCATTGTCCACTGTATTAACCTGCTGTCACCTTGCCTCTGTCCGGGGACTACAGATGAAAATTAGCTTCTAGCTATTTCTGGTCTGTGCAACACATTTGTTGTGCGAAGTCCCTGTTAAATAAACAATAAATAAATAATCCAAGCCCTGTCTGTGAAACCAAACCTTAGTGTTCTGTTTTTGAACAAGCCAAAAAGGAAAAGACCTCAATATCATGTATGTCATGTATGATTATTGTACATTTAACTTTATACATAGTATGATAAATGTTGTATTCATATTATTTTAAAAAACACAGCATAACATTTTTTTAAATCGTGCAATTCCTGCCACAAAACCAGACATTTTGATTACAAAAACCACAATTACTGGAGATTACACTGGTCAGGGGACATGAGTAAATGTGTTATGTTTTAACATCTTATCATTTCCATTATTAATCATGCTAAATTGACAGCCCTAATTAAAAGTGATAATGGTTTATCTAAACAAAACTGCTACTGAATTCAGGGTACTTTCTAAGGCAACTATAAACACTCACTACAGTAAACTCTGTTTCTTTCGCCCCTACTGTGACCAGAATCAATACATTAGCATTGAATGACATCGAGACCTTGATATTGTTGATATTATTCCTGTTCATGTGGAAAAGAAGGTGGTTTAAGTTTAAGCATGCACTTTTTAAAATAATTAAATTTAAAGTTTTCGGAAAGGAAAAATATTAGCCCTTGTATCCTCCTTTGGACCTTGTGTTTTTTAGCTTTTAGTTGCCAATGTATGATTCGTCAGTAATGATTTCAAGGTGGTCTTAGTGCAGTGTCAATTACGTATATTTGTTTACTCTGACAGTATAAATTATAAAGTTTATTAGGCTTAATATGTTCATTTACAAATCCCTCCATTGTGTAAGATGGATTATTGAAGATGTTAATGAAACTGTGTTTCTATTTTCTTTTCACAGTCTGTGTTCAAAAATTTTGACACAAACGGTGACGGCTTCATCTCACGTGAAGAGTTTGAATGCATCAGGAATAACTTTCCATATCTCAGCAAGTTCGGAGAACTCGATAAAAATCAGTGAGTGTATCAATGCCAAACAAGAGCACTGTCTTTTGCATGCCATAATATAAATGTATTCACAAATTATGATTCACAACATGAACAAAATTCAGCAGGCTTACCAGATCGATTTATTAGCTTGGTTTAATAGAGAAATTAGTATGAACATGGACCTGAGGTCAGAATGAAAACTACAGAGAGAAAGATTTTCTTAAAGACAGTTAAGACTTGTTGAAGGGGGAACTCACTAACTTCATTATGAAGGTATATCCAGAATCCAAGGCTGTGCAATGTCAACAATATATATATAACAATGTCTTGAACATTAGAGGGACCAAATCATTTTTGTTTGTGTTTGTTATATATACTTGGGACTATATTAGGGGGAAGAACAGGCGAAGCACTGCTGCTTAGGCGAAGCACTGCTACTTGGCCGCAGAGATATCACGCAACACATGAAATCCCAAGTAGCAGTGCTTCGTCTAAGCAGCAGTGCTTCCCCCTAATATAGTCCCAAGTCAATCTGTGTGTTAATCTGCAGCGCTATTTGTACTCGTTGTGAATACACAGGCCACAAGAAGTAATTACGTGGTTTTAAAAAAAAAAATTATCACTTTTACTCAGGACATGCTAGCTGGCAACAAAGGATTCCATTCATTGTGCTAAGCTAAGCTAGCGCCGACCCTGTCAAACTAAAACAATGCATGCACTGCATGAGACAAAAATGCATTTGCACACCTATCTAAATGTAGGAAAGAATGTGAATAAGCCCTATTTAAAAAAACGGTGGAGTGTTCCTTTAAATAAAGAAAAACTTTAAAAGGGGTTTGAGGGAATAAAGGAAAAGGTAGAAGAATTTATTGTATAATATAATAAAGCAAGCAATTTGTAGAAAATTTGCAAGAAAAATGTATTTGAAAATATTCACAGATTCACTCTTATGCCTAATATTCCGAAAACAGCTTTGCTTATGTTTCTTGATCAGTCATATTCAGTTATGAGTTACATTAATCAAAGTGATTCAAAACTGCAAAATTTGAGTAGCAGTCACTATCTAGTGCTACTCGACTTTTTTTTTTTTTTTTTGTAAAGTTTCACAGTTTTGAATTGAACTTAGGCTATTTTTAACTGTTGGTCTATTGACATAATTTAAAAAAAAAAAAAAAGTTTTCAAATATTAAATGTTTTTCTTACATCTTAGCTCATACTCTTGCTCCATTAAAACTGAAGTATTATGCTGGAATTTATATTCGGCTTCTGTGAACGTTAATGCCCGCCTTCTTAGATTTGATTGGTAATCTACACTATTAACAAGTGCTGTTAGGGCCAGCTCACACTGAACACGTTTTTGCTGTTAAAAACACGAAAACCACCAGGTAAGTAGAATGGAAAAAAGTGCAATGTCTAAAGACACGTTTATTTTATTTTTTTTAACTTCTTTTAACTTGAGGCCCGCGTTTTTAGAATGTCATGTGCAAGATGCTGAAAAAGACACAAGATGCAAATGCTAAAACATGGAACAGTAGCTGAGTGGAATGGAAAAACGTGTTCTGTGAACACTGACGTGTTCCCCTTAGAACACTGAGGCAGACCAGCCTAAAAATGTAGCTTTTAAATCATGTTGTCATCCTAACAACAATCAGAACAGTGCATAATGAAGTGCAGTTGAGCAGCATCAAAAATATCAAATATTAGGTGGAACAATTTTGCCATATCTAATTATTCTATGGTATAATTATTACATTTCAGTCATTTCCAAAATTCTGGTTAAACTGTGCTAATGTTCCAGAACTTTTGGCATATATCCGACTAGTAACAGTTAAGACATTATTATTATTATTATTATTATTATACAGTTATTATTATCGCCAAAACTAAATCTACAGCGGTGGCATGAGTTATTGGGCCTCTTCTCTTATGATGTTCACTGTTGACTTGCAATTAAGCCTTTATCCCCATTATTATTTGATTCATGGAACAAAACACCAGTTATCTTGCAAAGAAAAATCTTTATTCGTCAGCATAGTAGAGAAACTTGAGAAGATGTTGTATTCGTGCCAGGTCTATGTGTTCCCGGTGTTTCTCTGCCGTAGTACAGTAAGATTGAGCTTATATACACCACTGACCGACTTTCATCTTCCTTGTAAGGTAGAAAAACATGTTGCTTATGTTTAAAAATGAAACATATACCTCATGCTGACACATGGTACAATCCACTTTCCATATTAAGAAACTATTTCTCAGTGTATACATTTTTTGGTACATTTGCATCAGTTGAAAAATGTCATTGTAAAGAACATGCCATTTGTACACATTTAATGTATCATCATCATTGGAACATCTCTGCTCAGTGAACGTTGCATTGCACACATACCTCTAAGCAAAATATATACCTCTCCCAGCTCCCCTCCTTGTGTCTAAACACATGTCCTTCCAATCTATAGTCTAACTCATGCATCCTAAACTTCATAAGATAATACAACTGATTATGAATACTAATAACGAATAATAATACAGATACATAATGCAATTATATTAAAAGATGAAATTTCAGTCTTCATCACAAAGCACCCTTTCCATGGAAGTTGATCTGTTATGAGGAAAAGATTCCCAAACAGTTTGGACCATGTGGACTGTTTCAGAGTGTATGTTTTTCTCTCTCATTTCATGATCTGTTTGTCTCCATCTATTAGGGATGGAAAGATCAGCAGGGAGGAGATGATAGATTATTTTATGAAGGCCAGTTCTTTGCTCAATTGTAAGATGGGCTTCATACACACCTTTATGGAGACTACATACGTGAAACCCACCTTCTGCGAACACTGCACTGGCTTTGTAAGTATCAATGTTTATGCAATCATATATAAATAGATTCATGTTTTTTGAGTGCCCTTATTATGCTTTTTTGGATATTACCTTTCATGTAGTGTGTAATATAGCTGTTTGTGAATGTATGAGGTCTGCAATGTTGCAAAGATCAAGTGCAGATGAATGGGGTTATTGTCTCCCAAAAGAAAGAACCGATTCTAAACTGAAATGAGCCATCAGTAATTCCAGTCTTACATCCTGCTCGAACCTACGTAGGTTTGAGAGCAGAGGAGGTTCTCGAAAAGGAGGGGTTTATAGAGACCGGACCCTTGATCAAACCATTTCAGACACTGTGAGAAAAGAGGTGATGCTGCAATGTATATGAGAAAATCAATGGTTTTTCAACCTTGGATGCATGTACACCTATTGTAGAAGGCCTCCGAAACAAAATTAGGAACCTATACAAAAACATAATAAGGGCACTTTAATTATTGAACAGTGTTTTTTTCTAAGATGGACAGTTTTAGAAATTAGCTCTATCTGAGCACATTTGGCTTTGATCTGTTGGTTTATTTATAACATGGTGTGGTGTGTAGCTGTGTATTGAATGCTGTACCCCAGTCCCTTCCATTGTGTGTATGTGGTACGTTCAGATCTACCTGTGTGTGTGGCCTCTGATGTTGTGTGTTTGTGATGTTTGGTCTTTCCCTTTCATCTATTGTTTTCCTGCTGTGATTCTCATTCTCTCTTGATCCTCCCTCTTCTCTTCTCTGTACTATTTTCAACATCCTTTCTGCATCTCTCTCTTTCTTCAAAAATAACTTTAATATGTATATCCCTCTTTTTAAGATATGGGGCTTTTATAAACAAGGATACAAATGCAAAGGTAAGAGAGAACTGTATGTGTGCATGTTTGGAATGTCTGAAAAAATGACCAATTCCTTTACCAATTCACACCATTCAGAAAAGGTCAATAGGACAGAGATTTGAAGAATGTAGAAATATACGTAGATAGTTGCTCTTTTCAATGCGATGGACTCTGTGCTTTCGTGTAACACTTCCCCAAGATTTAATTTTGAGCTTCACTTTCTCATGATTTCCATACACTGCTCTGCATTGAAAGTTGCGGTGGCCGGTGAGTCTAAATGAGTCTAAATCGATCGCACATAGAGTCCATTACGGGACTGGAGCTTTCGAGCTTTGTAAAGGATCCAAAGGCACCATATATTTATCATTAAAGCAGTCCATAAAGTCATATGATAGCTTTGGATGAGAAACAAACTTACATTTAAGCTGTTAACTCAATGAGTCAGTGAGTTGAATAAAAAAAAAAACGATTCAGTGAACCAGATTTGTGGACTGTATCTATAGACTCAAAAGACTAAACGGAGATTGTAACTTCTGTAATGAACTCTAATGAACATAAGGGTAGCTATAGGGTGGTTGTCAAGGTTGTCAATAAATTATGACCAAAATGTCAGTTTATTCCTCACACAATGCTATTGCATGACTTATAAGATTATACACAAAGTTAACACAACGTTATATGAACTGCTTATATGCTACATTAAAGCTGCTTTTGCAAGCTTAAAAACTCTCTGTCCCCTTTCTCTGCCCCCTTTGAAGCAGTGCCAGAGTCAAAATTAAATGAATGATATTATACAGCACTTTGGATGAGAAACAGTATTATTTCTGCTAAGTGGTGAAGTATAGGTCAGAGAGCTGTTCAGAATTTTTTTTTTTTAAATAGGTCACATTTAATTTTTAATTCAAGGAAAGGCTGGCCAGGACAGAGATGCTGTGTTTGATAGTGCTGTCTGTATTGCCTATGCCTGGATGCTTCTGATTGGTTCTGGTTGTAATGATTTTATAATAAATAAATTGTGAGAAATGTAATGGTTCTTGAGAAGGATTATAGTTTATCTCTAAAGTACTGCAAATTAACATTGCCAAACAATTTTGTGTACTAAATTGTGGCTACTACTTTTAGTACACCTTTTAGTTTAAAAAGTTATCCAAATAGAGAGAGAAAAATGCCTTTTTAGGGAGGCCTGTACAGTACATAGTGATTGTGTGAGTAAAAAGAGAAACATGCAACATGGCCAAAATAGCTAGTGTTGACATTTAGGTGAGAGAAATGAGACAAGTGTTAAAATTAAAGGATATGGAAGAAATGAGAAAGAACTTCTCATTTGTATGTTTATTTTTTGATACATCTTTTGTCACGCTTGTAGTGTTTTTAGCGCTTGTCATTTGAGTGTGCAAAAAAGCCTCCTCACTTCAGACGTCAACTCTCCTCTATCAGTGTTTTGACTCCCTTAATCCTTTACTGTCTTTTAGTCAGTCACTACGAGTTAAGTCAGTGACTAACGAAATGGGGGTTTTGCTTAGAAGCCTATCACCTTCAAGTTCTACAAAACGAGCCAATGGCAAAACAATGTCATGGGTCTGCGGAATTTGCATAGCGCAACTCCGCCCTACCTCATGGGTATAAAAGGAAATGTGCGTGCAATCTCGCAATGTTTCTGCTTCAGAGCCGAGTGTACTTCACTTCTCTTCACTGCATATGGTCTACTATTTCTGTTTTGTTTCAGTGGTTTTGGTGTAACGGTGTGTTAATAATAATAATAATAATAATAATAATTCGTTACATTTATATAGCGCTTTTTCTGGGACCTCAAAGCGCTTTACATGGAAGGGGGGGAATCTCCTCAACCACCACCAATGTGCAGCATCCACCTGGATGATGCGACAGCAGCCATATTGCGCCAGAACGCCCACCACACACCAGCTTACTGGTGGAGAGGAGACAGTGATGAAGCCAATCAGTATATAGGGATTATTAGGAGGCCATGATGGACAGAGGCCAATGGGCAAATTTGGCCAGGATGCCGGGGTTACACCCCTACTCTTTATCGAAGGACATCCTGGGATTTTTTATGACCACAGAGAGTCAGGACCTCGGTTTAACGTCTCATCCGAAGGACGGTGCTTTTTAACAGTACCGTGTCCCTGTCACTATACTGGGGCATTAGGACCCACACAGACCACAGGGTGAGCACCCCCTGCTGGCCACACTAACACCTCTTCCAGCAGCAACCTGGTTTTCTCAGGAGGTCTCCCATCCAGGTACTAACCAGGCTCAGCCCTGCTTAGCTTCAGTGGGCAACCAGTATTGACACATTCCAGTCTTGAATGTGAATGCTTCCAGCGAGATCACATTCCTGCTGCTTGTCTGTGCAGTTATCTGCCAACAGTGTATATGTTTTCAACAGTGGTGGTAGCTACCATCACTTCAGCTAGAGCCTTGTCCACGAGACACGCCTATGCTCTGAAGTGGAACCTCTTTGTCACCTAGTGTTCTTCTCGCTCAGAAGATCCCAGAAAATGCCCGATCGGGTCTGTGCTCTCTTTCCTCCAAGAAGGGTTGTAATGAAGGCTGTCTCCTTCCACCCTGAAGGTTTATGTGGCTGCGATCTCTGCGCACCACGACCTTGTGGAGTCAAAGATGGTAGGACAGCACGACCTGGTCATCAGGTTCCTTAGAGGGGCGGGGAGGTTAAATCCTCCTCGGACCCCACTTATGCCAGCTGTTGCTAGAGAGCTCCCTTCGAGCCATTGCATTCAGTCGAGCTAAAGTACCTCTCCAGGAAGATGGCGCTCCTGGTTGCTTTGGCCTCCATCAAGATGGTAGGGACCTGTAGGAATTTTCGGTTGACGAAGCGTGCCTGGAATTCGGGCCAGCTAAACCTCACGTCATCCTGAGACTCCGGCCTGGATATGTGCCCAAGGTTTCCACCACTCCCTTCAGGGATCAGGTGGTGAACCTGCAAGCACTGCCCTCAGAGGAGGCAGACCCAACCTTGGCACTGCTCTGCCCTTCTTTCTTACGCAGACAGAACGCGGTGTTTCAGGACCCCAGACCAGCTCTTTGTCTGTTTCGATGGGAAGCTGAAGGGAAAGGCTCTCTCCAAGCAGAGGTTGTCTCACTGGATAGTGGACGTTATTGTCTTGGCATACCAGGTTCAAGGCCTGCCATGCCCCCTAGGGGTGAAGGCACACTCCACCTTTAATATGTCAACGCTAAAAGATGTTCCGTGCCTCTAAAAAGTGCTTTCAATCTTCTTTCTGATCTGAACGGTTTGTGGAAAACACTTGAGTTTTGCTACAGACTTGTCCCAGCGTCTAGAATGCAACTGAATGCTTTTCCAAGCGTCTCCATACTTGAAAAGCTGCGGAAAACTACTTTTAAACAAGAAATGATGAAATATTTATTTACATATATACAGCGGTTCTATTCGCACGGGATTAGTACCTGAAGTAATTTTTCTGGACCTTTTTACTGAAGGTAAAAGTCGCCGTAATCTTTACTTACATTGTCCGTAATGATTACTGAGATGGTACATTCGGACGTGACTAAAATCACAGAGAAGCTCTGGTAATTATTTACCCCACCTCTCCATGTTAAACTAGTCCCGTCCGAACAGGGCTAAGCCAGTTTTCATTAATATTATATTATCTGCTAATAGTTTTTTTTTAATTATACTTTTTAAGATTTGAAAAACCCTATTGCCTAAGTGAACATCCAATACAATTATGCACACTTCTAACTCTTCACTTCTTCTTATCACCTCTCTCTTCTCTCTCACTCTCTTCTCTCTCTCACTCTCTCTCTCTCTCTCTCTCTCTCTCTCTCTCTCTCCTCTCTCTCTCAGTTTGCGGGGTGAACTGTCATAAAGCATGTCATGGACGTCTGACGATCGAATGCCGTAAAAGAACAAAGAGCATCAGTCA
The DNA here is from genome assembly GCA_036326025.1 of Chrosomus eos. Classification (NCBI taxonomy): domain Eukaryota; kingdom Metazoa; phylum Chordata; class Actinopteri; order Cypriniformes; family Leuciscidae; genus Chrosomus; species Chrosomus eos. The sequence continues at coordinate 53,092,027 of CM070818.1, forward strand.
TGAAACACCCCCGTCATTACAGTCCAGATCATACAGCTTTCCTCTGTCCAGTAATGCTCAATCAAACCTGCAGAACACAGGTAAACATATTTTCACGCACACTGCACATAATTGCTGAACTTGGATATAAAGCTCTTTTTATCTCACAATTCTGACTTTTTTCTTGCCATTACAAGTTTACATCTTGCATTTTTGCCTTTATTTCTTGCAATTCCGAGTTTATAACTGTGTCAGAATTGTGAGATATTAACTTGTAATTGTGAGGAAAAAAAGTCACAATTACTTTCTATTTAATTATTCCGTGGGGGAAGATTTCAGGTGTTTAACAAACTCTCTCTGTCTATTTCTGTTTATTTTGTGGTCTTCAGTCATCACAGAAGAGGATGTTGAGGCAGCTGAACAGGGTGTATTTGACTGTCACCTTTAAATTGGTAAACCAACATTCTGCTTGACTAATCACTACATAAAAAACATTTCTCAGGAAAAAAAAGACAACAACTATTATGCTGAATATAAAACATTACACATATTATATTGTTAACTCAATAGTGTTCCCTGTATGAAGTACAGATTTCCGTGTTGGGGCCAATCACACCCAATGTTGAAGAAAAAAGAGCGGATTAAGAAAATTATCAAATTTTGGGATTGACTGTGTTCACTGTCACAGCCTGACACATCATGAGACATAGACATGCTGCTATCTGCTGGACTGACGCTGCAACTGCTGACCAGCTAAATCACATCTTCCTTTTAAAGTCTGAATGTAATCTCAAACATATCTCAAAATCTCAAGCATATTTGTAGGATTTATCATTATGGTGTATATTTTAACCAGGCTCCTGAAAAAAAAAATAAGAAAAAAAAAAAAAAATAAAATAGATGAAAGATATTGAGGAAATTTATCATCAACATCAAAGAGCAAGTTATTTTGGTTACCATGTTCTGAGTTACAGAATTGTACATTTTGGAATGTACATTCACTGAAGTAATGATATCTTATAACATCACCAAAGCAGTTCTGGCTGATTTTCAATTCAGTATCTGGTATGTGTGTTTATGTGATTGCACCTGAAATATAGTTGATATTATGCAACCAGTAATGTTCTTTAAATCTTTGAATTTATTGAATTAAAATGGGGGGGGGGGGGGGGGGACAATTAATTTATCTTGAGAGAGTTATCTGCAATAAAAGTTAGTAAATATTATTATTACATAAATATTCCAGCTATAATTGGTGCATCAAAATCTTTGTCATCCAAGTTGTGTAAGTTGTAAATTGTCATAGAAAAAAAAAAAACAATGGTATAAAAAAGGCTCTCCTTTCATACTATAAATTTTGTGCACGAGCAAGATTTTGAACAGAAACAATTCATTATTTGTGAGCTATTCACCCCTGAAAAGTTTTTTCTTTACTTAGTGTGTCAATTTTTTCTTCATCTGGGGAAGGAATATGCTGGTAAAAAAGATAAAATCTTTGGGTCACGTGTTAAGAGCCTTTTCCCTCTGCATGTCTGAGCATTAAACATTAATAAAGAAAGGGTTAAACGTAATCACTCATGATCGTTTGGATGTAACATGGCATGCTGAATGGTTAAAGATTTTTTGATCTGATGAAATAAATATATATATATATATAATTGAAATTTAATTATATTTAGATTTTAAGTAGTTATTGTGGTAAAAACACCCTTTTTTAAAAAGTGGCTCTTTTGCTGGAAGATGCCAAAAGCATAATCTGTTTCACAACACTAGGTCATTATCTCACATTTGAGAATATCCTTGTTCTCTCTCTTTTTCAATATATGTTGTAGGATTGCTGTTAAGACGAGATTTCCAAAATTCTTCCAATGATCTGAGATCTGTCAATATTAGTCTGGGAAATCTGACTCTTATGTGATGTGACATTAGGCATGTAACTCATGTATTGTATGCATATTAACTAATATGGTCTTTTCAAATATCCTGTTATGTTGAATGTTTTGTTTTTATATGTACAGGAAGATCTGAGAATGCATTTTACATTTAAGTAAATTTGTCGTGTTGCACACTGAAATATTGTTTGTTCTGTAATTCAAAAGATGAATTTTCCTTGGTGGTAATTGAATGTATTTTTCTCATGCAACTACCTTTTAATGTGCCGGTATGTAGGAATTTTTCAGTGACATAATAAATATTGCTATATCAAAATATCTATGAACAACAAAATTACATGAGCCTTTCTTCTCTTCTTTTCTACTGCAGTATGTATGTAGTCATAAAAAATAATTTGAAATTTCTCACACTTGCACTATTAGGATTTTCTTAAGTTATAGCGCCCCCTAGTTTTGGAAAATTGATTAAGTTAACTCTCATGTCATTACAGATGGCTACAAAACTTGTATGAATTTTTCCTGTAGAAAATATTCTGAAAAGGGTTTGGTGTTTTTTCTTATGTTATAGTTTTTTGGGGGCTTTTTTATCACAACATTCTTCAAAATATAATCTTTTGACAACAGGATATAATTTTTTTGGGTGAACTGACATTTTAAATTGGTAATGTCTTGAAAATGTCCGTATATGAGCAACGCAATAACTATTTTCGTCATGAGGTTAAAGTATACAATTTCACTGCATGCACTGCGGCATCACAAATATTGCTCTTATCTTTTCTTGATACTCCAATTATGGTTGTGTGGTTATGATTAATACCAAAGATGATTTTGATATCTACATTCAACTTTGTCTCCATTAGCTGATGAGTTTGATCCGTAAGTGTCCCTTATAGTTTTTTGAATATTCCCTTTTTATGCAGTGTGTAATATACCTTTTAGGACAATGAGCGAATTGCCATCGCACGATGTTATAGCAGCCCCAGCTGGATTCTGAAGCCTGCATAAGAGACATTGACCCATATGCATGATCTGAAGCATCACAAAACATGTTAGTTGCATATCTCAGAACTCAAAATACTGAAGGCCAAGTGGAGGTTGCATTCAATGCAGAAAGATCTAGTTATAACCTGAAATGGCAGTTGTCTACACCAAGATTAGAACTATGTGCAGCACTCACATGTGCCCAGTTGGCAAGGTTTCTAGAAAGAGAACTTACCCTGGGCATTCGGCAGCGAACCTTATGGAGTGATTTTAAAAGTGTGGGCACGAGAGTTGCCAAAATTCAAGAGCTGATGTCTCCTCAAGCAAGGCAGCATGTAAAGTCTGAAGACAACCCTGCAGATGACATCACTGATGGTAAACCACTCTGGCAGTTCTCTCAGCCTACTTTATGGAACTGAGGACCAAACTTTCTATGGCAGGACCCAAAATCGTGGCCCAATGACCCAGTGGAGCCAGCTACAGACAACACAGATGTAGAGAAAAAGGTGAGCTTCTGTGGCCTTACTACAGTAGTTCTTTCTAAAGCTTTGCAAGACTTCTCTCAGTTTCAGTCTCATAGAACTAGTTGAGAAAAAAGCACTAGAAAAAGTCTGGACATACTAAAAAGTCAGGAGAGCTATCTGCCTAAGTCTATGCAGGAGCAGAGAACTCCCTTCTAAAGGAAGCACAAGCTACATGCTTCCCCACTGAAATTGAGGCATTAAGGGCTGGCAAACCCTTGCCTTCCAACTGGTTACTCACACTTGCCCCAAAGATTGACCAGTCTACTGGGCTCATAAGTTTAGGTGGCCATCTGTGGTGATTTGCTTGACCAAGAGTCTGTTCACCCCATTATACTTGAACCCAAACCCCCCTTAGTCAAGTTCTAATCCAGCATTTTGATAAGAAATTACATCACCAGGGCCAGAAAGAGTATTTGCAGAGATACGCCAACGACACTGGATCCTAAGAGACAGAGAGGCTGTGAGTCAACATCAACAAGTGCAGTGAGTGCAGAAAATAGTGTGGGAAACCTGAAATCCCACGTATGGCTGATTTGCCACCTACCAGCCTTCGTCTCTACCAACCTGCATTCTATTAAACTGGTGTTTTACAATTAAAATAGGACAACGCATTGAGAAATGCTCACGAACATTGGCTAACATTCATTACTCATGACCTCTTTTTGGAGCAGGGGACTAATTTAAAAGGACGTGAATGAACGGGAGCTGTCAGAAGCCTTGCAGCCCACCCTACAAAGCCAACTTACAAAGCAGAAAATCCAGTTCCACTTTAATCCCCCAGGAGCTTCCCACTTGTTATATGGGACAGAGAAGTCAGGATGCTGAAAGCTGCACTCAACCAGACTCTTGGAGCACAACATGTGTCTGAGGAAGTGCTGACAACAGTCATGGTAGAAATCGAAGGAATCCTGAATCCCCTTGGTTATGTGTCATTTGGTGTAGCGGATGTTAATCCTGTTACTACAAACAGCCTTTTCATGGGGTGGTCAGACTCCGACTTACCACAGGTTGTAGATCCTCAGTCAGAGCTGCTGAGAAGGAAACGCTGGAGACGCAGTCAGATCCTTGCCAATCATTTCTGGGCAACGAACCTGTTCAAAGTGGATGACTGAAGAGGCCAAGAACCTGGAGAATGGAACAGTGGCGATGATAGTTGACCAGCAACTTTCCAGGGCTCTCTGGCCAGTGGGTAAGTTCACAGTCACAATACCCAGAGCTGATGTCAAATCAGAACAACTGAAGTTCAGGTGATCGTAAATATGTTAGACCAGTAAATAAGCTAATCTGCTTGCCAGTATTACCAATCAATAATAAAGACTCTCAGGCCTTTTTCTGTAGTGCATTTACTACATAAATTGGGGCCACTGTTGAAAAGGCACACTATTTTCCATAGTATTTTGTGTGATTGACAGTTTAGTTTGGCCCACCCAGAAAAAGGACGACTTGTTAGTTCTATACAGCTCTGTCAACTGTCTTTAGTGTGAGAATTTGAGTTTTAGGTTGTCACTGGTCCATTCTATAATAACTGCGTCATCTTAGTGCGCAGAGCTACTGTCCAGAGCTAATCCAGCTATCAATATAGCACGCACATTTAATACTGCAAGTTTGTGTTTTGTATTATGTTTAGATTGTATTATTTTGTTTAACCAGAATATAGGGTTGCTGCACATGAATAACCTTTTCAGTCAGTATTCTTTAGTATGTTTATTACTGTCGTTTTGCTTAAATGCACAATGATGCGTCATTAAATATGGCGCTCTGTCAAATTATCTTATTTAAATATCTACTGCTGCTGATCTTATGTATAGTGTATTTATTTCAGTTATAATTTATTATGTATATTTGTTTAGAAACAAATATAACATAAAACAATACACAAACTTGTATCATATGTGTGTGAGAGCGTGCATAATAAATGCTGTAAAGCACCGAACTCTGGCTTTCTGCGTTCTTACCGACGCCCCCTGGTGATCACAAATCAAAACAACACAACCAGTACAGTCCTTTAAACCCTAAAAACACATGACAAAGTGGGAACTGCTTCATTTTAGCAGAAGCTTTTGTGCGTAGCCTGCATTGTACTCATCTTAGGTTCTGGAAGATGTTCTCTGTAAAATGTGCAGCACAAAGATAATCATTGGGGTAATAATGTTCAGGAAGGAACAGCACTGTAAAAAATATTTTAGCAATTTAGTTATTTCAACTTATTTTTTTAACTAGATTGTCCAGACAACAAGAAATTTTAAGTTTTCTTGTCCTCAACTTATCGAAATAAGTTAGTTAAACTAAAAAAAACCCATGCAAAAAGATAACTCAAAATAATGAGTTAACTTTTTTTACAGTGAGTGTTTAAAATAAATTTTTCTTCACTAGCTCCAGGTTCAGCCCTTAGTGTTTCACCGGTTTCTCCTGGTATAGTGAAGAATAGCGAGTGTTCGTGTGCAAGGAGATTTATGCAATCAGTGTTGGAAAGTTCATTTTCTACATGAACTAGTTCAGTTCATAGTTCATACTTCAAAAAATGAACTAGTTCAGTTCATCGTTCATACTTAAAAAAATGAACTAGTTCATAGTTCTTTTTTCCATATCTGCGAGCTTCTTTTTTATTTTTTATTGTTACAGCCCATATACAAACATAGACAGCAATTATTTTATCGACTGGCAAAGTTTGTACATAAATGTAAGATTTTTCCCATCCTCACCGACCTTGTCATAAAACTCGTTTAAATGATCATACGACGCCTCCTCGCTCGCTTCTTTGTCGACTACATGCTGCCTTTTGTTTTGATGACGCATGCGGCGGTGCGTGCGACACTGGTGGCTGATGTTGCCAGATTGGGTGTTTTTTTCGCTACATATTAAGGCCTGTTTACGGTGTGTTTTAGCTGGGTTTTCGCCTGGAAGGCTCTATAGAAATCTGGCACCCTATTGAACGAAGTTAAACTGAGAGAGCGTGCGTTCACAGACACCAGAATGAACGCGTTCACAGTAACGTTCATCAGGCAGGAATTCAATACGTTCAGTTCACGTTCACCCAAAATATGAACGAGTTCATGAACTATCGTTCATTGAACGCGTTCAGGCACAACACTGTATGCAATATAACCCAATTAAACTCTGCAAAATTAACAGGTATGAACAGGGCCGGCCCAAGCCTTTATGGGGCCCTAAGCAGAATTTTATTTGCGGGCCCATGGTGCCGCCCGCTAATATGATTGACTATTGTCAATGCTTGATTATTTGCAGACTACAAAACTAGACTAAAAAATGTGTTGTAGCTGTGTTGCGTGCATCAATGTGTGCCTGGCATGTTTTTACCCTTTTACGCTTATTTTTCATTTTAATTTTCAAAGTCTTACAGTACTAAGAGGTATACTCAATGTGGTGTACTAAATAAACCAGCAACCCTGCTTTGTTTTGATAAGAAAAGTGGGTTATTGGAAGAAATTCTGAATCATAATCTGTGTTTCATAAAATTGAATATATAATTACATTTAATTGTTGTACATTTGGGTTTTTGAATGTAATATTTTGTTTTATTATTGTAATTTACTTTGACCAAGGTGTAAGAGAAAGACAGTAATGGGTTTTTGAGTTTACTTTATTTACACATTAACCTGTTAAGCTTCAACCCCAATTTTGAAAAATCCCCATAAATGGCATACCCAAACTGAAACAGATACAGTTCATGAACCATTTGTTCTAAAAGCACAAGTATGATCTCATTTGAAAGCTGACACCTGGCAGTTTATTGCAAATGTAGAATTAATTATTGTCATAATGAAAAATAAATGTTATAAATAGCTTCAAAGTTTTGTCAAGTTATTAGAAATGTATTTTTATGAAATATTTTCATGAAAATAAAATTCAAGTTGGCCCTGTAGCAATCTAGAAATGCACTGCAGCTAAAGCCACATGTCTGACCATGTTATATTTAAAATCTGAAGATGATATGTCTAAAACTCTTTATTTAGTTAAATGTTTTTCAAGATCATGTCAAACGACTTTATTTTGATTAGACTCTAAAAAGCAAACTGATGTTTATTGTCATTTTCTAAGCATCTATTCAGTCTATTTTCTCTATTGTGTTGTGGTCTAAATGATCTCCATTCAGTGTCAGTCTCCCCTGCACACATTCACACCTCTCCAGCCTCTGGTTATTGCTCTAAATATGCTTTCTTTTGTCTGCATTATAATTACTAACGACTGGCTATTCACACTGTTTCAACCCCTAATCTCTTTTAGGGAAAGTTCTCAAAGTTCTCACCTTACATTTGAAACTATATAAAATGACCTTCTTGAAAAAAGAAACATTTCAGCAAGCAGTCCTATTTAGAAAATATAGCTGCAAGCAGCAATAACCGGGGCCAAGCGCAAAGAAGACGACAAGACATGTCAACATGTGTCAGACCAACTGCAGCAAGGAGCAATTTAAGACATTTAAAGATTAATTTAGGCAAAATGGCTTAAAAATCACACTAATTAACAAAAAATGTGATTTAATGGATTATCACTTTTGACCAATAGGTGGCGTAGTTACAAAAACGATGTGATGTGGTCAGAGTCTGGTGACAATGACAAACCTTAAGACCAGTGGCATTAAAATACGCAGATTTATTCAAAAGTTTTTAGAAATTATGTTATAACTTTTGACCAAAAGGTGGCTCTGTCTCGAAATGTTTTGAGTACCTTCAGGGCATGGTGCTGATGGCACATGCTGAGTTTTGTAATGTTACACCAATGCATTCGTTAAGAATAGCATGTTACGTTCTATTATAGCGCCACCAAGAGGCTCAATCCCACCATTTTTTTTATGTGACCTCAAAGTGAGCCCATACATGTGTGTGTAAAATTTGGTGAAAATATCTCATTTAGTTTTGGAGTTATATACATTTATGTGAATAAACACATAAAAAATGACTGACACTTGACTTTGATTGGATTTTACTACCCCTTACTATCAATATTTTCGCATTTGGGCATTAGCGTATAGCCTATCGACCTATGTTTCCAAACTTCTGGCGGTGGTTTCGTCTCGATCGGACAAGCGGTTTCGAAGATATCGGCAAATGTTTTTTAAGCGCTAAATCACAACGCTACACAAACCGTAAACAAAACCTAAGCATATTTGGTATCTGTGGACTCGGCAAGGATTCAGGATCCCAACGAGATGACTCCCGTGAAAATACGTCAAACACAACCAGAGTTATAAGCATTTGAAAAATCAATTTTGCCACTAGGTGGCGCTGTTTCGAAACTTCTCAGGCTCCTTCAGGGTATCGTACTGATGACCCATACCGAGTTTCGTAACAATTCGTTCATGCGTTCATAAAATACAGCATTTTAGCACATAATTCAAAATGGCCGACAGCCAAAATGGCCGATCTGGGAAAATTGGATATCTGTCGACTCGGCATGACGCCCTGAATCTAACAAGACCAACTTTATTATTTTTGGACAAACTGTTCAGTAGTTATGAGCAAAAATAGCAATTTTTCGTATCTCTGGACCAGTAGGTGGCGCTGCGCATGTAGCCTCAGGTCATGCTTGTAATGACATGTACCAAGTTTGGTTTGAATACGATAAAGCGTTGCGGAGATACAGCCTTATGTCTGTTTTCGCAAGCGCTACTTAAAATTAATTTGCGTGGTATTCGAGAACAACTTGCAGCGTTTTTATGAATTCCATAACTTTTTGTCAGCACGGTCTGGAGATGATCTGGTTCAATTTTGGTGAGAATCGGAACAACGGCCTAGGAGGAGTTCGAAAAAGTAGCTTTTTCGGATAATTACAAATGGCGGACAAATTGTCGTGACGGAAAATGACGTCATAGGGTGCAATCGAATCGGCATGAGCCAAGGAATAAGAGGACAAAGGATTTGTGATTCTAGCCATTATGGTTCAAAAGTTATAAGCATAAACATGAGTAAATCTTTGGACAGTTGGTGGCGCTAGAGGGATTGAGTTGGAGACTCCAAATTTGCTCTGGTGACTTTTCAGACTGTCCTCTATCAGTGTACCAAATTTCATAACTTTCCCGCAAACGGTTCTATGGGCTGCCATAGACGCCCAGTCGGAAGAAGAAGAATAATAAGAACCGGAACAGATACAATAGGTGCCACCGCACCTTCGGTGCTTGGCCCCTAAATATTCATAAATATAACAGCTAGGTAGCAGGTGCACCAAGGGCTAGCTAGCATGTTAGCTTAGCACACCATCAATACACGACAATTTATGAGATTAAAACCATGTTTGTGCTCTAAAACTTACTTTATAGCACAAGTCGAGTGTTTTAAATAACCTTCTGTGCTCTGATTTGGCTTCAGATAAAAAAAATCGGACAGAAAATATAGTATTTTATAGTATTCTTCACCATGATAAAGTCTATATCGATTAGCATTACATTATAAATATAATCTATTATTATGAAAATACCTGACATGGCTCGAAGAACACAGGTAAACCAAATATCATTGCAATCATGTTTATTGTCTTCAAAACATCTTTATCTGCATGTTCCAGCGATCTCTGTTAGTGTTTACGTCGTGATGGACTTCCTGAAATGTCACATGATATGATTCTTCTTCGTGTTCCAAATTTGGAGTCCATATGTGCACAGGGCGCCCTCAGGCTGCCTGTATGTATTGAAAACACAGTACATCAGAGTCTCCAGCGCTCATAATGATTAAATCGACGCATTTGGGTAGATATTCAAAAAATATGATTCCTGTCTATATAAATCTGATGTAAACCTATGAGAATCTATCAATATTTCTCCAAATCTGTACACTTTTGAGCTAAAAGCCCTGATGGACGTTGTTTTGTCAAGCTCTGTCGTGACGATCTCACTGGAGTTTTTTTCTGAATGGAAGCGGCTGACGCTCATAATTCATATCAAAGGTATCGACTCATTTTTTGATTACATAACTCCAGACACAAATTAAGACATAACTGTCACTATAAGATTCTCAGAATACAATAGTGGTCAAATACTAAACCTTCAGTCTTATATCTTTTTAATGATGTATAGTTTGTCAAGGTAATAACATTGAATCTGATAGTAACTTTGAACGATTTAAAAAAAAAAAAAAACGCTCAGAGCGCCCTCGCTCTGGCGAAGGTTAACAGGTTAAATGAAAAGTGTGAAACTTCATCAAATTGAATTGAATCTTTCATCCTAGAAGGAACAACAGAAGAGTTGATGACACTGAATGTCATTAATTAATTGTTCATATGTGATTAATCTATTTGAAACAAACTACAAAGAGAACAATTTCTTCCTTTCAATATAATCTTTTATCAGAATAAGAACAAAATAGGCGACTGTTCACCTGTTTCACCATTTCCTCATAGTGGCCCATACTGAACATCATTACTGGGTGTAACACATCAGTTGTGTTGCGTGCTACTCGTTACAAGCTGAGTCTCGTGCTCTCAGAAGAGATCTGACCCCTGCAGTCATCCAGGGCTTCTGGTTAGAGTGAATAGTTATTATTCTGGTCGTATTAACATAATCCAAACACATACTGATGTAACCGGTGACAATGGATGCATACTCCTCCAGATCTACCTCTCCAGCATTTGTTGCTACTTCCTGAAGACCGTCCTGCCAGTCCGTAAACTCAAAACAGTGTTGAAGCACAGAGGCAGCATTACTAGGCCACACTGTGATTGACTTATGTATTGGTTTAATTTTCTTCACCACAGGGCTTTAGGAGGAAAAAAGCATAATGGAGTCCAAGGTTGGAAAAGGTTACTGCTTTGTAGAATCCGTGTCCATTTGTGTACACACGATTGAGGGTATTATTTCCCCGGGTCACAATAGTGACATGTTGGTAAAACCTTGGTGTAACATCTGTCAGATTGACATGGTTAAAATCTCAAGCAATCACATAAAAAGCTTCCGTTGCTTGTTTTGGAGAGAGCTTAAGTTATCATGAAGTTCTCCTTGAACTCCTTGAACCTGAATGATCCTGGAGTGATTATATTACTGAGTCGAAGTGCTCCCAAGTGCTATTCCACCATACATTCTAGTTATCCATTTTACCTGCGCTTAGAAAAGCGTCACCTTTTATTTTGTGTCACCATACTTGGTCGTGTAACTACTCATGTAACTGTATTTAAATAGGGAAAACGTGGAGGTGTTTGGTTGCTTCTAACTTAAAGGTCTCGTTCTTCATGTTTTTTGAAGCTTTGATTGTGTTTACAGTGTGCAATATAACATGTGTTCATGTTTCGCGTGTAAAAAAACAGTATTTTTCACACAATTTACTTATCTGTAAACCGCTGTTCCCTTTATCGAAAAAGGGAACTTCGAGATGCGTCGAACGACACGGTGGGAACGCCTCTTGCGTGATTGCGTCTGAAGCATCTATGCCAACTAGTCCAATGGAATGAGAGAATGAGCGTCACGGGCGGGTGACGTCATGAACCAGGAAAGGATAAGAGCACTTCCGCTGCTCGCCGGCATTTAGCTTCTGTTGCCTCAGCAAGCGATCTGTGTCAAACTGTCTCTGTCTATTTATTGTTGTCTGTTACAATATTGTTGGAAACGTTATGGCGAAACAAGTTTACAAGCAGTGTGTTCCTCCCTGCCCGCGTTATTTAACGGGTGGGGACACACACGAGCTTTGTGTGATTTGTTTGGGTGCGGAGCATGCGGCCTCAGCCTTCGAGGGGGCTGAGTGCCAACACTGTGAGAAGCTACCGCTTCGCATGCTTCGCTCCCGCCTGTCACTCTTTGATAGTGTGAGTGGTCAGGCTCGCGATCCACAAGGATCAGGACCCGCGTCTGCCGAGGCAACGCGGAGAATGCATTCTTGGGGATCGCAGTTAGATCTCTCGGAGGGGTTGGAGACGGGTCCGCTGACCTTTTCTCCTTCCCTACCTGGGAGATCTAGCTCTCCTCTCCCGGTGTCGGAAGCACGCTCTGCGGTTTCTCCCGCCCGGGAAGAGAGCTCTCCCTTTCTGCATTGTTCTTCTTCTGAGGAAGTTGATGTTATGAGTGTTGAAAGTGAGAATGCACACACGGGGGAAAGGGATACACAGTTCATTTCCCCGGCGTATGATGAGCTGGTGGATGTCATGTCACGAGCTGTAGAGAAGTTAAATATTGAATGGCCATCTGAGAATAAAAACACTCGCCCTAAAAGCAAGTTAGATGAGCGATTTCTCTCTTCAGCCACATTATTTCCACCACGAGGGCTCCCATTTTTCCCTGATTTACATAGTGAAATATCTAGATCTTGGAATAAACCATATTCATCTCGTGTTTTTAGCCCTCAAACCACCACTTATTCAAGAATTAGAGGGCTAAAAGAATATGGTTATGAGTCGATGCCCCAGGCTGAGCAAAATTTAGCGAGTTATCTCGCGCCTGGTCCAGCATCGGCTATGAGAGCCCCAGTTTTGCCCACTAGACCGCTCAAAACTACATCCACTTTAGTGGGCAAAGCTTATGCGGCGGCAGGTCAAGCTGGAGCGTGTTTACACACCATGGCACTGCTCCAGGCTTATCAGGCTGACCTGCTGGGGGATTTGGATAATAGTGAGGGTGTTAGTCATGACGATGTTCGAGAACTTCGTAGGGCTACCGATCTTTCTCTCAGGGCTACTAAAGAGACCGCTAGAGCTATTGGGCGGTCTATGGCAGCTTTGGTAGCCACTGAGAGGCACTTATGGTTGAATCTTTCTGAGATTAAAGATAAAGATCGAACTTTTTTATTAGACGCTCCTCTTGAACCCTCTGGTCTCTTCGGTGACGCAGTCCACGCTGCAGTGGAAAGGTTCCAGGAGACTAAAAAACAGTCTGATGCATTTAAAAAGTTTATCCCTCGCCGTGTCCAGCCCCCTGGGGATGCTGGGCGTGAGCAGCCCCAGCCGCATAGCTCATCATATCGTGTGCAACAAAAAGAGAGTGTTGCGTCTCGTGCACCTCCACGTAGATACTGGAGACAGACGCAGCCCTCTCAACCGAAGTCGACTAAGCCTAAGCCGGATCTGAGGACCGTTCTTCAGGCGAAGAAGGCTTCGGCTCAAAAAAAAAAAAAAAAAAAGGTCCTGATGCTTAGGCACCAGGCCTGTGGGGACAGCCCCGACCGAAGTGGAGTGGTGTTCACCTCATCACACGGTGCCCGTTCCACTTCGGGGTCCTCACGAGGCCCTCCTGCCAACCCTGCCACCTCCGGTGCTTCAGGGCGCAGTGGTCTCCAGCGAGTCGATGATGCTGTGTTGCGGCACAGCATCGGTTTCGCGCCCTCTGAGGGGGGCTTTAGAGCAGTCAGGTCAGGTAGTTCCTGCCATTATGTTTCAGGCTCCAGATTTGGCTCTCTCATACCCCTTTTCCACCAAGGCAGAGCTGGTGCTGGTTCGGAGCCAGAGCCTAGTTTCAAATCGGTTCTTTGGTTTTCGACCACCGAAGCACCAGCTCCGAACCAGTAAAAGTGGTTCTTAAGTAGCACCAAATCATTGCTGGTCTAGAAGTAAGAACCGCTTACGTCAGCGGCTGGGGGCGGGGTTACCGTGGCCAACAAGACGAACAGAAACTTGTGACCGCCATTTTTGAATTAGCAGCTAATCGAGCTAATACCAGCTCGATTGTAATCTCCGTTTATGCAAGTTACGGCGAGCTGCACGAACATGTTTTATTCGCCGTGTTTGAATGCCGATGTACGTTAGGTTCGCAAAGCCATGAGCATCAATAGTAACGCAACGGCCGCCATGGTTGATATAAGGCTTGTTCGAGATGCATCGGAGCGGCGCGGACTGATCGGATCATACGACTCCTCCTTGTGCTTTTGGATCGCTTTCGCATTGCTTTCATGTCATGCGGCGATCGATCTGCGAGAAGCCGATGCATCTCGAGCAAGCCTGGCGTGTTTGTGTTTGGCGCTACCGCACTAGCGTTGCTGGGCAACATGAGACGTATGCAGTGACGTAAGATCTGGCTCTGTTGTGGCTCTCAAGCCGGTGGAAAGGCAAACCGGTTCTTAGTAAGCTTGTCAGTCGAACCAACTCCGAACCAGCTCTGGCTCTGGCTCTGAACCAGCACCCGGTTCTTGTTGGTGGAAAAGGGGTATCAGTAACACCAGAGACCAGCCTCGAGAGGCTGGTTCCCTTAGTAAATTTTCTGGCAGCGTGGAAGCTTCTGCCGAATATTTCTCCTTGGGTCCTGCAGATTGTAGAGATAGGGTACAGAATCCAGTTCGGTTCTCGTCCTCCTCGTTACAGCGGGGTGCTGCCCACTGTGGTGCATCCCGAGCAGGCTCTGGTAATGGAGCAAGAAGTAAAGGCCCTGTTAGCAAAAGAAGCTATAGAACAGGTGTACTCTCCCGACAGAGAATCGGGTTTTTACAGCCGTTATTTCATTGTTCCAAAGAAGGATGGGGGGTTGCGTCCCATTTTAGATCTTCGCCTGTTGAATCGGTCAGTTCAGAAACTCAAGTTCAAGATGTTGACCATCAAACAGATCGTGACCCAAATCAGATCCGAGGACTGGTTCGTCACGATAGATCTAAAGGATGCATACTTCCATATCTCCATCCTCCCTCAGCACAGGAAGTTCCTAAGGTTTTCTTTCAGGGGCAAAGAATACCAGTATCGGGTTCTTCCTTTCGGCCTAGCTCTGTCACCCCGCACATTCACGAAATGCATGGATGCAGCTTTAGCCCCTCTCAGGCTTCAGGGCATACGCATTTTGAATTATATCGACGACTGGCTGATTCTAGCGGAATCAGAACAGTTGGCGGTTCGACACCGAGGTGTCGTTCTCGCTCATATACGAATGTTGGGGTTGAGGCTCAATGCCAAGAAGAGTGTACTTTCTCCAGTACAGAGAACCACTTTCCTTGGTGTGGTATGGGATTCAGTGACGATGAGGGCCAGCCTGTCGCCCGTTCGTGTAGCTGCTATCCTGTCAGCCATCAAAGAGCTAAAGCTAGGTCAGTCACGCACTGTAAAACAGTTCGAGAGACTGTTGGGTCTACTGGCAGCAGCGTCCAACGTGATACCTTTTGGCCTGCTGTACATGAGGCCTTTACAGTGGTGGCTCAGAACCAGGGGGTTCTCCCCGAGGGGAAACCCGTTTCGTATGATCAAGGTTACGCGGCGATGCCTTCGTGCCTTAGAGATATGGAAAAAACACACTGGTTCTTAACCCAGGGTCCGGTGTTGGGAGCTCTTTGCCATCGAGTAGTGATCTCGACAGATGCTTCTCTCACCGGCTGGGGAGCGGTAATGGAAGGCCGCTCGGTTCAGGGTCTGTGGAAAAGCCATCATCTTTCTTGGCACATAAATTGCCTGGAGATGATGGCCGTCTTCAATGCGTTGAGACATTTCCTTCCGGACCTAAGAGGCCATCATGTGCTCGTTCGAACAGACAACACATCAGTGGTCTCTTATCTGAACCGCCAGGGGGGTCTGCGCTCGCGTCCGCTTTGCAAACTGGCGCACCAGATCCTCCTGTGGTCTCTGGGGAAGGTACTCTCTCTGAGGGCAGTGTATATTCCTGGGGACCAGAATATAGGAGCAGACATCCTGTCGAGGCAGGAGCTGAGGCCAGGGGATTGGAGACTCCACCCCGAGGCGGTGGAGAAAATCTGGGAGGCATATGGTCAGGCAGAGGTGGATCTGTTCGCGTCTCAGAACACGACGCACTGTCCTCTCTGGTATTCTCTGACGCACCCAGCCCCCCTGGGGCTGGACGCCATGGTGCAGACGTGGCCGAGGCTACGTCTGTACGCCTTTCCCCCTGTTGCTCTGCTCCCAGGAGTTCTGGAGAGGGTCCGTCGGTATGGAATAAGCCTACTGCTAGTAGCACCACGCTGGCCAAGTCGGATCTGGTTTGCGGACCTGATCCTTCTGCTAGACGGGCCTCCATTGGAGATCCCTTTGAGGAGGGACCTTCTGTCTCAGGCCGGGGGCACAATATTTCACCCTCGACCAGAGATATGGAATCTTTGGGTTTGGCCTCTGAGGGGGCCCAACTTATAGATAGTGGTCTTTCAGCTGAGGCTGCTGAGACCATCCTAAGCTCCAGAGCTCCGGCTACGAGGAAACTTTATGCGCTTAAATGGAGAGTTTTCTCCTTGTGGTGTCACCGACATCATTGGGATCCAGTTAACTGTTCTGTCAACACAGTACTCGAGTTCCTGCAGGAGCGCTTTGTGTCAGGTCTTTGTCCTTCCACACTAAAAGTTTACGTGGCAGCCATTGCGGCTTACCATACTATGGTGGGAGGTATATCTTTGGGTCGAGACCCCCTGATTACATGTTTCCTTCGTGGCACTTTGAGGCTGAGGCCTGCAACTCGCACTAAGGTGCCAGCTTGGGATTTGACTATAGTTCTAGAAGGCCTGTCTAGGGCCCCATTCGAGCCCTTAGATTCGGTCTCAGAAAAGTTCCTGACTTTCAAGACTATCTTTCTGCTAGCTATTTCGTCCCTAAAGAGAGTTGGTGACCTTCAGGCTCTTTCGGTCTCCCCCACCTGCCTTGAATTTGCACCGGGGATGGTCAAGGCGTTCCTATATCCAAAACAGGGATACGTCCCTAAGGTTCCAACCTTGACTCCGAGGCCTATTGTGCTGCAGGCTTTCTGTCCTCCTCCATTTGCAACTGCGGACCAGGAAAGACTGCACCTTTTGTGTCCAGTGCGAGCACTGGACACTTATGTACGGCGGACTTCCTCAATCAGAAAGTCAGACCAATTACTGATTTGCTTTGGATCACCTAAGAAAGGTCTTCCTGCTTCAAAAACAGACAGTCAGTAAGTGGATAGTCGAGGCTATTTCACTAGCATACGAGTACTCGGGCCAGCCTTGTCCTTTGGTGGTCCGAGCTCACTCGACCAGGAGTATGGCGGCTTCTAAAGCCATATTGCAGGGGGTATCTCTTCAAGATGTTTGTGATGCGGCGGGCTGGTCCTCTCCGCTCACATTCGTGAGATTTTACAGTTTGGACCTGGATGCTGCCCCAGGTTCTCAGGTGCTGAGTGCTTAGATCAACAGACTGACACTCAGGTACTTGTAATTATGGCGGGTTGGGTATTCTCGTTCCCACCGTGTCGTTCGACGCATCTCGAAGTTCCCTTTTTCGATAAAGGGAACGTCTCAGGTTACTATTGTAACCATAGTTCCCTGAGAAACAGGGAACGAGACGATGCGTCCCCCTGCCATACTTCCTGCGTCCCTGCGATCGGCTTGCTTCGGCAACTGTCGAAGCAAAATGCCGGCGAGCAGCGGAAGTGCTCTTATCCTTTCCTGGTTCATGACGTCACCCGCCCGTGACGCTCATTCTCTCATTCCATTGGACTAGTTGGCATAGATGCTTCAGACGCAATCACGCAAGAGGCGTTCCCACCGTGTCGTTCGACGCATCGTCTCGTTCCCTGTTTCTCAGGGAACTATGGTTACAATAGTAACCTGAGACGTTTTCACTGTCCAAAAAACGGCCCGATGACTTCCTTGTTCTATGAAGTCCCTCCTTCAGAAATACATAGCGAGTTCTGATTGTGCCAGCGGTTCTTGTGTTGTGATTCGCCAGCAGCTTATCGCACGTTGCCTGGTAAGGTCACGCCTCTTACCATAAATTGGAGATGCATGCGCAGGTGAAGTGCTTCTTCTCCATGGGAGCGCAACAAGACCACGCCCCCTTTTTTGTGTATTCCTGTGGGCGGAGATTAGTCAAAAAACTGTTCTAGTTACGTCATTAAAAAAGGAAGTAGAGGGATGTAGTCCAAACTGGCCGTTCGCTGTATGCTTTGAAAGGGGACTTCTGTTAACTAAAATATCTCGCTAGGCATTGAACTTTGAGCTTTATAATTTTACAGGTATTATTTATGCTCTAACAGCAACATTACACACTAACTAAAGTGGTGGTGTCCACCTGAGTAAGTTGACTTCACTTTTTTTAATGAAGAATACGACTCGCATTTACTGGGGAATATCCGATTTGTCTGCTTACATGGCACACGCAAATGCACGTATCCGATTCATATCCGATTTATTACCACATATGAGTGAGGCCTAAATCCGATCTGAGAAAATCGGAATCCATGCAGTTTTTTCCTGCTTACACATTCATGGGTCATATCCGATCTGTGCCACATGAGAGGAAAAAATCGGATTTGGGTCACTTGAACCATGTAGTGTAAATGGGGCCCTAATCTCTGTTTAGATCTTAATGAATGAACTGGGCCGCCGCGCGCCAGAGCGAATGAGGACGAGAGAGGTATATCAACTCGTCTTAGTTAAGGGAATAACATAGTTTAATATGAAAAAACAGTGGAGTGTTCCTTTAATGCAGATTGTCTGTCGTTTTCACTACTTTGAGGAAAGATTAAGTATGGAGCAAGATTTGTTTTACCAACTTTTGTTACATCAGTCATTCATGCTAGAGCTCGGCTAATGTATACACTGTTATTGATACAGTTTCCACGTGTTCACTGCAAAAAATTAGAAAAATACTCAGTAAATAAATAAGTACAAGTAAAATAATTGGTTTATTGATGGACATGCCCTTGTTAATGTTGTTGGTGAGGAATTACAGTTGCACAATGTAAGCTACCTCAAACTGAGTAGTGTATCACTGAGAAACGTCCTGCTCGAATCATCCTTGCGTTGGAGGTTCGGGTTGAATGAATAGTTCTTCCAATGTTTCCTCCTCGGATTTGCGCTCGGATTTATATGATAAAATCGACGTCATTATTAGTGTGTTTACTAGTTTACACATGTGTTTACAGTGTAGGAAGACTCAGGACAAGCAGAGCTGACATTGTTATGGCCATGGGCGTTTTTGTGCGCGCTGTACGCGGTGCCCAATTACAACCGACTGAGCTGTCTGGCCAATCAGAGCAGAGTAGCTCGCGGAAAGGAGGGATTTAGAGAGATTGATTCATCTGACGAGTCGTTAAAAATGTGGTGATGTGCAAAAGTATATTATGAGAAAATTAAACAGTTTTTTTTTTACCTTTGATGCATGTAAACCTGTTGTAGGAGACTCCAAAACAACATTAGGAAACTTTAAAATATCATAATAGGGGAACTTTAAGTATTTAATATTGTCCGTTTTGTAATTAAATAGTTTTTTATATCAGAAGATACCGTTTATCTAAATGTTATTTAGTTAATTATTCTGCACAATTGCACGCATTTTTTGTTTATACCAAAACAGTATGTTCAACCATATGAATTGCAAATACAGAACCCCACGAATTTGATTCAGTTGAACAAAGTTCATTAATAAAACGGCTCGATTGATCAGAGCTCACAAATCAAATGTACAGAATGCTCTAGAGACCTGTCTCTTCCTGATGCTGTCAACACCTTTTATGCTCACTTTGAAGACTCCAACACCACCCCTACCACTAGACTCAATATACCACCTGGTAAGCAGCCACCCACAGTAACCACAGAGGATGTTGGGAGGGTCCTGCTGAGAGTTAAGCCACGGAAAGCTGCAGGCCCAGATAACATCCCAGGCAGGGTCCTGAAAAACTGTGCACATCAGCTCTCAGAGGTACTGACTGACATTTTTAACATCTCACTCTCTAAAGCAATTGTACCATAATGTTTTAAATCGGCCACCATCATCCCTGTGCCAGTATGCACACAGAAAGAACAGGTCTACAGCAGATGCTGTCTCATCAGTTGTGCATCTGGTCCTCAACCACATTAAGAGCAAAGACACCTATGTGAGACTGCTTTTTCTAGATTTTAGTTCTGCTTTTGTCACAGACACTGAGACATAAACTGGAGACTCTTGGACTGAGTTACTCACTGGGCAACTGGGTACTGGACTTTTTAACCAATAGAAGACAGTCTCTAAAGATCCATAACATAATTTCCTCCCCCATTGTTCTTAACACTGGCTCGCCACAGGGATGTGTCCTGAGCACGCTTCTGTACACTCTGTTGACATTGGATTGCTCCGCCAGACATCCGAGTAACCATATTGGCAAGTTTGCAGAGGGTACTGTTGTGGTGGGACTCATTCACACTCAGATAAACGAGTCAGTTTACAGATGGTGGAACAACTGATGGCCTGGTGCAGGGACAACAACCTCTCAAAGGAAATGATTGTGGACTTGAGAAAGGCCACCAGGAACCACCCCCTCCCCTCTGCATTGGTGGAGCAGAGGTGGATGTTGACTCCAGCTTTAAATACCTGGGGGTATATATAAACGACAACCCCACAACCAACTGCAGCAGCATGATAAAAAAGGCTCACCAACGGCTGTACTGTCTGAGGAGGCTTAAAGGGTACCTATTATGGCATTTAAAATGTTCCTAATAATGTTCTGGGAGTCCCCAACAACAGTTTTACATGCATGCAATGACAAAAAACACTTTTGTTGTCTTATAATATGCATTTATTTTTACCTGATTTGCTCACCGACTCCCTAATGATTCGTTTGACGACTCATTTGTCCAAACCCCTCCTTTGCGTGACGCTAATCGGCGGTGATTGGTCAGATGACGCAGTCAGTTATATTTTGCGTTAGCCCAAAGCTTAAACATATTGATAAAGCACTGCAGTACTACTAGTGTTGTTTTTGGCGGCCTGTTTTAATTTTAGTTTTAGTCTAGTCTTTGTGTCAAGCTGTCATTTTAGTTTTTATTAGTTTTAGTCACGTTCATACTCTTTTTAGTCTAGTCTAGTTTTAGTCGACGAAAACTGATGACATTTTAGTCTAGTTTTAGTCGACGAAAACTGATGACATTTTAGTCTAGTTTTAGTCGACGAAAGACATAGTCTAGTTTTAGTCCATGAAAATTGTATTTTAGTCTCATTTTAGTAATGCAATTCTATTTAACCCAGTCAATATGTATACCTAGTAGTAGACGAAACCAACATTTTCTTTTAGCCAAACCCATTTCAAAAAATCTTATCTTATTATTGTTAGTCTATCTTATTATATTATTGTTACCTTATAGACTCAAGAATGCTATTCCAGACACAGAAGACGCTCTGATATGAATTTAGAACATATTTATTTTACCAACCAAACATGTTGCCTACACACGATGACATTAAAGTTTTTCCAAATGTCATTTATTCTTTTTCTCCCAAAGACGAATCCCTTTCTCTGTGTCAGACTTAACTGCGTTTGTTGTCGTTTATGCTAACGCCTGTTTCACACATAGCCTACTCCGTTTGCGGTGTGTATTTTTTCCCGCACCCATGTTAGGTTAGAGCGCTCACACCGCACGCGGGAGCGGTGCGTGCATAACAGCAGAGCAGAGATCTACACAGTAGCCTACCTCAACAACGCGACATAACGGATGTAGGCTAGAAATATTGATTTGAAATAAAAAATAGAGAATAAATGTTGTGATTGTGGTATTACAGCCGTAGATCAGCTGCGCACTGCAAACGCAGCACATGTGAAAACACAACAGCTCGAGCTGCTCCTGCATACACACCGCACCGCATACGCACTACACACGGAGTATGTGTGAAACAGCCGTAACTCACGCAGCTGCATCTTCTAAATAATGCCGCGAATGGGGCTTGAGGATGTGATGTCGCCTGCGTCTGCGCAGTGCGATCTGATGCAGCCCCTGAAGTGAAACACAGGAAACAGAAATGCTGCATACCGGTAATAACGCAAGTAAACGAGACGAAATAACGTTAAATAACATTTCGTCTCGTCTCGTTTTGGTCAACGAAAATGAAGAGACATTTTAGCTTAGTTTTTATTTTGTAAACCACATTTAGTCGTTTTTATTCGTCAACGATATTACATTATACATTTAATTATAGTCATCGTCACATGACCAGCATTTACGTTGCGTCTCGTCTCGTTTTCGTCACGTGAAAAAGGTTCGTTGACGACGATATTTCGTCATAATTTTCGTTGACGAAAGCAACACTAAATACTACAATACGCTTCACATAATTTCACATATTTCAAAAAACAAAAAAAATGACATTGGAGACCTAGAAGCTGCTGAGTGTAACTCTCACTCTCTCACACACACACACGCACGGCACGCACACACACACACACACACACACACACACACACACACACACACACACACACACACACATAAAAGCAACAATTATTAATAGTACTTACAGGTTGTGATTCGGAGGCGGAAGCTGATCCAAATAAACTTGGTATTGAACGTTCCTTCAGTATCAGGCGACTCGCGAATCATTTGATGAAATGAAAGCATTTGTGTTTGTGAAGCGATCGTCATTAAAATAACGCGAACACAGCTCAAGGTGGCTATACTTGTGTGGTATAGTTGTAAATATAAACTCTAGCCACTGAGTCTTCACATGCTTGTCCCTGGGCAGTGAAAAAAAAGTTTGCTTTTGATTCGCACATGATGTTGTTAGGTTTCTAGGTTTCTGCTCGGCGCGCGCACTGAGTGGGCGTGTCGAATTCAAATAACTTGTACAAGTGACGTACGAAAGTGCATCGTTCGTCTATCGATTCATATCAACGACTCAGAGTCGACTCTTACTTTTGAGAGACAATAACTTTGTATACGGTGAACTTTCATATTTAAAACTTTGCAGGATGTTTTTGTTCACTTAGATCTATGTTACACACTACATGAAAGGTAATTTTCAAAATTCCATGATAGGTACCCTTTAAACATGCTTGTGTGTTATAGTGTGGTATAGGAACTGCTCTGTTTCAGATAGGAAGGCCCTGCAGCATGTGGTTAAGGTGGCAGAGAAGATTATTGGATGCAGTCTCCCGGTGGTCAGTGACACATACATCAGCAGAAGCAGGAGTAGGGCTTCCAGCCTTATGAAGGACTCCTTCCAACCTGCCAACAGACTATTTGTCTTTCTCCCCTGAGGTAGGAGGCTGCGCTGCATAAGAACTAGGACGACCAGGCTAATGACTGTGGAGTAATGGGTTTTATTATGAAAGGGGGTTTTATTATGAAGCGTCTAACAGGAAGTACCGGGACTAGGAGGTGCTCGTGAAGTTCATGTGTAATGTGAGTTTGGAATGACGCATAAATAAATGCTGTTCAGTTGCTCTACAATGTGTCGCTTGAATCTATGCCCAATAATACGACATGGTGTCAGAAGTCGGGCGGCAGTAAGAGCTTAATTGTCGGGGAGTGAAAGTAAGCTGTTCTGGGAGTGAAAAAGAAGATTTTATCGGGAGAAGATAATGTCGGATGCAGAGGAAGCGGGAGCAAGCGCACCGCTTACGCAGCCTCGCAGGCTACCGCCCCAGCTACAGGCAAACAGCGGCAACAATAACGCAAATCCACCCCTGAACGCCACATTCACCATTCAGCCTCCCGAAGCGTTTGATTTTTCTAAGCCTCAGCAATGGGAAAAGTGGATACGGAGATTTGAAAGATTCCGTCTAGCCAGCAATCTGCATCTTAGCTCTGAGGCTAACCAGGTAAACACGCTCATCTACTGTATGGGGGATGAAGCGGACGACATTCTTCGAGGTCAAGCTTTATCGGACGTGCAGAGACAACAGTACCAAGCGGTAAGAGACACTTTGGACATATATTTCGTGCCCAGGAAAAACATTATCTACGAAAGAGCCCGGTTTAATCAAAGAGTGCAGCTAGCTAATGAGACTGTTGACTCGTTTGTCACCGCGCTTTATGCTTTGGCGGAAAACTGCAACTACGGGGCACTACACGATGAGTTAATAAGAGATCGCCTCGTTGTGGGACTCAGAGACACTAGTTTAGCTGAGAGGCTTCAAATGGACAAGGATTTGACGCTGGAGAAAGCAGTAAATCAAGCTAGGCAGTCAGAAGTCATAAAAAGGCAACAAACAGACATTAGAGGAGAGAACAACACAGAAATTGATGCTGTGTCAGTGAAATATAGAAAACAACAGCATCCAAAACAACAGTATCCAAGATACAAGTCCCCAACTCAGCCAAAATACCCAGCAAAGTCCAAAACACCAAATGAGAGATCCTGCTACAGATGTGGTAAAACACCTGCACATGCTAAAGTTCAATGTCCAGCAAAAGATGTGACCTGTCATACTTGCGGTAAAAGAGGACATTACAGTAAAGTGTGTAAATCTGTCAAATCCGTGCATGTGATAGAAACAGAGGAATATAACAACACACCCATGTTCCTTGGTTCTGTGGACGCAGGTTCAGATCCTTGGTATGCAGATCTTACCATCAGAAACCACAAGGTCAGATTTAAGATAGACACTGGAGCTGACGTTTCAGTCATCCCAGCCCAAATGTACTTCTGTATAAATCAAAATGAGACCGAGTTATGCAAACCAGATAGACCATTGTTTGGACCTGGGGGCACTCCTCTCAATGTATTGGGTATGTGCAGAGAAACATTGTGCAAAGGTGAAGAAGAAATTGAAGAAAACGTATATGTTATCAAAGATTTGCACATAGCGCTGTTGAGCAGGCCAGCAAGTGTCAAGCTAAACCTTGTGTCTATGGCAGATAGCATAGACATGAAAGTGTTAAATGAGAAATACCCAAAGCTGTGTCAAGGTTTGGGGTTAATGCAGCAACCTTATACTATTAAGCTAAAACCTGACGCTGTTCCTTTTTCCCTGGCCACACCAAGACGTGTCCCCATTCCTTTATTGGGAAAAGTGAAACAGGAACTGGAAAAAATGGAGTCCATGGGAGTAATCAGCAGAGTTGAAGAGCCAACTGAATGGTGCTCAGGTATGGTCCCAGTGCCAACCAAAAATGACTCAGTGCGCATTTGCGTGGACCTCACTCACCTCAATAATGCAGTGTGCAGAGAGAAGTACATCTTACCTTCAGTGGAACAGACACTTGGATCTCTGGCTGGAGCAATCGTCTTCAGTAAGTTAGATGCAAACAGAGGGTTTTGGCAGGTCCCATTGTCACCTGAGTCAGCACACTATACAACATTCATTACCCCTTTCGGACGCTACCATTTTAACAGACTTCCTTTTGGAATAGCCTCAGCCCCAGAACATTTTCAGCGGAGAATGTCAGTGATCCTCAATGGGCTGCCAGGCGTGGTTTGTCACATGGACGACATACTCATTTGGGGAAAGGACCAGCAGGAACATAATGTCAGACTTCACACAGTGCTTCACAAACTGCAAGAGGCTGGTGTCACACTAAACATGGAGAAATGTGACTTAAGTAAACATGAGGTAAAGTTCCTTGGACACATTTTGTCTGCGGAGGGAGTTCAACCTGACCCGGATAAAATCAGGGCAGTCAAAGCAATGAAAGAGCCGTCAAACGTCAGCGAAGTTCGCAGCTTTCTTGGGATGGTCAACCAGTTAGGTAAATTTATTCCAGGACTGGCTGAAAAAGATAAGCCCCTAAGAGATCTGCTTTCAAAGAAAAACCAGTGGGTTTGGAGTTATGCACAACAAAAAGCATTCGATCAGCTGAAAAGTGAACTGACATCACCACCTGTTCTCACACTCTATGATCCAAACAAAGATCTGAAGCTGTCTGCTGATGCCTCATCCTACGGACTCGGAGCAGTCCTATTTCAGAAAGAGGGTGAGCAGTGGAGACCGGTAGCATACGCCTCACGCTCTTTAACGGAGACAGAGCAGAGGTACGCACAGGTGGAGAAGGAGGCGCTTGGATTAACGTGGGGATGTGAAAGATTTAAAGACTTCCTCATCGGGAGACACTTCTCCTTGGAAACTGACCACAAGCCACTTGTCAGTCTGCTGGGACTACAAGCCCTAACCGAGCTTCCACCCAGGATCCAGCGGTTCCGACTCAGGCTCATGAGGTACAGTTACTCCATCTCACACACTTCAGGCAAAGCACTTTTCACAGCGGACACCCTTTCACGCGCACCTGTCGTGCAAGATTCAGATTCTAAGGATGCAGCAGATTTAATGGCTGACACAAACATCTACGTCGATGAAATAGTCAGAAGCCTACCTGCAAGCTCAACATACATCACACCACTGAAAGAACAATTAAAGACAGACAATACATGTTTTGAAGTCATGTCTTTGTGTCAGAGAGGCTGGCCAGATTACAGCCATCTCACAGGTCCAATCAAAGCATATTGGCCACACAGAGACACTCTAACTGTACATGATGAACTGTTACTGAAGGGCACCAGACTTGTGATTCCTACCACAATGCGCAACTCTGTTCTCATAGCCTTACATGAGGGACATCAGGGAGTGTCTAGGTGCAGAGAGAGAGCTAGAGAGACAGTGTGGTGGCCTGGTCTGAGTGGCCAAATCAACGAGCTTGTCAAAAACTGCACCACATGCATCAAGGAACGTGCCAATTCAGTGGAGCCTTTAATGCCCAGTGAGCTCCCTGAAAGACCATGGCAAAAAGTTGGAGCTGATCTTTTTACTCTTAACAACAGTAACTATGTTCTGGTGGTGGACTTCTACTCCAGATTTGTGGAGATAGCAAAACTGACGCCCACAAGATCAGAAGATGTTATAGTGCACCTAAAGTCAATCTTTTCCAGACATGGCATTCCAGAGCTTTTCTACAGCGACAACGGACCTCAGTTCTCAAGCCTGGTGTTCAAAGACTTTGCAGCAGCATATGGTTTCAGACATGTAACCAGCAGTCCAAAGTTTGCTCAAAGCAATGGGGAGGCTGAGCGTCATGTCCAGACTGTGAAAAGACTACTAAAGAAAGCTAAAGACCCATATCTTGCGCTTTTAGCCTACAGAGCGACCCCATTGGCTAATGGATACAGCCCAGCGCAACTATTAATGGGACGGAGACTTCGTACGCCAGTTCCTCAGCTTCCTTCGTTGCTCATTCCCAGCCTGCCAAATGAGGCTACAGTGGTGAAGAGAGAGAGAGAGAGGAGACTAAAGGACAGTTCAGTGTTTAATAAAAGACATCGTGTGAGAGATCTTCCTCAGCTCTCACCAGGACAACCGGTGTGGATCTCAGACACCAAGAGTGAAGGGACTGTCATCTCACCTCATTCTACACCCCGCTCATACATCGTGGAGAGCCCGTCAGGAGTCGTCAGGAGGAATAGGCATCATCTATTGCCATTGCCTGAAATCACACCAAAGGTTCAAATTCCAAGTACACCCGTCCCTCCAACAGAGAGCGCCAGGCTCACTCCAAACTGTTCGGAGCCTGAGGTTAAGACTCTAAAGGCAGCTTCCCCAGGTCCTGTCAGAACCAGGTCTGGTAGAAGTGTTATAAAACCTCAAAGACTGGACTTGTGAATACAAAAGAGTTTCATAAAAAGAAAGTGTTTATTTAGTCTAAAATGTAAAAGAGAGAAAAAAAAGTGTTTTCATTCATGCAGTAAATGTTCATTTAAGTCTGCATTCATCTCCTAGAAAGGGGGATGTGGAGTAATGGGTTTTATTATGAAAGGGGGTTTTATTATGAAGCGTCTAACAGGAAGTACCGGGACTAGGAGGTGCTCGTGAAGTTCATGTGTAATGTGAGTTTGGAATGACGCATAAATAAATGCTGTTCAGTTGCTCTACAATGTGTCGCTTGAATCTATGCCCAATAATACGACAATGACCAGAAGCTGTTAGACTATTAAAGGCTATGTTGCAGGTTAGAGTACCCAGTGAGCCAATGTATAGAAAAATAATGTAGGAACTAGATTTAAATATAAACATATACGTATAAAACTCTATTTTGGCTTCTAGAGTCAATTTTGTGTGAAAATTTTAGTTCCGCATTTGAAAACCGCCCAACCAGAAGTGACGTCACATGAGGGAGTGCGCACAAAGTAAACAATAGAAAAGCAATGGATCGCTGAGGAAATTGTAGCCTAAATGTTTACTCATATGACGGACCTCAGCCATATAATTATGAGCCTGCGATGTGGCCAAGAGAGCAGACAGGCCAGGGTTACACAGAACAACGATCATTTGTGGTGTATCACGCGATATATACACGTTAGCCGACAAGTATAACACTATGCTCAGATCACAATTGTACGGATTATTTTCATGTATCAGGCAATAACTAAGCTAGTATTTAGACCTTTAACTGCATGTGTTGTGTTGTGTATGTCAGTCATTATATAGGAGACAGTTTCCAGAGGAAGAGGGACTTTATAGTTAAAGGTTTTGAATAAACGAATGTCTTACTGTATAAAAACGTCATATGTAAACAGCCAACACAAACATTAAAGTGGTTTTGTACAGATTGAAAATGAATTATATAGCATAATATATTATATTTACAATAATAATAATAACATTAAAGCTATAGTATACGATGTTAAAAATCGGTCGAGAAAGCCTGAGACGGTAGGGAAGTTTTAAAAAACTCATCCCACCCCTCCACACACACACCCCTCCCCTCTGTGCTACCTGATCCCTCCCACCGGGAAACGAATTGAACAACGTCACTCAGTCAAGCTGTGATCACCGGTAGTAAACATCGGAACATTGCTTAGTCCAGCCTTTCTCAAAGTGGGTGCCGCGGCACACTGGGGTGCCCCCTGACTGTGTCAGGGGTGCCGCCAAAAAATTACATAGGTGTAAAAAAAAAAAAAAAAAAAATCTGACATCTTATCAGCGGGCCGTGCATTTCACACTAGGCCTTCTGTCCTACCTGAATTAATAACTTTTAATAGTGTAGCAGCGCAAAAACTCTCTATAATTATTGTTTTTATTTTGCACCGGCAGTTATAGGGTTAATGCGGTGAGTTCGGGAAAGGCGTAGAGAGAAACAAGCGCGTGAGTTCGGCTGGTGCGTTTGTGGACAGTGGTGCGTTCCGAATCTGATTATAAGTTCAGAAACGGAGCCTCCATTATCTTCGTTCAAGGGTTATAGTCCCTTTCCAGACGTTACAATAGTATGAATATTTGAAGAAAAAAAAAATGATTTTCGATCATAAATTTAAAATAAAAATTAAGAAGAAAATCATATTCACCACGGGGAAAAAGCATTATACTCACCAAAACTACTTATTATTTTTTACACAAAATCCATCCTTATTTCTTTCCTCAATAAGACTTCAATTACAGTTGTACAGGTTCTAACTGCGTTTCAGTTCCAACCAGGGGATGTAGCCTATAGTGGAGGCTAAACGCACGTAACGCCGTTTACGCACCTCCCAATATTCGGAAATAGCCACCTCCAAAGTGCGTTTATCTACCTCTAAATTGCGTTTATCCACCTCTAAATAGCCGGTAGTTCCTAAGACATTTTAAAATAAGCCTATGTCGTTTTAGTTTCATATTGTTCATTATTAGTTTCATAGGTTGTTAAACCTAAGACGAACTCATTATTGCGCTGCATTACTGTCAGTGTTGTTGACTGCTATTACTGACGGCAAGGTTGCACTGTTGACGCTCGCGCAGCCTCTCGAGGAGAAATCTAACGTTACACAAATGAGCGCAGCCACACACACACACACACACACACACACACACACACACACACACACACACACAGTTAACAACATACTGCCTATAAAACATCTAAATGTGGAGTTTTTATATTTTTAACATAATAAGCAACCTCAATTATTTTTCCTGAACACCATCACGATTGAAAATGTGACATTGATTTCCTACAACAGTACAACAATAAACAGTTAAAATTCAGTCACTTACATTTTAGATGCAATATTGCACTGCGCATCTCACAGGAACACTCACTGTTTTCATTACTGAATGATTCAGCATTTTGAACGAATCGATTGAGTCAAAGATTCAATGACCCATTCATAAACATCTGTCTCATTCTTGAATGTATCAGCC
The DNA here is from genome assembly GCA_036326025.1 of Chrosomus eos. NCBI lineage: Eukaryota > Metazoa > Chordata > Actinopteri > Cypriniformes > Leuciscidae > Chrosomus > Chrosomus eos. Next base: position 53,122,065 of record CM070818.1, read on the forward strand.
GTTTGAACAAATCGTTTGAATGAATGAATCAATGACTCACTCATTAAGACGGTCGCCTGCCACCACCTACTGGCAGTTTAGTGTTATGTTTCATTCTTTCCAACGTTTCTTATATGTAAATTTAAATCAATTTCATAACATTATTTTATGCAATTGTAAATTTCAGTGTAAATGATTTAATTTGATCAGCCCCTAGGGTAACAGCCCTACGTCTTATTATTCTAAATAATTGAATTTATTGATCAAATTTAGGAATTTAAAGATGAAAGATGAAGCATAGCCTACATTTAATAATATTGGGGGAGGGGATGCCCTTTAAAGGTGCACATAAAGTTGTTGTTAATATTATTGTTATTTACAGTTCGTATTATGCTCTGTTCATTACTGTTCTGTCTAAATAAACAGGACATTTGCATTTACATTTGGGTTATGCAGTGTTTTTAAATTATATTTTACACTGGGGTGCCTTGAGATTTTATGCACTTTTGAAAGGTGCCCTGACTAAAAAAAGTTTGAGAAAGGCTGGCTTAGTCGCTTCAATCTAATGACCTCGCTAATGACACATCATATGTAAAATTGCCTTTAGACACTTGAACTTAGTTGCTTCATCAACAATTCAATGTCACGTTTGAGTTCACGTCAACGCAAGATTAGCAACACATGAAATGTTCTAAACTCCCCACCACCATTAGTATAATACTACTAGTATTGCTAAGGTTTTCAGTAATTGTTATTGCAGCAAACAGCGCATCTTGTTCAAATTTCGATCGGCTCGAACAGAAACTGCTAGGCCTACTGAAATATATTCAAGGACTTCAAGAAACATAATTACTTTGACCCGTGATAGGCAATGCTAAATGGCTAACATTCCAATGCCGACCGGCAGCATGAGCAAGTTGTCAAACTGATAAAAAGCTATTTATGTAACACGTCACACCATAAAAGTATAAATAAATGTTTACCTGCTCAACAAAAATTCAGTAGTGTCAGCGTCGGTCTTCAGTCCCAGATCTCCCTGAAGCTTCCTCCAACGGTCAATGGTGGACCCTATATTTATCCGACTCAAAGTTCGCTGTTCTTCATTTTTTTTTAATCTCTGCTCAATCCTCTAATGACTTTCTCTTTCATCCTAACTTTACTGTAGGGGCAAGCAGGGGACGCTTGCTGCTGTCTTTTTTTTTATTTTATCCATTGCTAGCTACCATAGTCAGCTGCTTACGCGCGCAATTTCATGTCGCAGGAGGGGGGCGGGGCGGGTGCGGTGGGGTGTAGACGCCAGCGCCAGGCGGAGTTTCAAGTGGAGCTGGTGATTGGATGAGAGCAGTTGACCAATGTAAGCTGTCCGGCCGGACAGCTTACATTGGTCAACTTCTCTGCAGCTGTACAGCCAATAGAGTGAATGGATTTTTTTCATTCTTTTTTCTATTCATATTGTTAGGATTATACTATATAACCATAACCAGCATCTAAACGAGGATATTAATAATGAACAATCTTTGAAATCGTATACCATAGCAAGTTTTGGCTGCAGACTAACAACAAACACATAAATGCATTACATTGCAAGTTTATGTAGGATATGTTAATGAATTAAATTAAGAGAAGACACATTTTGTAAAACAGATGTACAATAAGTGATCTCTGACGGATCCGTGAGCATCATGTTTCCCATTGCTGGCCGAACCACATGTTGATGGCCTGGCGGACCCGATGAAGGAGCTGTGTGTGTGCACCGAAGGAGGCTCACTTGGTTCTTGCTTCGGCATCCCATGTTGAACTCCATCATATCGCCGGGATTATAATCATCTGGTCTAAAGTGAACGCTACACATGACCGCATGTTTCGAAGCAGATGCAGAAGTGAAGTCTGTCTCTTCACCCGCACAAAACGCACCATGGAAGATAGGATAGCACCGTCCTTTTTTTGTTCGGATATCTGTGGATTCGATGTCCTGACAGGCCATAATTCACAATAATTACCACGACAATAATTAATTGAAATACAGTAACCACAGAAAACACACTGAATCGTGACCGTGCCTACTGAACCCCAGCATACTCTCCATTGAGTAAACGCAGACCCCGGCGAATGACTACCTCATGTGACGTAATATGACGCGATGTTGAAAAAAAGCGGGTTTTCAACACGGTCAAGGAAACTGTTACGTTTCTACTAAATTTGTGCCCTTGTGTCTCGCAAAACATTTTTAAATCCTGCATTAACTTTTCATATGATATTTTCATACATGGTTATATATTAATAATAATAAAAAAAAAAAAACCTGCAACATGGGCTTTAAACTCTGCCACACACCAGAACTGACAAACTGAACTTTTTGCCTTAATGTATGTTGCACTTTTATTGCTATGCTGCAAATTTTTCAAGTTTTAGGATGCATAAATGTTGGTATGATTGTGTATTTGTATTTTTTTTATTTATGAGTTGCTGATCTGTTATTTACTTGAGATGGTTTTAACCGGACCTCAGAACTAATTTTGTTCCAGATCATGTAGTTTTTAGAATTATAATAAAATGATTGAATCCTTGGATTCTAATGCAGCTCAATCAGGCCTTTTCCAATTTTTTTGCGTATTCCGTGGGTGGGGGTTATTTAAATGAGTAACATTATAACTTCACAAAGCCCGGAAAAAAAACTTCTTGTTGTTCTTGGAAAGTGGATTCGTTTAAATTAAATATCTCCCATTGGAGTGGACATTTGCTTTGTAACCTTGCAGATGTTTTTATGCTCAAACAGCAACATTACAGATTAACTAAAGTTGAAAAAGTGAAAAAAAAGCATAATAGGACCCCTTTAACACAATGAATCATTTAAAAAGGTAATTATTGTGTTTGTGTACTTGTCTGGAGATGGCGCTGTAGTCCACATCATGTTACCTATAAAAGGTGTAGAGTAAGCATTAAAGTGTGTTGCACCTGCTGCCAATTATGTAATGCCTGGCAGTGTTGGGTTACTTGTCCTGCTTTTGATTTTTTATTAAATGTATAAGAATTGAGAACTTTCTTGGCCATGTGCTTACCAGGATTTAAACATTACAAATTGGCGATGAGGATTTTGCTGTTCTATGTGAAAGATGTCTGTTGTTGCTTCTTTTTCTGTGCCATTCCTGTCCTAGTGAGCCATCTATACTTTTTGACGTCTGGCTAAAAAGGTTTGAAAACTACTTATTTGCCGTTATTGCATTAGGAGATGACTGGCCAGTTGCAAGAAAGCAAGCTTTATTTATACACTGCCTGGGAACAGAAGGTCAGAGATTGTTTTATACTTCACCAAACCAAGGAGAGACAATGCTTGACTTTCTTTTTTTTTTTTCTTTTTTTTTTGCTTGTCTTTCTCCAGCTTGTACATCTAAGGAGAATGTCATTAAGGAGGATGACATTACTGTGTTGACTAAAAATGAACTTGTGAACCTACAGTACCAACTCAAATTCCCTCTCCATCTGTTCCTGAAAAACATTTCCATTGCAATCATCTATCTTCTAGACAGGTGGGTAAACATTTTGTTCTTTTTTTTTTTCTGTCATTATGCTAGCTCTTGGGGTACAGTAGTTGAATTTTCGCTTCTGCCTTTACTAGTTGTTTCCAACTGAAGACCTCATAAGATATGGCTTTAGTGTAAAAGCCGTATCTTACACGTGTAACTTCCCTCAGGTCACTTTAATAAGGGAACTCATAGAGCATCACAGTCCCGCCCACAGCCTGAGAGAGCGTTGGTGCCGGAAGTAAATTTCCCATTCATTTCTCCCATTGACATTTTGTAAAATCCATATCTAAAGAGTATAAGAGCATGTCTGAGGATAACCAGCTACGGCTGAACTCATAAGCATACAACATATCATTTCGAGTGAAAAAATGAAGAGAAAATCCCAAAAAAGTCAAGGGTACAAGCCTGTGTACATTTTCATTTCTGAGCAAAGAAACTACTCCTCCCATAAACCACCGCGCCTCACTAAAGTTGACTGAAAGCCACCGTGAAAGAGCCTTTTGAGTGACTTCCAAATCTGACGACGCCGACGGCAATGTGAACTTTTGGTAACACTTTATTTGAAGGGGTGTGCATAAGACTGACATAAAACTGTCATAAACATGACATAACACCTGTCATAAACATGAAGGAGTCTTTATGAATGTTTATGACTGTTGTCATTAAGTGTCATTCGGTAAATTATGACACTTTCAATGCAAAGTTGACATTGTTTAAAATGTCTTTGTTATGACAACTTGACATTACCCAAGACAAAAATGTCTTGATTATGACAACTTGACATTAACAAAGACAGAAATGTCTCTGTTATGACAACTTGACATTAACCGAGAAATCATAACCTGTCAACCTGTCACAACTTTGGCCGTCATGACACCATTATAACTGTGTCATGAATATTACCTGTCCTCAAGTAAAGTGGAACACATTGTACTAGTTATAAAGATGTCATTAAGGGTTATTACACTGCAAAATGCTTGAAGTTTGATAATTAGACCTGTTATGACATATTTGTGACAGGTTGACAGGTTATGATTTCTTGGTTAATATTAAGTTGTCATAACAAAGACATTTCCGTCTTTGTTAATGTCAAGTTGTCATAATCAAGACATTTTTGTCTTGGGTAATGTCAAGTTGTCATAACAAAGACATTTTTGTCTTTGTTAATGTCAAGTTGTCATAACAAAGACATTTTAAACAATGTCAACTTTGCATTAAAAGTGTCATAATTTACCGAATGACACTTAATGACAACAGTCATAAACATTCATAAAGACTCCTTCATGTTCATGACAGGTGTTATGTCATGTTTATGACAGTGTCATGTCAGTCTTATGCACACCCCTTCAAATAAAGTGTTACCGAACTTTTTACTCCAGTGAATTTTATATAGTGAATGTGCAGGGAAACTCATTTTCCTCGATTTCCTGAAGCTTGGTGCACATGCTAAAACATTGAGCATCTGGCTCGCTCATAGGCTGTGCTGGGGCAACTGCACATCCAATGGCTCGGGGTCGTCTCTGAGGTGCGACCAATGAACTTAGCCCTACGTCATTACGCGATCTTCAGTCTTCACGCGCCTTCGCGGGGTTTCAGACATGTGACACGACTTCCACCAATCAGATGCATCACTGTGGGATTGTGGGACTGTTCAGGATTGTGGGTAATGAAGTACTTATTCAATACATCGCAAATAAAAGGGATTTATCTTAAAAAAAGGTTAGTGCCCCATGAACTTTTGGCGTTTATATGAGCATATACAATCACTTAGTACAGCCATAGCTGGTTTTAAGTCTACCATGTATGGTTAAGTTTTTATGGCTTATATCCCAAATGTCAATGGAGAAATTGTATTGAATTTTTACTTCCGGCACCGGCTGTGGGCGGGACTGTGATGCTCTATTGCTGCGTCGTGGTAATTACTAGAATCACAAGAGCACTCAACGGCAAACCACGTTTCTTTGGTAACGCGGGCTCACATGGATTCCCCGGTGCAGACACAAGTTTAAGTTTGCATCCACCTGCGCCGCAGGCTCACTCGTTTTTGTTATTTCATTGTCCTGCATCTGAGCCCAATCAGGGTGTTGGGGATGTACACAACTTCTTTGTATTTCTAATTCTTAATTAAACATAAATGCCATGTCAGATGCAGCTTCTGTTCCACCTTTGCAGTGTAAAAAATTGAAGGTTGAAAAACATTTAATTGGTATCGGTCTGTAGAATTGTGATTGATTAAAGTAACTGGTTAAATTGTTATTTAAACAACACAGATACATAGTATCATCAAAGTAGATTGTAATAAGGTAATTAATTCCACCGTGCAAAATCATTGACCACCCTGGTTCTCAGCAAAAAGTGCTGTACATGCCATCCAGTGGAATCAGTACCCTTACTGGGGCGCGTTTGACCCTGATCTCCACAGTACAGTTTTTATATGCTGCCGAAATATCTCTTGCACAATGTGCAGATCAGTGATTCACTCCACCATGTCGTGTCCTCAAATGAAACCCCCAACCCAACCCAACCATCGCCGCCCAGATTAAGCACAAATAAAAACCCACCAGCTAAGTCCCACAACCTGCAACCACCAATGTAGACCTCCCCAGCACTAATACTAGGAAGAACTGTCTCTTTCTCCTTCGGCAGACAGGTCTGCAACAAGTTCAACATTGGGAGATGCACTAAATTCTCTCGTATCTTCTTTAACTCGCGTCTTCGGTCCACGCGCCAGAGAACATAATCCCCTACCTTTCTTGAGGCATGTCGAAATTAGCTTAGTTTATGGAATCCCAGTCGATCATTTGATGGACGCAGCCCACTCCATCGTTTTTGGGGGATTCTATTAAGGTTGCTGGATTGCGTCTACACGGCCCCCCAAGCTTTCATACACACCACAGTCCTCAGTCCTGTTCGAGCTTTACCCTCTCATCATAGAAGCCTTCCTATAGGGGAAGGAAGGAATGAACTGCCAACAGTATTCTAGTTCATTGTGACAAAGAAGCAACCGTACAGTACATTAATAAAGGCAGTTCTCTCTGATGCCACTCTTAAGTTGTCTCATCTGGATCTCAGCGTGCAATCAATTTTATCATACCCGCAAAACCCATCCCTGGTTTCAAAAATCAAATTGCTGACTCTCTCTCTCCTTTTCTGTTTCAGAAATACAGGCTGCTGGGTCCAGAGGCAGACCCATCCCCAACTCCTGTTCCTCGCTACTCCGAGTTAATATTCCCGTAACATACGCATTAAAACCCCTCCTCGACTCCATCCTCCAAGCTGTTTCCCTCCAGAACCCTCTAATCTAACCTGACAGAATTGAGATATTTTTAAGAATTCCATCTCTCGTATAATCTGCCATTTCCTGACTTTTCCCTTCTCTCCATCACCTCAAATCTCATTTCTCAACAGAGTTAAGGGCCTCCAATTTGGGTCCATCGAAGGTTACCCAAGTATCCAATTTTCCACAAGCTGATCTCCGGCACTCCCTCCCCTGAGATAATACCAAACAAAGAAAGACAGACCAAGCGGAAAATGGCCACTTCATTTACATTTTTAACCTCCCCATCACCTATCCAGCAGTACCATTCCATTTGATCTTACCTTCATTTCAGAAACTTGCAGGCTAAATCCCCATATGACCATCTCTTTGTAGACAACTACAACCACCCCTTTACAAATTTTTGGTTCCAAAATCACCTAAAATCATTCTTGTTCAATCAGATATTTCAGGTACAGTTGGTTCCATATCAAAAAAGCCCATCAATCACTCATCAGCTTACCAGTCCACGTTTTACGAAACTTCAAATCCACTGTAATATGTGCATTTTGTTTTTTAGTTTACTGTTTTGTGTTACTTTTCTAAATTGATTACGGTAGATAGTTTAATAGGTCTAGAAGGACAAAATCCTACAGAATTAAATGTGAACCTTGAAATTGATTTAGTTTTTCATCCCATTTTACTCAACCCAATATTATAAAACAAATGCCCTTTAAAGGAGAAGTTCACTTTTAAAATGAAAATTCTGTCATCATATACTCACCCTCATGTTGTTTCAAACCTGTATGAATTTCTTTCTTCTGCTGAACAGAAAGGAAGATATTTAGAAGAATGTCAGTAACCAGGCAGTTTCTGGTTCCCATTGACTTGCATAGTATATTTTTTTCCTACTCTTCTTCTGAACAAGCAAGTAACATCCATTTTTGTTCTGATCAACTAAGGGGGGAAAGTATTCGACATGACAAGCGATCGTTAGATTTAATCAGCGCGATTTACTGTAACCATGCAAATCATAGCCTACTTTGTTCTCAAATAGTTCATGTTAACAACATCAGCATTGCGTGACTAACGTTATTTAATGTGTTTTATGATTACCTGTGTAGTTCAGAATTCATATTCTCCATAATAGCTAAACGAGAAAGGCACAACAAAGGTGCCACAAAACTGCATAACTGTGTGAATTAAGAAAACGTACTGTTACATGTTTGAACTATTGAAATGTCTTTCTTGTTTAGCAGAAAAAAGCTGTCTCTTCTTCCGTTTCGAAGCCCTTCGGGAGTTCACGCACCTTTCAAAAGCCCCACCGATGTGTAATCCTTATGTTCGCATGAGACGGTTTCTTTCTCTTTCCACCTTAAATCTGAAGTATGAAGTCTTTTGGGTTTTATAACTGGTTAATCTCCAGTTGACACTGATGATTGTTGTTTGGATCTTTCTGGATCCGCCATAAGTTTAATCATGTAAAGTGCTGCGAGAAAAGCCTATCTCTACATCTCCTCACGCGCAGTATAGTCGGCTAACTGAAACCCCTTCTTTATGTGTACGGATGTGACGTAATGACGCAATGACATGCTCAAATTTCCCGCGAAAACCCACCAGTCCCACTGGAATTAAAATCATTATTACAAGCTAACCGTTTTCAATCTAGCTATGGCGAGCAGATAGTTTTGAACACTGGATGAAGATGTTTTTTTTTTTAAATAATAAATTTGGATTATTTTTAACTTAAAAAAGTTACGGACAGCAGCTTTCAACCTGTAATTTCATCTGAAGCTCACGCACATTTTCATTATGTGTTAAAATTGTAATCTTAGTATATATGAAATATTTTGTATTATTATGTGCAATACATCATTTAAATAAGCATGTATCTATTGTCTAATGCCCAGGTGACATACACAATATCAAAATATAGAACTGTAAAAGCAGGCTGTGTAGTTGACATGGAGATAAGATTTGGGAAAAGAAAAGAAATCCTGTTCTTGATCGATGCTAAATAGTATAATATTTGTTTATGATATTTGTGATTTTTATCTAATAAAGGGACTGATGAGATGACCTTTTAGTTTATTCGGCCCTGTATAGAGAGGGATAAGGCTAGATCGAGTCTGTCCCAAAAATACCTCAATGCGCCCTCGTGGACTCGTGCCAAGAGCCCTATAGGTCTGCACTACATGATGTCACCAAAGTGTGGACTCTGAGGAAGTCCACAAGTTCGGAGTGTGCCATTTGGGACAGAGCCACATAGGGTGTGTCAGAAAATGTTGATGGTGTGTGTGCCTGGGAAAATACATGTACCTGTGTGAAACAAGGAAGATTAAGTTGCCTTGTTTTCAGCTGAAGAGATTTAAATTTTAAACCTGTTTGATTATTAAACACGGCTGCATACTGAAGAGACTGTTGAAGCAGTGTTTACTGGGTAATCGCACAAACTAAAGATCCTGAACCTCTCATGCTTTCACATATGGTGGAGAATGCGGGCATGTGGATGAGAGCTGATGCTCCAGAGTGACGTGGAGGACCTCACAAGCCAGTTGTCTAAGCTAAGTAGACAATCAATTGATTGTAAAATAGAGGAGTTACTGAAAACAATGATAGAGAGTAATAAAATCCAGCAGCAAATCCAAGCTGCCTTACTGGAGAAACAAAGGTGGCTAATGACCTTAAAGTTAGAGAAGCCCAAAATGTTAGCAGGATAAGGGCTAGTGACTGTATTCCTAAAATGGGAGAGAATGATGATGTTGAAGCTTACTTGCATGCCTTTGAGACCACTGCTCTCATAGAAAAATGCCCAAAAGGTCAATGGGCCAAAATATTGGCATCATTTTTATCTGGAGAGTCACAGAAAGCCTTCCTAGACCTAGACCCAGCACTGGGTCTGTGACTCCTGAAAGAAAGAAATATTAAGTCGTAGTGGTCTTACATAATTTGAAAGAAAGAACAACCACCAACTACACAGATGCACGAGTTAATACATCTGGCTAAGAAATGGTTAGAGCCCGGTAGGCTGAAGAAGTTGATGATTCCTTGGTGATTGTTAAGTTTTCCTGAATTTTGAGATGCCATTCAGACTGTGAAGGACTCAAGAGATCAACTCATTGAACTTTACTGTTTTTTTTATTTACTTCTGTTTGCAGATGTATTGGCAGAAGCTATAGTAGAAGCAGTTGCAGTAGCTGTAGTAGGTTGATAATCTTTAAAAGATAGATTGAAACATAACAAATATACATTAATATAATAAAGATATTATTTAAACTAACATTTAACATCTCATTCACCATCACCATATTATTTACAGTATAATCAACTAAATCTAATGCCTTAGCAATAAATTATAAATGTAAACTTAAAACATCTTTCAAACTCAAATAATTGGTCAACACAAATCATACAAAGCTTAGCATCAATCAGTGTAGCAAATTCCATCAAATAAGCTTAAACACAATACTGACATACAACTTCAAAGTTGATATTTTACCATATTTGTCCCCCCCCCTAAGACGTGATTGACAGGTTTGTAAGAGCCCTACCCCCTGAAGCTAAATGATTTGTCTTTCAGAATAACCCAAGTTCACTCAAAGACATGATAGAAACTGTTGAAAGATACCAAGCCAGTGCAGACATGCTGAACACACGGTTCCCAACCAGTGCATAGCCCCAACAAAAGTTGTTCGCTAGAGCCCACTACTCCCAAGATGGCTACATCACAAGGGAGAAGGTCCAGACATCAAGAATCCCCAGTCGAAAGCACATAGTATAAACTGAGAATGTGTTATAAGTGTGGGGAAGTAGGACACATTTCATGACAATGCAATCAGATGGATGTCAGACGGTCTTCAAGTGGCTTGAAAAATAACTTTTTGCTGCCTTATTGGGGAACGTCTCGGTTACGTATGTAACCCTCGTTCCCTGAAGGAGGGAACAGAGATGTAGTCGACGTGTCGACTGATTGGGATCACGCTTAGGGAGCCTGTCATCTTTGATGGAGACAGGATAGGGCTTAGGCAAGGGAAGTCACTGCTGTTTCACATGACCACTTGGAATGCGTTCACTTTCTTTGGATATGAATACGCTGTGAAACCACATCCTGCCCGTAGGGAGGTAACATGTGGAGGATACACAGACCGACTAGGCATTACCGGGCAGTGCAACATATGGAATGTCACTGAGGTTGCTCCAGCCTATAATAGGGGGAGACTCACCGGTCAGTGACGGCAGAGCGGGCTCTGCCAAGGGAAGACACGGGCTCGCCGCAGGGAGCCAAACCGTGGTACAAAAAACATATGGGATCACCGTAGGGATCACAACATATGGGACCCAGCCTAACACAGGTTTCACTAGTGGATACGAGTGTTAGGCCTGGCATCGGACGCTCCGCCACATCCATTGCCGAAGGGTGTGTAGGAACTCAACAGGGTTCGGCTAAAGAGGAACTCTACTGGAGCAAGAATGGCGCACATATCCAGTCCATAGGAGGGGAATGGCGCAGCAAGCCGACACTTCGAACAGGGCTTACAGTGAAACAGGCTTCATGTGAAGGGAAGCAACTGGCTCGACACATACGCTATTTTTCTAGCGAACCTGTTTGGTTTCGCCCAGCCCGCAGCTCTAAAAACATCTGTCAGTGAGGTACCCTGTGTCAACGCCCAGGAAGGAGCTACACTCTCACTTTGGAGAGGCTCACTACCCAGGTGGGCACGGTGCACCTTGGGTAAACACACCAAGATGATGGCAACCACTATCCAGTGGGCCAACCTCTGCTTGGAAACATAGACAGTATAAGAGGTGGACAGAGCTATCTCATTGGAAGTCAGTTGAGACAGTTGAAGCCCATTTTTAGTGATTTTTGAGCGCTTCCGTTCCTGACGCGCAGACTCAAACCGACTCAAACTAAGCTTGATGACGTGAGCAACCCATCTGACAGACGTAAATCTTCTAGTAGCTGTGCGTGAAAACTGCCAACGTTAATCTTGCAGAGACGGGGAACTTGAGCAAAGAGTTCTTTAGCGTGAGTGAGCAGGAGTTTTTGTCCCGTTGTTTTTATGGACTCATTATCTATGGGCTTCTACCTTGACGGGACGTCCCCCCCATTGCCTGGGAGCTTCTCCTCCTGTCTGTACGGTCATTCCTGTACAGCGCAACAGAGAGTCGAGTGGTTATGACGCAATCGCTAGCCTATTTTTACAAAAACTGTTTCTACGGGGCCATACTGTAACATAGAAGGTAAAGGAGCCCTTTATGCATTGTCATGTTTCTTTAGAAATAAATAATGGACAAATGTAGTCTTTAAACGCCTCAGATGTAAAGTTATTCGCCGTCAAAGTGACGCCAAAATGAATGGGAGTCAATGGGAATGCTAACGCAAGTGAAGTTCTGCTACAAGATGGCGGCTCCCGCGAGGCTTCAACTTCCGGTCGATGGATTACCCCTTGCTTGGAAACAGCCTTCCCTTCTGCTGGTCTCCATAACAGACAAGAGCTTGTCTGAGGTCCTGAGGCTTTGCATTCTCTCCAGCTATAACCGCAAGGACCGGATGACATGCCCTCTCATGATGCCACAACAAACAGAGAGAGAGAGAGAGAGGAGAGAGAGAGAGAGAAGGGAGGAGAGAGAGAGAGAGAGAGAGAGTGAGAGAGAGAGGGAGAGGAGAGAGAGAGAGAGAGAGAGAGAGAGAGAGGAGAGAGAGAGAGAGAGAGAGGAGAGAGAGAGAGAGAGAGAGAGAGAGAGAGAGAGAGAGAGAGAGAGAGAGAGAGAGAGGAGAGAGAGAGGAGAAGGAGGAGGCGAGAGCGAGAGCGAGAGGAGAGAGAGAGAGAGAAAAAAAAATTCTGAAGAGGATTTATTTGCTCTTCAGGTAACTCAACCTCACAGTGAAAGCCCTGCAGAATTAAAAAGAATTCCATAAAAAACTTATTTGTTGTTTGTTGCACATTTATTTGTTTTTAGTTGTCCCAATAAAGTTACTATTGTTGAAATGTTATTAAGTGTTTAGCTCTTTTGGAAAAACGCATTAAACCAAAAAAAAATGTCTCTTTGGTCAAAAAAGGTTCCCGAACCCTGGAATAGGAGATGTGTGATGCTGTGTCTCTATATTATGTGGGAAAACTCACACAAAATGTTCTGCCCAGCAACTCCAACATAAAGGGGTTGACTATACTTGATATACTCCAACTTTATATACTTATATACTATAGGGGTTGGCTATAAAACAAACACTTTTTCCATCAGTCTCTACCTTAACCATTGCCTCAAATCTAGTTGACATCCTCATCAAACTGCTTCCACAGAGAAGCCATGCTGCTGGTCATTTGATCTACCCCCTGCTAAAATTAATGTTGGGGGGATTTTTTTTGCAACATGTGGAGGTTCCGGGGCACTGTGGGGTCATACTTTAGTTCAATTCAATTCAATTCAAGTTTATTTGTATAGCGCTTTTCACAATACACATTGTCTCAAAGCAGCTTTACAGAAAGTGCATTTCAGAAATGTACAAAGAAAAATACAGTTAGTTAATCATGTATAAATTTAGGCATAACATGTCGCTGGTGTTTAGTCGTCTCTTCACAGGCGTCGAGTCGTCTCTCCACAGGCGTTTAGTCGTCTCATCACAGGTGTTGGGGCATCTGAAGTCTCTGTGAGAGGCTGGATACAAACCGGAGCTGACGAACGCTATTTACCTCGGGACTAGCGCCCCGAGATAACAGCAGAAAGACAGATGGGAAATAATTAGCATAGCTGATGTTCATAATATTAATGCATTCGAACTGATTCAGAAGTAGTATAAAAGGTAAGCATTAAGTGAATGCTTGGTTCAAGAGATGAGTCTTTAAACTAGTTTTAAACTGGGACAGCGAGTCTGAGTCTCGAACAATATCAGGAAGGCTATTTCAGAGTTTAGGAGATAAATGTGAGAACGGCCTCCCTCCTTTAGTAGACTTAGATATCCTAGGAACGACCAGAAGCCTCCAATTTTGTGATCTTAAAGAGCGCGATGGATTGTTAGGGCGATAGAAGGTCTGTTAAATACACAGGAGCTAAACCATTTAGAGCTTTATAAGTCAATAGTAATACTTTGTAGTTGATATGGAACTTAATAGGTAACCAGTGTAGAGATGATAAAATTGGTGTTATATGATCATATTTTCTTGATCTAGTAAGAACTCTAGCGGCTGCATTTTGGACTAACTGTAGCTTGTTTATTGAGGATGCAGGAAAACCAGCTAATAAAGCATTACAGTAATCTAGTCTCGAGGTCATGAATGCATGAACTAACTTTTCTGCATCTGAGACAGATAGCATGTTACGTAGCTTAGCAATGTTTCTAAGGTGGAAAAAGGCTGTCCTTGTAACATATGAAATATGATTTTCGAAAGTCAAGTTGCGGTCTAGTATAACACCCAGGTCTTTTACTGTAGTGGATAAAGTAACAGGACATCCTTCTAAATTAAAGTTGTATTGTAAGGGATTTTGTGGGTAGTTTTTTGGACCAATAAGTAATACCTCTGTTTTATCTGAATTTAATAGCAGGAAATTACACGTCATCCAGCATTTTATATCTTTTAGACACTCTGTCAAGTTAGATAAGTTAGTGTTTTCATCTGGTCGTGATGAGATATATAATTGAGTGTCATCAGCATAACAGTGAAAATTAATTCCATGTTTTCTTATAATATTACCAAGTGGCAGCATATATATTGAGAATAGCAGAGGGCCTAGGACAGATCCTTGCGGCACTCCATAGTCTACTGATGTTATCTTCGATTTTTCCCCATTTAAACAGACAAAATGGTAACGGTCTGATAAGTACGATCTAAACCAGCTTAATGCCTGTCCCTGGACACCAGTGTAGTTTTGTAGTCGATCTAAGAGTATTTTATGATCTATAGTGTCGAACGCAGCACTAAGATCAAGTAGAACTAGTATTGAGATACAGCCTTGGTCAGAGGCTAAGAGTAAATCCTTTGTAATTTTAACTAGCGCAGTTTCTGTGCTATGATGCGGTCTGAATCCCGACTGAAATTTTTCATAGATATCATTTTCTTGCAAGAAAGAGCACAATTGAGCGTACACAATTTTTTCTAGTATTTTAGACATAAATGCAAGATTTGAGATGGGTCTGTAATTTGCTAGGTTATTTGGATCTAATTGTGGTTTCTTAATGAGAGGTTTTATTACTGCCAGCTTGAATATTTTTGGAACATGACCTAAAAATAAAGACGAGTTAATAATATTGAGAAGAGGCTCTTCCACTACAGGTAACACTTCTTTAAGTAGTTTAGTGGGTATTGGATCTAATAAACATGTTGTTGGTTTAGATGCAATGATAGTTATTTAGCTCTTCTGTCCTATAGTTGCAAAGCGGTGTAGTGTTCTAGAGGGGCCATAATTGAGGCCGAGTCATAAGACACCATAGAGGATTGTACATTTACAATTGTGTTTCGGATGCTTTCTATTTTCTCATTGAAGTAATTCATAAAATCATTACTACTATATTGTAACGGAATATTTTGCTCTGGAGATGTCTGATTATTTGTTAGTCTAGCCACGGTGTTAAATAAAAACCTTGGATTATTTTGGTTATTTTCTATTAGTTTGCGGATATGCTCAGCCCTGGCTGATTTTAGAGCCCTTTTATAACGTGACATACTGTCTTTCCACGCGATTCTGAAGACCTCTAAATTAGTTCGTTTCCATTTACGCTCTAAGTTACGAGTTTCTCTCTTGATAGCATGCGTAGCACTATTGTACCATGGTGCTTTAGTTTTCTCTCTAACCTTTTTTAATCTAATTGGTGCAACAATATCTAGTGTACTAGAGAAAATGTTGCTCATACTGCTAGTCATTTCCTCTAGTTCATCTGATTGTTTGGGTTTACTGAGCAGCTGAGATAGATCAGGTAAGCTATTTGAGAATCTATCTATAGTGGTGGAAGGATTGTTCTGCCTGGTCGATAACGTGGTGCAACATGACAAATTTCAGCAGTGCGTATTATGCAAGTTACCATGTAATGATCAGTGAGATCGTCACTTTGCGGTATAATATCTATATCGGTTGGATCGGTTCCATATGATATAATTAAATCTAGTGTATGATTTAGACGATGAGTGGGACCACTGACGTTTTGCTTCACCCCAAAAGAGTTTAATAGATCTGTAAACGCAGCCCCTAACGCATCATTTGTATTATCTACGTGTATGTTAAAGTCGCCAACAATTATTGCTTTATCGACGTTGACCAATAGGTCTGAGAGAAAGTCTGCAAAATCTTTTAGGAAATCAGCATATGGCCCCGGAGGTCTATATACGGTAGCCAAGGCTATAGATAATAAGGATTTCTTTCTTACATCTAAGAGCGTAACATTTAGCACAAGTACTTCAAACGAATTAAACCTATGACAAGTTTTCTGAGTAACATTAAGAATATCTCTATAGATTGTTGCAACACCGCCGCCACGACCGATCAGACGGGGCTCATGCTTATAACAGTATCCTGGTGGAGTAGACTCATTTAGACCGAAGTAATCATTTGGTTTAAGCCAGGTTTCAGTAAGGCACAGAACATCGAAATTATTATCTGTGACCATTTCATTTACAATAACCGCCTTAGGTGTGAGCGATCTAATGTTTAGAAGACCTAGCTTTAGAAATTGTTTTTGTTCACTGATATTTAGATTTTCTGGTTTAATTACAATAATATTCTTGCTAGATCTTACATAGATTTGTTGTTTGGCTTCACTAAGCGAGGAATAGACACAGTTTCTATATAATGTTCTACATTGGTACTTATATCAATTAAGTTGGGACAGCAAAGACTGGGATTTGGACTTTGACTTACTAGTCAGATGGTCTGTAGCGTCTTGGAGATGTTGTCCGACAGAACAGCCGCTCCAACTCTACTGGGGTGCAGACCATCAGGACGGAAGAGCCTAGGTCGCTCCCAAAACAGATTCCAATTATTTACAAAGAGCAGTTTCTGTTCATTACACCATGACATTAACCATTCATTTAAAGCAAATAATCTACTGAACCTTTCTTGTCCAAGTCGGTACGTGGGAAGCGGTCCAGACACGACGATCGTTGCTCTAGGCGATGTGCTGCGTACCGTCTCGATCAGGCTTCGGTAGTCCTTCTTCAGAACCTCCGTCTGCCGCAGCCTGATGTCATTCGTCCCCGCGTGCAGCACGACAGTGTAGATGGATGCTTATTTCTCCACAAACATTTTGTCAGACATCCAAGAGTAGAGGCCGCTTTCCCCTACCTCTTTGAGGTCTCATCTTCTAAGGTGGTATTACGTGTACTTCCCAATGGAAATAAGCATCCAAGATAAGTGAACTTCCCCACATCGAGTGCTATATTATTTAACTGAAAACAATGTTTTTGTCATTTTGTGACATAGTCACAGTTTTCCAAGCTGATTTGATTGTGAGCCCAAAAACATCACAGGGTCATAAGAAACAGTCAAGCAGAGTCTGCTGCTACTCTGTTGAAGATGCGCACAATGCACTATCATCTGCATATAGAAGTTATCTGATGACAAAATCTGGTGTTTTAGTTATTGCTTTGAAATGAGATAAACTGAAGAAGTTAACATCATCACTGGTCAGAAGAGTGACTCCCGAGTGATTATCCAATTTATCAAAGGCAGTCTTTAATACATAGGTTAAATAAATGCCAAAAAAGAGGACATAGCCTTGTTTCACACCTCGATTAATATTATTAGGAAATCTGTTGATAGGTCACCATCAAATTGAACTCAGTGTTGCCTTTCATTATGGAATTATTTGATTAGTGTTGAAGGGTGGGAGGGTAGCCACCCTTTTGCAGGACCATACAAATAGCTTCTCTGTCAACTGAGCCCAAAAATTTGGTCAGATACAAAGGCAAGATAGAGTGGCTAATTCTTTTCTCTTCATTTCTCTTGTAATTGTCTCACAGCAAAAATCATGTTTATTTTGATGCGATTGGGCCGAAACTTACATTGGAACTCAGGGTGTATGACCTCAGCTAGCTGCTGAAGGCAAGTCAATAAGACACAGACCAGAACTTTCCTTGTAACGCTCATCAGTGAGATTCCTCTGTAATTATTGCAGTTTACTGTCCCTTGTTCTTGTAGAGGTATTTAAATTTTTGCTTCCTTGAAATCTTGTGGAACATGATTAAAGTACCAGATAACCTGGCGAAATAGAAAGGTGACTCCACCCACAGGTGGTGGAGTATATGGTAGAGGTATGGCCGAGCGGAAGTGGACTTGTTCGTCTTCGAGGAGTTGACCCACTGTCCCTCACTTCTCCAGCTACTTTAGAGCTAGACGCAATGGTACACACATGGTCGAGGCTTTCCTCCAATAGCTCTACTCTGCTTTTTTATATATAAATATCATGTGTAAATAATTTATAGTTACAGTATGAGCATCATTTTGAATTTACTTGACTAAACCAAGCTTGGTAAAATATAAGCAAACCATGGAAAAATGTCTTTGGCGTTTATCCTCTTGTTCTAGATATTTTCAAAAGATATCTAACCTTTAATTAAATTAAAATAATTTAAAGATTATCATAAAACAAACAAACAAAAATAATCATAAAATTGTTGGCAATATTTTGTGCAACCTCTCTTTTCCTAGATGACAGCTCTGACTCTTCTTGTATATACTACGTAAAAAGGTTGATGAACATATAACAAGGGACCTGAGACCTTCAGTCTGTACTCAGTGAACGTGGTGTGTGTGTGTGTGTGTGTGTGTGTGTGTGTGTGTGTGTGTGTGTGTGTGTGTGTGTGTGTGTGTGTGTGTGTGTGTGTGTGTGTGTGTGTGGGGTGTGTGTGTGTGTGTGTGTGTGTGTGTGTGTGTGTGTGTGTGTGTGTGTGTGTGTGTGTGTGTGTGTGTGTGTGTGTTTTCTTTTTTTGAGGTGTGCTTTGGATCATTGTCCAAGTGGCAGATCCAACCATGTCCCATTTAAGCTTTGTGGCAAAGGCAGTCATGTGTTGATTTAATATCTGTTTCTTGTATCCTAACAACTTGTCCCTGGCCTTTGGAAGAAAAACAGCCCTGTAACATCGAAGCCATGCCAAACTTAACAGTAAGGATGAGGAATACTTTTCTGCTGCATGAATATATCTTCCTCTTATAGAATGTAGTATGTATTATGTATGTATGCATTTATTTATTTAATTATGAAAATCCACTAGTTTGGTCTTAATAGAGTTTGGTCCCATTGAAAGTTATAGTAACATTTAGTTAACTAAAATCACTTAAGATTTAATAAACAGCCAAATAAAATGTTTATGGCAACCCTTCAAATTAAATTATTTCCCATAGTGATTCATGAATATTGGAATTTAGCCTGTTTGTCACCCTATATTTACTTCCCAGTGAAATTACACTAAAGGATCTGTGATCACTCAGGAACCTAAAAATCTGCAATATAAATGTGAATATACTTCTGTTAGATTTTTTTACATTTCAACAGGTGAAATTTTTGCACACATGTTTCGTAGAATTATTTTAGTTCATCTATGGTTAGATAATTGAGAATACTTTAAATGCAAGACTAAATAGATCAATTTTTATTTCTTTTATTTCTCTATTCTAGCCTTTTATTCTGGTTTTCTTATTATTTCTTATATTCACCAAGTGTGCCAATACTAGTGGAGGGCACTGTACTCCTGCATATGGTATACAGTTGTAATCGAAATTATTCAACCCCCATTGCAAATCTGGTTTATTAGCAAAATGTACAGACTTTCAGCTGTTTGCAATGAACAAATAAAACAACAGTAATTGAAATAGCTCAACACAACAAATGTTTCCCAAATTCAACTGAAAATGCAATTTTTTTATGACTTTTGCTGTCTCAAAATTATTCAACCCCTTCATGGCAAGCATCTTTAGTACTTAGTAGAACACTCTTTTGCCTTTTATGACCTGCTGTAAACGATATGTATAACCAGACACCAGCTTCTGGCAGCGTTTCTGAGAAATCTTAGCCCATTCCTCATGAGCAATGGCCTCCAGTTTATTATTCTTTGTTCAAATCCCACAAGAGATTTTTCATGGGGTTCAAGTCAGGTGACTGTGATAGCCACTGTATAATCTTCTAGGACTTCTTCTGCAACCAAGCCTTGGTGGAATTTGAGGTATTCTTGAGATCATTGCCCTGTTGGAAGATCCAATGACGCCCAAGCTTCCTCACTGACAGCAAGATGTTTTCTCTTAGGATTTCTCTTAGGATATACTTCAATGAACAGAAACCCAAAACTTCTGTGGCTTATTTATATGATTTTGAGAACTTTTCTTGTGCTTTTGGGTCAGTAGTGTTGCAGTCTTGGAGTTCTGGCATGGAAACCATCTGCGTTTGGTACACGCCTTACTGTGGAAGCTGTAACCTCAGTGCCTGTTGCCACCAAATCTTGCTGGAGGTCTTTTGCAGTCACTCAAGGGTTTTTCTGAGTCTGCCTTCCCAGAAATCTGGTTGCAGATTGCAGGTAGTGTAACCACTGTTGCTTCCAATGGTGTCATCTCTAGGAACATTTAGTGCCTTCACTATCTTTTTGTAACCTGTTCCTTGTTTGTAAATGCGATGATATCTTCTCCTAACTTTTTGGACCATTCTTTTGACGTTTGACCAGATTTCTAACATGCAGTCAAACGTGAAAACTAATGGTGCAACTAATGAAGTTCTTGATTTGTTGCATCGGGTGCATGAGACAACACCTGTTTGGCAGATTTGTGCTTTTGTGAGGGATTCTGAGAAGACATTAAAAGTTGCATTTTCAGTTGAATTTAGGAAGACCACTTGAAACATTTGTTATGTTGAGCTATTGCAATTACTTTTTTTTTATTTGTTCATTGCAAACAACAGAAAGTCTGTAAATTTTGCCAATAAATCTGATTTGAAATGGGGGTTAAATAATTCTGATTACAACTGTATTTATACTATCAAATAAATGAAGCTACAGTTTTTCTACAGCTATTTTTTAGGCCTCTAATTTTGTTCCAAATAATACCTGAATAGTTTTCAACACCTTTTAAGAAATTATGAATAAGAAATCAATCAAATAATTATTTGGCTTTTCATTTCCTAGAAAAAAAAAAGATAAAAAAAAAAACTTTCATCCATTGAACTGTGGTTTTTGTGACGTGGAATGGCCCAGTCCTCCTTGATATTTAGGTTGGTGATTTGAAAGATTATAAAGTGTTAATTATCAAGACCTATAGATATTGTGTTTGACTGTATATGGGAACATAATTATCATTAAAATAAGATAAGATGATAAAGACTACCACTATTGTTTATGGTATAAATTGTATAGTTTATTTCTGTGACATTTGGTATAACAAACCTTACAAGGATCACTACTAAGTGGAATTAAAATTTTCCTAGGCTTATTAATAATAATTAAGTGTAGAGTCAGTTCTGGCAGGTCACGTTAGTCAAGCTTGCATCAGCTGACACTCAGCTGATCCACTTAGAATATCACATACAGTACCGTTGCTAGCCATTTTGGTGCCCTAAGCATAATTCCTTTATGATTGAATTATGTTGTAATTATGATCACTGCAATACATTCATGTTGGTTCTGTTCTGTTTACCCTAAGGGGGGTTATTGTTGCTCTCCCTGCTCTTATCCATGCTAGGCTGCATGGATGCGCAGGGAGTTGTTGCCCAGAACAGAACCATACCGCCAATCCTAACTGTATGCAATTGTCAATCATATTTGACGATAGTGGTCCTGACAGAATTGTGACAATTATACAGAAAGTTATATTCTGGGTTAGTTTTAGTCATCAGAACAAAGCAGAATGACATGCAGGTTAGAAGAAAATGAAGGAAATGAAGAACTGCTGTTAAAAAAATACTCAGAAATGACCAAATCTGCCGTTTAAAAGCATTGTTAGGGGCACTAGCATCTTGCAACAATGCATTTGTAATCCTCAACTGCAGCAGTACCAAAAATGTCCACTAGATGACCATATAGTGACTCTAAAAATGTCTGGGTAAATTTAGAACTGAACCCAGGACACCAGACTCCACTTTTGGCTGCTCACCATATGCCCTTTTATACAGTCTGTTCTTCCTTTTTTAATATTTCTTTTATTACCTCTCTATTTTATTGATCTCTTTTATTGTTCGTGTGTTATTAAAGTATAGGTGCTGCAGCAATGGTGTATTTTTGTAGGCAGATTTGAAAGTTATCATCATCCTGGTTTCCTCAACAAAAACCCAATCGATTTTTCCACTGACTTGGATTATTGCAGAAAATAAGTTCTGTGACCAAAGCTTACTATTCTTTCAAGTTCTATCGTTATAACATTTACAAATCAATGCAAATTAACCTGAAGAATCCCGGCAGAAGTAAAAAGCTAAATGTAGGCTATAAATGAACTACTCCTCAATCACATGACTTCAATATCACGCTTCCGACAAACCTTTTTAGTCTTTTTTTTAAAACGTTTTTCCTGATAGTTTAAGTTAGAATAGTTTGCAAGAGCGCGGTTAACACAACAGGCTGTAAAAGCTGACTAGTGAATAAATGAGTTTATCTGTTCGCCTGATGGCGTTTAATGTCTCTTTTCAAGCCTTTTTCAAGACGAGTAAAAGCTTTAAAAACAATCACAAGAGGTGATTATGTGTCATAGAATAAAATGTGGAAATATCTTGAGCTTGTGTTAACCACAGACCTTATTTCAGACATTTAACCAAAAACCCATTCAAATAAATCGACTGACTTCAGGGTGACTGAACCGGATATGCTAAAGTGTGAACTTGTTTCTGGCTTTTGGCCTACAAAAATAAGTCATCGCTGCATCACTCTAATAATTAAAAGGGTTTTTGCTTATCACCATGCCTATTACTAGGATATTGGATGTTTATTAGTACTTATAAAGTACATATCAAAGCTTTATTCTGCATGACATATTGCCCAAAACCTAAACTTAACAACTACCTTACTAACTATTAATAAGCAGTAATAAGGAGTTTATTGAGGCAAAAGTCACAGTTAGTCAATAGTAAGAATTGGACCCTAATCTAAAGTGTGACCATAATTTTATTTCAGCTACATTTTGTTTTAGTTTTAGTTAAGCGCACCTCCAGAAGAGCTCTGATTGTGGTTCATTCATCTGTAAGGTTTCAATAAGAAAATGTATGAAAATTTAATTTACATAATCTTTTAAAATATCATATCTTTCTGATAGATATGTTGAACCAACAACAAGAACTCATACTCTCCTTTCTTACAGTAATATTGTCATTTGGGAATCAAACAAAAAGGCTTTGTGTGTGTGTGTGACACTTCCACCAACCCCCCAAATCACTCCTCCCCTACTTCCGTGGTGTTCAGTTTGTATCAGGGAGGGTCACCCCACATTCTGCTGCCAGATGGCCAAGCCATAGTAGAGTCCTCTTGCTGTAATACTGAATCTGGAGGAGAGCCCTTTCCCAGACCTAGTCATTATAGCACATCAACAGCGAACGACTGCTTATGTATGTGCTGACATGAGTCAGAAGTGATTAGGGTTATGCACACACACAAGCACAAGCACAAAAATACTGAAAATTGTTAAATTCGCTCTTAAAAATAATAGTTCTTTATTGGTATCAATGGTTCCATGAAAACCTTTAACATCCAAAAACCCTTTCCATTCCAAAAAAAGCTTCTTTAGAGTGGAAAAAGATTTAGAATTTTTATTTAAAAAACATATTCACTAAGAAAACAAAAATATCTTTTCAGAAATTATTAACCGTTTTTTTGGGGGGAACTCCCTTTTTGGAAAACACCCTTTTGGAACCTTTACTTTCAGGAATAATTTCTACTCCATACTAATCTAGTCTGTTTAATCATCCATCCATTAGTCTAGAAAAAGGATTACTGTAGCTACAGTGAGGAGGCTGAGGAGCCAGAGGGCAAGAGAGATTCAAGCAAGCGGGTGAAGGAGAGAAAAGACAGGAGGGGGTGGAGAGCAATAGCGTATGCGGGGCGGAGGAAGGGGTCGGCTTTAGTTTGATGTGAATGGGTATTAAAGGCAGCATGCTAGAGAGGGGCAGAAAAAGACGGAGAGCAATCCAACCTGCCCCTGTAAGAACAGCACGATGGGGGCATAGTGAGCTTCTCAGGGCAAGCTGTCATGGTGGATTTTGCATTTCTGCATTGACATATTTGGGTGAAGGAAAAACAGCCTTCACTGGGGAGAGAGATCACAAAATGCTAGCATGTTTATGTGGAACTGAAATGAAAACTGGGAGGTAAGAACCATTTTTGTCTGTAAATCTAAAACTGCACATCTTGCAATACACCCTTAAAAAGAAACGTTCCAAATGGGATTTGCACAGTGATGCCACAGAAGAAACATTATGAAACCTTTAGAACCTTTTAGTGAACAGTTCCCAAAATATAATTTTAATTATCTAAAGAGCCTTTTTCCACTATAAATTGAAAGTTCCATGAATGTAAAGGTTCTTTATGGAACCACAGATTTACAGTAAAGAACCTTTATTTTTAAGCGTGTACATCCCGTTCTGCGTTTGCATGTGTGGTTTTTGTGAAAGATACAAGTAACAGAGACACAGAGAAGAGGATGTGTCAACACAGTAAAGGGAAACACATTGTGAAGCAGAGGAAGTGATGTCTGAGGTTGAAACTGTGCTCTGCTAGCTTCACACGTCTACACGTCATTGCTGGCTTGCATTCGCATACATGCACACTCACACACATGCGCGCAGACCGCTGTTCCAACAGAGACACCGAGCCACTGCAGATCTTTGCTGAGGATGTGCACTAGATGATTGACAGAGATTATGGAGACAAAGAATGTGAGAGAATGAGAAAAATAGATTAAAAAAGGTAAGGATGTTTTTCCACATTTTGTTTTGATTCATAAAAAGAAGGTCTGGAACGTTTGATTTGCACTGAAGTTATTTCCGCAAGCGATGCTGCTGATGGTGTTCAAGGTGGCAGGGAAAATGCAAGATGCACTGTAGCGTCTCTATCAATCTTTTTCTCATTTGTTTGGTAGGATGGGGGGAAGGGTTGATCTCTGGGCTCTAGGGATACGTTGATAATAGATGAGAATGGAGGGAGTGGAATACAGAGTGATAAAAGAATAGGAAGAACAGAAATCTTAAGCATGCACAACAAAGGGTACGACTGCATGGCTTTTCATGGCAGCACTTGACCCTGTGCAGTTGACGTAAAATGTGGATAACTGCACAATGGCATCTTGCAGCTTGTCACATTTATTAGGCTGTAATGTGGTGATGAACTGAGTCCTTTCTCTTTCTCTGCCTTCTCAGCTGCTACAATTTGATTGTTTCATCACTTGCAGGCGATGTGAAGTTGAACCTGCTTCCAATGCACCAGAGTAGATAAGGACCCTACCCTTGTAAAAAAGAAGTACACTTAAAAAAACTATTTATAGAATTGCACGTTATTACAATTAAATTAAATAAGATATTATAGTTTAAATTTATATTAAATGCAATTAGTTGAACTTAAAGGGGTGGTATAATGCCCCTTTTTACAATATGTAAAATAAATCTCTGTTGTCCCCAGAGTGTGTATGTGAAGTTTTACCCCACAGATAATTTTTTATAGCATGTTAAAATTGTCCCTTTTTGAGGGTCAGTAAAAACGCATCGTTTCTTGTGTCCCTTTAAATGCAAATGAGCTGCTGCTCCCGTCACAGAGGGCGGAGCTTCAAGAGTGTGTGTGTGTGTATGTGTGTGACTCAAGAAGTGACAACATTTAGAATGCAACAGGATGTTTCTGAATGGTTAGTTGATGAATGTATGTTGCTGATATGGTGTTAACTATCTTCAATTAGCATATTCTGTCATAATAATCTATAAAATCACTTGTGTGGGAACTGTTGTAAGATGCTTACCGAGTGACATGCTATTGCATTTGTGTTATGTACTGTATTGCATGTGAAAAGACGGATGCGACAGCTTGAGCTGCCTCACAAATGTGCTCTAATACAACAACTCTTCCTCTTCTCAAAATGGACTGCGTGTTCCCGGGGGCGGGGTTTATGTACATTTTAGGGTTAGTGATGTCACTAAACTGGGAGGAAGCGTGTAGTCCCTACCAGCCGTTTGTTGTAGTAAGAAAATATCTTCCTTTGCTTTGAACTTTGAGCATTGTAACTTTGCAGATGTTGTTTATGCTCAAACATTACACAATAACTAAAGTTAGAAAAGTGAAATCATAATCAACCACCCCTTTAAGATGTGCTTTTTTGCCACACTTAAGTACGACTTAAGTACATCTTTATATGCAATTTCATATTACCTCTATTGTCTTTGAAATATGGTTAAAGTGTACTGCTGAATGTATTGATAAACTAATGTCATTTCTATTGAAACTTGAATGTTATCTACTTGAATATATTTGTAATTGCACATTTGTAATGATGAAGTTTAAAATTTATAACAATTAGAAAATATACATTTTAAGTGTAATTTAGTATGTTAGTCAACACATCAAAATAAGAAGCACAAATAAGACAAAATTATTTAAAAAACTATTTATAATGTCTTTTTAAAGTAAAACGGAATTAATTAATTTGACATTTACAAAGTGCATTTTTAAAAGTGTACTTGAGTGTGTTTAGAAACATTCATTAAAGTGTACACTTAAGTGGCCTATTATTTTATTACTATAATATTATCAGCAAGTATACAGTATTTTAAATATATATTTGTATGATTTGAAGTACACTACAATAGGCTATTCGATACAATTAAGCATCTTTTTCACAATAGCATCATTTTGGTAATTAAAACCTATGAAGGTTTTATCCTTTATCTGGGCTGCAGGATAAATATCAGAATGTATCACTATAATTGAAATTGTTGGCTTAAGTTTTGTTATAATATTACTACTGCCATTTTCACTCTCAGTGCTTACAGTTGCACTAGGAAGCTGCGGTCATGTATTATGTGTTGTTGAGATACAGAGGCCTTTGTTTGTGAATCATAGAAGTACAGATGTGTATCCATTTTCAGACTGGTCTCATTGTTCAAATAGGTATTCGTACGTAACATATAATACATATTTAATATACTTTTTTGTACATTTGGGTAGATGCTGAAACAAGGAATATGTGTGTACTGACAGCATCTAAAATGTAAACAGTATTACTGATATAGAAAAGTAAAATAGTTATGAATCGTTTATATCATAGTTACATTTTTGCAGTTTTAAAGATATTTTAGATCTCTTAACCTTATCCCCAAACCTAAACAAAACCACATACGGTGAGTTTTTTGTTTGTTGTTGTTGTTTCAATACACTATTATGTAGATGTATCTATCTCTAAACCTAACCTAAATGTTCTAAAAATACATATAGTATAAAGATAAAAATAACAGACGGACAAGTGTAATCTCAATAATTTATGGAATTATCCAAAAATGGCAAAAAAAAAGTTGTACCAAAGTATAGGTGTGTGGCATTTAAAAAATATATACATAATGTTTAAAAAATTACAGAAATTGTGTTCATTTCAAGATTTGATAGTGTGGTCTTGTTTAAAATTATGCAATCTTTGAAACGATCTAGCACCAGAAGTCACACAGAACAGAATGAAATGTTATAATTACAAAATAAATGAGTCAACTGTGATAAATAAATGTGATTGAAAACATAATCTCATTGATCATAAATACAGTAGAATCAACTGATTAATTCCATTAATTTAATGTTCTTCGATTAAACATAAACGTTTAGATTTTACATTTTAGTGTCTATGCAAACATACATAAATGTATGTGCGGTAAAATATATACAAATATACCATGAGATCATGTTGCCATTCTACTTATCTAAGGTCTGCATGTATATTTAAAAACATGAGACATACACTATCATGTCTGATGAAATATTTCTCAGGCAAATAATAATGCATCAAAAACCAAAACATCATTCAACATTAGTATGTGTATGTCTTAGCATTTCCTTGGTGCAAAGAGCCGAAAATCAATAAAAGTGCTGTGAGTGTCTGTGGGAAACTCAAAGCCTAATGCCACGCACACCGACTGCTGTGTGAAATATCAAAGAAGAGCAAAGAAATGCAAGAAAATGTTTAAATTCTGAAAACAAAAATGTAATGATCATTTTTGGCAAAGAGAAGCAAACTTCTTAGCTCAGACATATATGAAAGAATGACTCCTTAAAGATTATTCACAACAAGCCCAAAAAGCGGATGAATACATCCTGTAATTTTTATTTTATTCCATTACACTTCCGCTGAACTGCTCTAACTCGCAAGTGAAGCTAAATATAGTGTAATGTTAAAATGGAACACTTAAATATTAAATGCTTTGACCTAAATGATGGGAAGCTATGTTGATGTAGATGCAGGACCTAATGCTCTATATACCCTAAGAGCTATGGTAAGGAAGACAGATCACATTATCATTAGAGAAGCCACACAAATATCCCACAATGTCTGGGATGTATATAAAGGCCTATAAACATCTGTTTATTTCTGTCATCCTTTGGCTGCGCTACAGTATATGATCACACTATCAATCATTCAAGTGCTATTAAACCCTTTAAGCATAAGATGCACAACTCAAAATCTGGTGCAGCTCTCTGTGAACAAACACCCGAAACACACAAAGTTCTCTTTCACACTTGGACGGACAAAACTCACTGTCTTAAATTAGTTGAAAAGTGTTACATTGGCATAAAAATTGTGTGAAAATAGGATGTGTCAGATTCGAGTCATGTAAGTCAGGTCTTAGTGACAGCAGCCTTATAAACATTAATAGAAAAACACTCACTGCTCTTGACTGAATAACTTTTGTAGCTTTAATAAGGATTCGATTCATCTATATTCAGTTTCAAAATTTATGCAGTGAAGACCGTGCAGTGTTTGATTAGCTTATTCAATTTCTGCATATTTACTGTACCTACCTGAAAATCTTAAAGCACTGTTTGCAAGGTTACATGGGCCAAAACAACTGTTTTTGAGCATTTTAGCAGGGCAAGTACAAATCTGAACTGGCCCACATTTTTTAAAGCCTATTAAATGTTAAAATTGGTAGCTTTCAATTATACTGTATGTTGAATGTGTATAATTAACGTCTAAAATTGATTGGGGGGGGTCAATTTAATAGAGACATCGGTATATCTGGCAGTGATACTGGCCTTCATTCATATACTTTGTAAAAAGATGCCATTAAACTAATATTTTTTTATGTTTCTAAATTATTTTGGATATTCAATGTGAAATTATTACAATATAAAATATATAAAAAATGTAAATGTTTATTTAATATATTTAATATTAGGTGCAATTAATCACAATTAGCTAATTACTTTTGCAAGAATAAATCATTTGAGATAAATACGGAAATATATGTATTAAAAAAAACTATCCATTTTGATTTCATTGTGACTTTAATGATAAAGAGACTCTGACCCTGCAGATAGTCAACAGACTAACACTCACACGGTAATCCAGTTGACCACTGCTCATCTTTCACCGTCCGCATTTTGTTTTCAATAAATCACTCTGGTTGATGCAATGTAATTAATATGATTGAGAATATTCATTATATAAAACATTTTACATTTTGCCAGAGTCATAGCCTTATGGACAAAGCTCCGTCAAATATCGCAACAGCACTTTGTGTTTGAGTCCAGACTCATGGTCTCTTCCCGATCCCACTTCCTATTGCTTCCGGTCTCTCTTTAACTGTTTTCTCAAAAGCAAAAATGCCCAAAAAATCTAAGTAACTTTTAGCATCTTCTTAATCGCGGACCTTGTTATTATTCACAGAAGCATTGAATGACCAATAATGTATTAAGCCCCACCACCATTAAAGGATAATTCCGGTATTTAACACTTTGAGTCTATTTTCTAGTTTGTTTTGGATGAACTAGAGTGGTGGACTTAGAAATGTTGACGATGGGTCCTGTCTTGACTTTTTTATTTTAGAATCACCTCTGAGCGCTTCAGAGTGGCTGTCTACGAGCATACTGAAACATGTCCTTAAAACAACACTTAACATTAGTTTTCAAAACTGTGCAACTCACAGAGTGGTTAGTGGTGTTCGTTGATGATCCAAATCAAGTAGCGTAGCGAAATACAGTTTCTGTCGTGTTTTATTTGCCATTTTTTAAAATTGCATTTATGTCTGTTGGAGGACTCAGTACTCGTTGGTATTACTGCGCTACTGGATACCGAAAGGGGTCTGTTTACATTTGGTTGTAGTCTTTTCCCTGGGTTCTCCGTCTCTCAGTAGGCTAGCGTGAGCAGAGCAAATGCGGCAAAGTGGTTGTCGCCATCAAGTGGTCGGGAGTGTGCTAACGCTTCAGACTCAAATATCCAGCGGAAGTTTATACGCGGTTGTGAGATATCTGAAAATATAGTTCCACTATAGTAAATAACACGGATTGAAAGCATACATTGCGCCGATATATTTGTTTTTAATCATTAACGAACACCACTAACCACTCGGTGAGTTGCACAGTTTTGAAAACTAACGTTAAGGGTTGTTTTAAGGACATGTTTCAGTATGCTCGTAGACAGCCACTCTGAAGTGCCCAGAGGTGATTCTAAAATAGTCAAAAAGTCGAGACAGGACCCATCGTCAACATTTCTAAGTCCACCACTCTAGTTCATCCAAAACAAACTAGAAGACTCAAAGTGTTAAATACCGGAATTATCCTTTAAGTTTCTGTTTAATATGAAAAATATCCATTCTCATTAATACATGAATGCCTGATTGACTTATGTTTTTTAAACATCAAATTAGATCCTATATGAATGCATCTTCTTTAAAAAAAGCGCTTAAAACTGTGTTGTATTATGAAGAGAGGCTGGTGAGATTTAAAACTCACATTTAGGAAATGTCTTTAAGATATTTTTGATTTATAGTGTAAGTTGTCAATCAAATGTTTGTACTCAGCAGATGCTTTCCAGATGAAGAGCTTTTTGACCGACATATAGGAAATGTCTAATCAGTCAAATCTTTGAGAATGTGAGAAAGAGTTAATCAGGATAAATATTTGTCCAATTGTTCACGTTTATTGGGTAAATTGTTTAATCATTGTACTATTTTTTTTTTTTAAATGTGCTTAAAACTAGAAGAATGAGCCCCGGGCTCAGCTTACCTCTCATTCATATTAATTAGGCCAAGCAAATGGGCGCTCTAGGAAGGTCATATCAAGCAATGTCTACATGGTCTAATTAATATTCATAAGCTAAGAATTTGTAAATTCACTCCTCATGTCCTACATTTTCAGCAGGTAAATAAATGCTTTAACAGTATTTGGCCAAAAAGATGCAAGTTAAAAAAATCACAACATGTAAATTACACTTCTGACAAGACATTTCCAAACTTTCTTTTTATCTCCCACATGTCCTGCACAATTCTACAGCTGGCTGAAAAAAGATTGTATAAAAATAAAGTTTCTTAATTGAAGTTGAGGGTTCCATGAAGAAGGTTTTCATTATAATGGAAAAAGGTTCTTTAGATTATAAAATGTTCTTCAAACCATGAGAAAGTTTCTTTGTGGAACCAAAAACGATTCTTGTGACATCGCTGTGAAAACACTTTATTTCATAGAGTCTAAGTTTATATTAATTAAAAAATATAGTAAGATGAGAAGAGAATGTAAAGTAGGAAAAGATGCAGTCGCAGGTGCAAAAACATTGGTATAGACAGAGTGGACAGTGTAACAGACGTATAATGGATGTAGTGATGGAGGAAGGCTTCTCACTATATCCTTTCTTGTGTGTGTGTGTGTGTGAGTGTGTGTCTCTGTGTGTTTCATTAGAACAGTTGTTCTTCCTGCCTACTTGGGCAATAAGCCCCATTTCTGTAGACATCTTATATACACACACACATGAGGACATACCACAGACCACTACTGTTTTATATAAAGATAATTAGCTCTAATTAGGCCTATCCATAATAAAGAATTTTAGCATTTGTAAAAAATAAAAAAACATTATTTACTTTGATTATGAATCAAGTCATCACTAGACTGTTCCAACGGGAGGCTTTTTTCATAAACCTGAACACACGATTTGGTAAAGCGGACTGTTGTTCACCCTTGTGAAAAACTTAAAAGTGCACTTAATTGTATTAAGTGTGCACATGTAGTTAAAATCTTAAAAAGAGTATTTTGTTTGTACAAAAAAATGTACTTTAAGATCATTTAATATTCATAAAAATAAAAGGCCATATGGCTGCACTTGTAATAATGCACTTTGTAATAATGTCAGATTAACACATTTTAAATCATTGTTTTAATAAATGTTAGTCGTGCTTTAAAGAAGTATATGTTGATGTGTTGACTAACATACTAATGAACATGCAAAGTACTTGATTATAATTTGTACTAAATAAATGTACTAAACTTATAATAAATGTACTAAATTGCAACCTTATTACATATGTGTGAATACATATGTATTTAAATGCATGGCATACAAATTCTAATGGAAATGCATTCAAGTATATTTTATTTGACCATAAATGCTTGTCATTTTCGACAGCACACTGTTCAAAGTTAAACAATATGTACTGAAGTCCTACTAAAGTGGGTCAAAATGCAGAAAAAAAGCAAGTAAATTTAACATTTAAACAAATACAGTTTCATTTAATTGCTATAAACATGCAATCCAAAAGTTCAAGTTCAATTCAAAAGTGAAGTGAAGTAAAGTGTATTATTTCAATAATAATACTCTTTTTTTTAAGTATACTACTTCTTCTTTTCAATGGCACACATGCAAAAAAAAAAATGGACAGAAAGACAGAGGAAGTCACCTGAACTTAAGCATAGAAAACAACCAAACAATTGTAGCACAAGGGATAAAATACTCTCATTTGAATTACTCAACTTAATTCCATTGTGTTGTTTTGTCAAGCAAGTTCCTCTTCCTCTTTATACAAACACAAAACTCATAAAACTGCCATTTCAAATGCAGCCAACAGTTTCTGCATCAATCAACTGCATATTTGTTGCGTTTAACTTCTCAAATGAGAAGCATGGTTATGTCTGATGGATCTCCTATCTGTGTCTTTGTATACTTTTCACATCATTTCAACCTTTTGAACCGAGTTATAAACTTCCTGCTTGAGGTTTTGTTTTTGTTCTCGTTTGCATTGGAGGAGGAGCAAAAACCGTTGACTTTTTAAGCATCTGAATGTGGCCTGATGGTTCATGAATAACTGAATAATGTTTCAGTCAACCTTTTTGTCCTTCCAAGATTATGGCTATTTAGTACACTTTCTTTTGGACTTATTTTTGTCAGTCCTCTGCTATTGTTGTCGAGCAACCATATTTTTGACACTGAACACAAAATAGCATTTATTTTTTATTTAGTGTTCAGTGTCATATGCTAAAAATACAGTGTTGCCTCAAGCACTAGGGTGACCTTGCAAAAGTACCAGGGGAACGTGGGACAGCATTTTTTTTTTTACTTGGGTTGTTCTCTAAGCACAGAGAAATGAGATACTAATGAACCACACAATATCAGGAAAATTGTGAAAAAGAAGTGTACAGTACTTAATTATACTGAATATGTACTTCAAATCGTAATTAAAAAGGCCACTTAAGGTAATAGTGGTATATGGTATATGGTATGTATGGTAATAGTTTCAAATTAAATGTTTTACTTTAAAGTACATTTTAAATCATTATGTATGCTTTATAGAAGTACACTTAGTTTATTGTGTTGACTAACATACTAAAGCACATGTAGAAAAAAATATACTGTGTACTTAGTATATATTTAAAATAATTTTAATAGGACACTTTTTTTCAAGTCACATTATAGATTTATTTTTAAAATTTCAGTTGATTTTAGAGAAATGAAGAAGTACACTTTATTATACTTTTAAAATGAGCACTTATTATGGAAATAATACACTTTAAAATAATATACTTAACTGTAAACTGAATGCAGTGTTTTCGGACACTTAAGTGCACTTCTGTTGTCTTTAAAAGATGGTTAAAGTGAAGTGCCCAATATACAGAGATTTATTTATGGTAAACTAAAATATACTTTAACGTCATTTATTTTGCAACTTGTATGTCATATATTGTAATTGCACATTTTGTATAATTTGGTGCATTTAAAATATATTAACTAAATATTGAATAAAACACTAGCTTAACTTGCCTCAGGTTAGGGTTGAGACATGTCAATGTGTAAGTGGGGTAATCTGGGGTAAATTGAATAAATTATTAAATTATATATGAATAAACCAAAACATAATTGCACAATAAATTATACAAATATTGATTATTAATTTATTGTCATTATCCCTTGTTTTCAAAAAGACAGTGTTGGATTCCATAATTCAGCTATAAAAGTATTAATACTCAGGATTTTGTAATGTTTTAAGTGGTGAAACTGTTCTCTTTCAATATTTTGGTTAAGTGGTTAAGTGGATGTATCATCAATTAAAAGCATTGCCTATATATAGAGAGAGAGATTTTATTTAACTTACCGCTGTAGAGATCAGTCTTTTTTTTTTTAATAAAGATCAATATGAGCTAAATAATTCACAGAACATCTTGAGTAAGATATCAACTTGCAGTGACAGACTGACATGAAGTACTGTATGCTGGAGGAAGCAACACACAATAATAAAAAAACATGCATATTTTGAAACGGATAATGTATGTACATTTTGGAAAATCTCTCTTTTTGTTTATTTTTAAAATGGTAAACTTATGAGGAGAACTGTAAGCGTGAAATTTCTCTCATAAACTGAATCCAACCCCAAGTGATCACAGGAGATGCATTTGAGACACATGTGATAAATGTCTTGGTTGACAACCTGTGATTGTATCACACAAGACCCATGTTAATAGCAGGTGTAAACAGAGCCATTAGACAATGTGTTTAGCTCATCCACACGAAAAACATAATAAATGAGGATTATAGTCGAGATGAAAGCAATGATATGGAGAAAAAAAAACACTTTGCAGAACAAACCTAACTGACAAAAATGAGCAAACAGTATTCAGCATTGTATGAGAGCTTATATATTAAAAAGTGCATGTGAGCATGAAGGAAACAAAGTGGAGAGAAATTACATATAGACACGGAAGTTTAGTTCATCGTGTTCTAGGCCATGCAGGATGGTATGACAGTTTCATCCTCTCAGCCTACATAAAGGTCAACTGGCATATCACATCACTTCCTGTCTAACAGGAAGCAGACCCTATAATAAGGGTGATGGTCAAAATTAAACTGCCTCTCTGAAACAACCCCACTGCATTCCATATTACATTTACTCTGCTTTATAGGCTTGAAATTAACATATAATACTTAAAATTTATCTAATATAGTTTTCAGTTGTAGTCTTTTAAAATGGCATCTGAAATAACACACTAAGTGCAATGTAGTGTTGTGAAAAATATAGATTTTTCGATACTGAAATATTTGAATCGCTTCCATACTCATTATTACCAATACTAATTTTCCATAGAATAGATAACGCTTTCTCGCTTTCTCTGCCCTGTTTACACCTAGTATTCAGGTGCGTTTTGGTCGATCGAATAATTAAGTAAAGTTTCTTAATTTATCTTTGTAAAGAAACCTCATTGCTTTACTCTCTGCTGTCATAGACGATGACATATTTTCCTGTCAGCCACCGTAACTTCTGTTGGTTGCAATTCGCAACCTCACCTCTAGATGCCGCTAAAAATGATACAGTGAACCTTTAAGAATTAGTTTCAGGTCCATTTACAAATTTGTTCAAAAAAAGGTATCGGGCATTCAATTTATAGATATAGCATTTAAATCCATACAAAAATTATTAATTTGTTTTTATTTTTAATTGAGATATTCCAAGAGCCTCGAAGAGCTTTTTTTGGCAAAAAATAAATAAATAAATACATAAAATATTGTAACCCTAATTTATGTTTGTGACCAGAGATTTGTCATGTTTGTTTTACACAGATTTGCCAGTGTATAAATAACTCAGTCAACGCTGACCCTATAAGTTAATTTACATTTTGGATAAGAGTATGTTGTAACATGTAACTTGTAATTGCAGATGAAAGTCTTGGTTACTATTTTAACCTCTGTTCACTGATGGAGGGAATGAGACGATATGTTGAGACCTTACACTAGGGGTTGCACCCCTGTCGGTAAACTCATGTCTTCCCCTAGCCTAGGCAGAGCTCCGCCTCTGTCACCAGTCACTGTGTTTGTAGTGTGCTACTTCCCGATTGGCAAGTCCATGCAATATATTCTCCACAAACCTCTCCTCAGGTAGGATGTGATCTCATTACTGTTTTTTTTCCTACCGAGGAGGAAGAGCACTTCAGAGCTAATTTCTAATTTTTTAAAAAAGAGAGAAAAGGTCAAAAGACTGACAGAAGCGACCTATTCCCATTGTAAGTTCTGTCCTTTCTGTCCCCGCGTTGTTCGATGGACTACATGAGTGCACTTGTTACCTGGCAAGCTACTGGTCTGCACCACCAAAAACCTTGTTCCTCGTTTCAGCTGTTGTGGTGCTTTCCATTGGGACCCCTGGTGTCAGTACTCAACACAACGTCGAAGTGACCTCCTGTCACAACACTGAACTCCCTCAGCATAAACCTGAAGGAGTGGATGCACGCCATCTCCTTTTCTACCCGTAAGTCCGGGGGAGTGGAACATGCAAATTCCACTCGCCAATTCTCATTGGCTTTTTCTCAAAGTATCAGATGTGTTTGGGGCTCCCAAGTGCGACCCCAAGTGTCAGTACCCGACACAATGTTGAAGTGACAGATAGGGAACATATTTTCATTAGGTGCAGTTTGGATGCTGCATCAAAACCTTCAGTAAAGACAATATTCAAGCCCTCAATAGTTTCTTAAACTGCTACTTTTCTTAAAATCAATAGATTCTTAAACAGCGTTTAAAATAATTCTCTCTTTTTTATGTATAAAAAAATTTGCTTCATTTCTCTCTTGTTAACATATATTAATGTTCTCAACAGATTATCAAAGTATTACTCTCTAAAACAGTAAAAGGCCTACATAAGTTAAAACACTACTTTACTCTAGTTAGAGTTGTGGGAAAGTGGAAAGTTTTAACAGAGACAGTTACATTTGCTTCTATTTTCAGCTACCAATTAATCATGCTTGAACCCACATTAACAGGTGATACACTTAGAAGTGAAAACAGTTGAGAGAGGCTGCAGGATAATCATATTGACACTATTAAATATTTAGGATGTTTGATAATGCATCCTAAATGTTTTATGTAGTGTAAACATAATGCCAAAAAAGAAACATGCCACATGAAAAAGGCCCAATTGATTAGGCTGTACCAGAGGACCTGAGTGGATTGACGAAAAGATTTGATCATCAAAAGCTTTACTAAATTTACTAATGTCAGAAAATTGGAAGTGAAACTGACACTTAAATATGTGGAGTGAGAATGGGGTCTCAGTTCTTTATCTTATCTTATCTGAAAGAGGAAACGAACCAGTACAAATAATCACATTTGTCAAATGCACAACACAGTTCACACTAAATGTTTCAGATAGTTATTTACAATATACGACGGAGAAGCACTGGGAATTCTGGCATTCGATTCTGCTGCATTTGCTCAGAGTGCGTCTGCCCCTAAATCTGCAGTAAAAAGTCGTCTATTTCAAGAAAGGAGAGTGTGAAATAAGATCAGGACATGTGTGAGCGAGTGTGTGGTGTGTGTGTGTGAGAGAGAGAGAGAGAGAGAGAGAGGAGAGAGAGAGAGAGAGAGAGAGAGAGAGAGAGAGAGAGGAGAGAGAGAGAGAGAGGAGAGAGAGGAGAGAGAGAGAGAGAGAGAGAGAGAGAGATGAAACCGTCAAATCCTCGTCGTTCACCTTTAAAATACATCACCGCAGTGCTCGCGTATTAGAGCTTCACTGGCGCGCGCATCGGAAGGGCTCGCTGCACCACTGCACCTGTTCTCGAGGTTGCAAATCACAGGAAGTCGCTGTGCAAAAACGGCATATTCGTCGAGCTAGGTTTAGCATTAAAGACGTCAGTTCGACAAGAATTACGCGAGGAGAAAGAGAGACTAGACAGCTGTCAGACGTCGCTTTGTTGTTGGTGAGTTTCATTCGACACCGCTATTTATAATGCGAGTGACACCAAATGCCACTGATGCAACCGGCATTAAGACATTCAGCGTCCTGTTAGTGAGAAAGGATGTGCTCGTTTGCTTCTTTGTTCATTCGGTTACTTCGTCCTGTTCCGCTTGGCATAGCAGCCAATGATTCATATCGTGCGAGCAGCCTTTGTTATGAAATCAAACTGCTCATCTAAACACTAATTTTATTGTAAAGAGATAATATTTGTGAAATAATATTAATAATATATATTTGTTTTAGCATAGACGAGTCTGTTCAGAGGCAGGCAGATTGTTAACTGCATTCACACAGCTCTCACTGCACATCCACACTGCCCTCTTTTTAGCGACATTTGGATGAAATGTGCATGGATGCTCATAAGAAAGAAACGGCACATCAGCACAAAAACGATGCTGAGAAAGACATGATATAGCCTACTCAGGGGCGGTTCTAGGATCAGTGGATATTCAGGGTTTATCCCAGACATCTGTGGATACGTGTAGAGCCATTCATTGAGTGAATGTTGGAACATGATGGGGCCTAGCTATAGGCTACTTTATGTTAAAGGTTTTTGTTTATGTTTTATTAGGTCCAAACACTGAACATTACTAGAGCTAAAACTCTAGCATTGTGAGGGCAAAAAAAGGTTGGGTTTACCAAACTTTGCGAAGTTCATGGCATATATATATTTTTTTTTTTTTGCAAGAACCCCAAATGGCTTGTGTCTAGCTGTATATTTTGCTTTATGTTTATGGAATATTGGTTGCTTTTTACATCTGACCAAAACGCTAACAAGTGCACATACATTTTGGGGGGCTGATGCTCAAGTTAGTTACTGTATAAAACACATTTAAATTACTTTCATATTCATTTATTCATTTATTTATTTTAATAAATAAATATGTATTTTGTTGGCATTATGTTGGAATTTGTAAATGAGCAAAATAATTGTTGTGCACTACTGACAGTTATTACTATTTGTTATTACTATTATTACTACACTATTATTACTGCATTAAACTGCAATTACATTTGCAGGAATTATGTTATGAAAATAATTGTTTTAAATGTAAATTTTTTAAATATAGAATAAAAAATTATTAATTCACTGATTCGTTCAAAGCAGCTGATTCATTCATAAACGAAACACCATGCAGGATGCACAACTGTGTTCCTGTTGGGATTGGAACTATTTTCGTTTATGAAATAGAGCAAGCACAGTCAAAATTTGCAATAGCCTACTGTGTTTAACATTTTAAATGAATATCAACTTTGTTTGTCGAACTGTTGTATTAAAATGAAAATATTAAAATTGCATTTGAAATCGTGTTGATGAAACAGCACTTGCTCTTGTGATATTTCTCAACATGATATAGGCCTAAACATAAAAGACCGAATTCATATCTTGAATTTTGCGGCCATTTTTTTAATTAATGTTGTTGGTATACTTTCGACCTTGCACGAAGCTATTTTACGCCAACGCCAGACACGCTTGAGTTAATGTAGGCCTTAATGTAGGGCTATTGATTAGTTAGGCTGGCTCTATAGGCTAGATATTGCAATAGTGGTTTAATTTGACAGCTGTGACAAACAATGCAAAGCTTAGGGTAAACAACACTATCGTTACCTTGCTGGCTGTCAGCAGTGAACGCTGCTTCGCTTGATTTGCCTTGTGGCTATGACGAGGAAACTAGAAGAGGGGGAGGGGCAGGGGCTCGTGCGGGACCCTGATGCAGTTTTCGGGAGCAATTGGGAATTGATACCATGTGCCAAATTTAAATAAAAACTCAAATATAAAATATATTTAAAAAAATAATATATAAAAATATTTATATATAAAAAGAAAAGGGCATTTATTGGGCAGGTGCTTGAGCACCACTTGGGGTCTAGTGCATTGTGCACGTGCCTTTGACTGCCGATGGCAACAAGACATTTTATCCTAAAAAGCTCCCATGCATTATTGGTTGTAGTTTGGACTAGTGCAATTTTAGATATTTGTAATTCAGTTTTTACTTGGGATGCACAGATCCTGGATTGGTATCTGCACGGACATGGACCTTTGTTGTCAAATCTGTCAGACAAATCCAGTGTTATTATGTCTATTTCCAAGAACTGTTTATGTGTGTATGTATGTGTGTATGTATGTGTGTGTGTGTGCATATATATATATATATATATATATATATATATATATATATATATATATATATATATATATATATATATATACACAGTATATGTATATATATATTATATATATATATATATATATATATATATATATATATATATATATATATATTGTTTTTTCAAATAATTAAACAGTTAATTAACTGATATCTATACATTTTAACTGTGATTATTAATCAAACTGAGATTGACAGTGGCGATCTCATTTTGAGAATTGCGTGTAATTAACTGTAAAAAAACAAGTAGTCATAATTCAGTTTTGAGTAGTCCGAATTATATTTATACTAGTCAAATGAAAGATATCTGAAATTATTACATTTAGTGAGAATTATTATAACTAGAAATAATTTTAGGATCTTAACAAGTGAAATTATGAGTAGCATTATACTGTAGATGTCATCAAATGAACTATTACTAAATGTAATTAAAGACATCTACAATAGTAATTCTACTAGTCAGAATTGCATTTTAGAGCTCTTTATTCAACTCATTATCGTAATTGCATCCAGGCGGTTAAGCGTTGTGGGCAGTGAATAAGTCCAAGAAATAAGTCCTTGTGTAGCAGGAGTTAAATCAGTTGCAGTCAGAGCATTAACACTGGAATCTGCTGTATCTCTGGGAGTCATTGGACTCAAATTATGAATTGTACAATAGTATTTAGCTTTACATTGAAAATGGATCGATGGATTAAAGAATGTTGAATGTATATTTTTTAAATACACTTATAAATTATATTTTGCCAATCTCCAAAACTGACAATGTCTACCTCAGGCAAGATTTCTAAAGAAAGAAATACAAATTAATAAACAATAAACAGCTTTATTTTGCGTGATGAAAACAACTAGAAATTTGATTGAGCTCTATAATAGAATTCAAATTATGACTTGTCAAAATACAATTTTTAGCATAAGGTCAATTGTCATAATTGAGATCAAAACATTAATTGATTGATTGTGTGAAAGTGTGTTATCTGTATTTTAACTATTTCATCTGCATGTTTGCTAATAAAGTTTTTATCAGTAAAAATGCAATAAGAGAGCTTTTTTTAAATAGCCTTAAAGGGTTAGTTCACCCAAAAATGAAAATTCTATCATAGTTTACTTACCCTCAAGTTGTTCCAAACCTCTATGTGTTTATTTGTTCTGCTGAACACAAAGGAAGATATCTGGAAGAAAACAGATCTCATTCCCCATTGACTACCATAGTAGGAAAAAATACATACTATGGTAGTCAATGGGGAATGAAATCTGTTTTCTTCCAGATATCTTCCTTTGTGTTCAGCAGAACAAATAAACACATAGAGGTTTGGAACAACTTGAGGGTAAGTAAACTATGATAGAATTTTCATTTTTGGGTGAACTAACCCTTTAAATGCAGTTGTAGAGCTCATGAATTCGTTTTTACTGACTCCGCCCCTAAACCTACCCATCACGTGGGTTTAGACAAATCGTACGAATCCGTACGAGTGAGTTCGTATGAATTGTTACGAATTAGCCACATTTTAATCACTCGTACAAATTCGTACGAATTGGTCGTGAGATAGCGTTGGTGACACACTGGTGACATTCAAAGACAAATCTGCTTGCCATAGTATTCAGGGTCGTTTGACAAATGGGCGGCATAATAATTTAAATGAGATTTCATTTTGTTGCTGAATAAACTACTGTATATGCACCAAACTTAATGTGTGACGTGCTATGAATGATTTTATTAAAACAAAGTTAACTTATCATGTATGTGTCTGCGATATTAATCTTCCTCTCCCTCCTTCCTCTCCCTCCTTACTCTCCCACCCAACAAACCAGAATGTAGAGATAGAGATTCTGAAAGAGGATGGGAACAGACCAAATCATAAGGCAAAAAAAAAAACATGCAACATGGACTAAAAAACCTGGCAAACAATGTTGCATATTTTATGAGTACTTTCCAATGTATTGGCAAAGTTAGCAGGAAGCCCCCTCCTCTTGTGAGCAGAGCAGCTATTGTGCAGGTCAGCTGGGTGGATGTGGTCTGATGTACGGCATAGTCTGTATGCTATTTTTGACTGAAAGGAAGTGTGTCAAAATGAAAACTTTTTTACCTGAGCAACCACTTGTTTGTGTTAGCGTTAAGATAGGGCTCTGATTTTTTTTTTTTTTTTCTGTTTTTGCAAGACATATGTGCATTATTATATTTATTTATGTTTGTGTCAGGTATTACATGCCCAATTTACACACCTACATGTATACATTCAATGTTTTTGGCATTTTGCATATTTTTTGTTGTTGTCATTGTACTAATTGTAAGCAGCCCCTTGGTCAAAACCAGCTCGCTTATGCATTATTTAAAACAAATCATTAGTATGTCAGTGTGTGTATTTTAGGAATGGGGCACATTTTAATTTGGCAGTTTCACCAAAAAAGAAAGCTGGATTAGAGATGATTAATCTTTTTGGTAAGTGGTAAGAAGACCAACCAGCTGTATGTGTGTGTGTGAGCTGTACTGACCTATAGTGCCACTCTAGGCAGATGCTTGTGTTGCCTATACATGGTTCACCACTGGCTAGGGAAGGTTAACACTTTTCTGAGAGAAATTTAAGTTGAAGTATGTGGAATTACTAACCCTAACCCATGCAGTCAGACAATCTCGTCATCTGAAAGATCTCCCAGTGTATAAATAATTTCAAGCAAGTCAAGATCTTTGCACATAATATAGTATAAACAGTACATCATAATTTACCACAGAATCTAATGCTACCTGCCTTACAACCCAAGCACAAAGTGTATTTTTCAAAATGCTATCTATATAACATGTATTATCATGTACAACCTATTAATAACCTACATGTCATTGTGTTTCAGGAATTCAGTGGAGGATGCAGCCGTGGTCTCTAAGGGCACAGAGCTTGAGGTTGGACATGAACGTAGAGTCACGACGAGGTGTACCTGACTCAGACTAAACCAGACTGGGAGTCAATAGGAGGTCCAACTTTAATCCAAGCTGGGCTTTGGCCTATAACATTGATGATTAGAGTACTGTTGTGTATTAGAATTTAAGATGGTTAATGAGAGATTGAAATCATATCTGGAGCCTGCGCGGCTGTTATTTTATTCCAAGGAAGAAGGTTGCGCTCAGCCCTTCTGAATATTTTAGTGAATGAGGAACCTATTGAATGGAGTTCTGCTGGCAGTGCTGGAGAATTTAGGTGTTCATGGCTAGAACAGAAACATTTGTGTCTGTCACTTAAGTTCCTCAAACACTCCTGACTTATTC
Organism: Chrosomus eos; assembly: GCA_036326025.1. Lineage (NCBI taxonomy): Eukaryota > Metazoa > Chordata > Actinopteri > Cypriniformes > Leuciscidae > Chrosomus > Chrosomus eos. The sequence goes on from CM070818.1 coordinate 53,165,362, forward strand.
ACACAGATCAGTAATTTGGTGAGGATAAGTAAGAAAAAGGGGCAAGGGAATCTGAAAAGTAAGCGCTTCCCACAACTTCAAATCATCAGGGCATCATGCAGTCAGACGATCTCTTCATCCGCAAGTTCCGCAGGCAGAGTCCACGCCCTCCCCTAGCGAGAGTGACCTTTGACCCCAAGCAGGATGGTGGTAGTGTGCGGACACGAGTCGTGGCCGAATGGCCCCCCAGGAGAGAGCCAGAGGGAACAAACTGTGACACACCCAACCCAGCTGCACTGAATCTGAGGACAGTGGGTCGCGGACACATAATGCAGCGCAGCAACAGTGATGTCACCCTTGGCGATTTGGATTCAACGGGGCAGGTCGGGAGGAAGTTGCTCCGGGCAGGGGGGGACAAAACTCTGACTGCGGGACAGGGGGAGTACCTCCACCGAGAATATGGCAGCCTCTCCTCGCTGGAGCGACAGACACAGTGTGTCGATCCTGGTGCCGAAGAACAAGGCACTCTCAGTCCCAATGCCTTGCGCTTCAGAAATCCATTTCTTCTTTTGGGGCTGCAAGAGGCACCTCCTGAGGGGGATGGTTTTTTTCAAGCACTCTGTTCTCCTGCAGTAGACACTTCAAAACCAGTCAAGCCCCCAAAACCAGAAGGGCTTGGTAAAAAGGCCAAACCATCCCCTCCGCCGGCCACTCAGTTTCCCTGTGAACAAGTCCCAGGTGGCGCTTGGGTGCGCAATTTTGCACACTATGACGTACAGAGTATCCTCTTCGACCTGTCGGAGGCTGCCACTAATCGGGACAGCATTGGGCGCAAGAAGAACATCACATCTGGTGCGTCAGCTGCCTCTCAACTCCGTCCGCTCTCTCAATCCACACCTTCCTCAGTTTCTCAGGGTGGAGGGAGCGGCACGGGTAGTGGGATTAGTTCGGAAGATGTAGAGCAGTCTTTGCTGGACGAAGGAGATGGGAATGATAATGATCTCCTGCTCAGCTGTCCTCACTTTCGGAATGAGATGGGTGGCGAGGAGAGCGTGGGGCTTGGCCTGCACAGCAGGTGCAGGTGGAGGAGTCTTCAAAGCCCCAACGATGCTGTTTCAGTATTAGAGGAGCCCAGGGAGAGCTACGTCCAGCCCCAGGGAAAAAGTAACTACTTCATAGAGCATGCAGACCTTGGGGCTCGTTACTATCACAAGTACTTTTACATGAAAGGTGAGGGTGTGTGTGTAGCGAAACACTTTTGCTTGTTTGCTCTTTTTGAAGAAACATATCATATACTCGTTTTCATTGCTTAGTCTAATTCACTCTCAGAATAAATGTGCAAAAATTTTACTTTTAGGGGCACAACAGCTTGGGCGTTAGCCTTAAAAGAGTGGTGCCCAATCCTTTTCTTGGAGATCTATACCTTCCTGCAAAGTTCAGCTCCAACCTTGATCAAACATCTGAAGCAGCTAATTAAGATTCCGGAGCACTTGATAATTGCAGACAGGTGTGTTGGAGCAAGTTTGGAACTGAACTTATCTTAAGGTATATCTCCCAAACACTTCATGTTTTGCATGTCTCCTGAATCCAACACACCTGATTCAGCTCATTAGTAGAGACTGAAAACCTGAAATGTGTGTATCAGACAAAGGGCACATGCAAAATGTGCAGTATTGGGAGCGCTCCAGGAACGTGGTTGGAAACCCCTAAGGCACATGTGTCAAACTCTGCTCATGGAGGGCCACCTGCCTGGACGTTTGTAGCAAAGCCACTTGAAGGCAAGCCTGCAACCTTAGCCATACAAAAAAAAACTTAGGGAAGGAGTCAAGAGGCAAGGTTTTTTTGTTTTTGTTTTAAAGAATGTCAATTGAGGAGAGGCTTCACTACACTGAATATACCACTTTTGTGAGGAAATAGTTTATTTAATAACTCGACAGCCCATTGGCTAATCTTCAACATGTTTGTTCTCAGACATTCATTTTGAATTGATCTTTTTTTTTTAAAAGTTTTATAAGATAAGTCACAGACAATTGCGCGACAGGTATGATTCAGTTTATGGCACTTGTCATTAATTTCTATGGTATCTGCAAACAGTGATTGACTGTCGCACAACTCTGAACGAAATTCAATGATGTCAAGGCTGTAATGTGATTGGTTATCAAGTTACACATGATCTAAGTTAGCCGTTACGCTTTCTCCAATGTTAGAGCCACAGATCCTCATATCTCCAATAATAAGACCATTGCTGCGTACCAATTCGCTTACATATACTTTCTACTATACTGAAGAAAAAGTACATACTTTTGAGTGTGTAACAAAAGAGTTGGCAAGCTTTGGGATATACTACTTCGTCATAATTGTGTCTTTAACATACAGCTATGTCGCTTAGTTATGTGCATGCTATCACCAGACTGCCTTGTCAATCATCTTGTCAAAGTTGAAATCCTCGACATTCAAACGAATTTCCTACCCTTTCTTAGAGAAATGTAGTAGCACGTTGATCTGCCAGTCGTGGGTCTTTCATGCGGAGACTCTCTTCATGTGTTTGCATAATGATGCTTTTAAAATTTAATGACCAAACATATTTTTTACAAAAGCTCACAATGCTGTTGCAGATTAAATATAATGTGTATAACTTGCACATCAACGTTGGACTTGCACATCCGTTATGTTTGTAGTTTTTTAACACTTTTTACTCATGTTTGTAGTTCAAATTGAATCCTCGTTCAACGTGCAATGAATTGTGGGCAATATTTGCCGTTAGAGGGTGCAGCATATATACATATGTGTGTATGTATGTATATTATATATATATATATATATATATATATATATATATATATATATATATATAGATGTCTCATTAGAGGCCATTACAATAGGTCGACATACGTAAGCTGTCCGCTATATTGGAGCGGTCCGTGACATTTCGAGAGAAAGTTTACTGAGCATCTGCAACCATAGTTAGACGCATGTATGAATATCTTCGAAATAGACTTAAGCAGATGAATTTGCTAAACTAACACAATACAACAAGATGAAACCGTCAGCCAACACAACATTAAAAAGTTACCATAGTAAAAGTAAAAACATGAAAAGTACCATAGTAAAAACATGATTATTGAGTTAATAAATATGAAACACTAACCAACACATTCTCACCTGTGAAAGGTTATCTACAGGAATTTAGAACTCGGCAGTTTCACAACCAGAAGCTGCGCCATGTTGTGGCATCATTGATTCTCACTGTAAGTGACGACACGCTGACCGTTGCAATATGGCGGGCGCGCCAACGTGTCTGGAGTGGTGGAATGTGGAATCTACTCATATATGTCTATGGTGTGCAGTGCACAGATCTGCATGAATTCTAACCAGAAAAAGTAGACCATCGGGGTATCTTTGGGATACTCATTTGAACATACTACGATTTGGGACACTAAATTTAATTTCAAATATTATTTAGGACAGATAGTATGCGAATTGGGACGCATCACATCTCTGTTTCTACTAATCCTGAAGACCTTGATTAGCTGGTTCAGGTGCGTTTAATTAGGGTTGGAGTTGAACTCCGTAGGACAGTGATCCTCCAGGAACTGAGTTTGACACCCCTACAAATATGCAACTTAGGGAGTAGATAAGGTACAAAGTTGTCTCTTTTAGCCCCAGTGACAAGCTGTCGTAAATGTGCAGCTTTTGTACTTTTTTTCTGACAGTGTTTTAAACATATTTGTTGTTGCTTTTGCTATTGTATTCCTTCTTGTTCTTTAGTATTTATTTGTCTTCTAAGACCAATATTTCGGACTGTATAGGCCCCTGCACATCAAATGTGATGCAAAAGTTTAGTGAATAACAGCGGAGCTCTTACAGCTCTTAACAGAGAGGACAGATCAACAATTTTGATGACTCGTTCTCCACGTCAGACTATTATTCTATTTTCTGTCTAATCAAATGCTAGGATAGGATTGCAAAGAATGCAATGCACAAATATAAACAAATTATATTTTCAAACTACACATTTCACTACAAAAATATCACTGTTTTACTGCAGAAACAGTTGCATATTAAATCTTAAAGGGGGGATTTTGTTATCCTTCATTTTTATTACAACTGTGGCTGTAACAAGCTGTAAAGTGCAGCTTTGCCAGGCTTTGATGTAGACAAAGCGCTATTGGCTATCTAGTTCTGAACATTGACAAATATGTACATACATAAAGACATCAATACAAGTCTGATGTCAAAGTATGCTGAAAAAAAGCAAAAAATAAAATAAAATAAAATAAATGCAGGTGGAACACTGTTCACTCAGACTCTTGACACTATCAAACAGTAGTTTGGCCATCATGTATGCTTATTGATTTCTGTAATGAGCCTTTAAAAGTTTTACAATCATAGTTTTCTCTTATTCTAGTGTTTAATATTCTGGTTTTTGTTTATATTGTTTTTATTTTCACTATTTATTTATTTACAGCATTTTGTATTAACTGTTAACTATTAATTGTTAACATTTTGTATTAATTATTAACATCTTTTCTTTCTTGTAAACCAGACCATCAGAATTTCTTTGGCATCGATGAGCGTTTGGGGCCAGTGGCTGTCAGTTTTCGCAGGGAGGAAAAAGAGGGATCAAGTGGGTCCCAGTACAACTACAGAATCATTTTCAGGACCACTGAAGTAAATACAAGACTCTCTCATACATAGAATAAGTCAAAAAAGACATTTTGAAATATACTTTATCATGTTTATATTTTCCTTGAGGTCCACTTATGTTGCTACTAATTTCTACTAGAAAAAATTTTTCAGAAATTAGACAATTTTCCAATTATGTTTGTTATGGTTTTGTTTTTGTTTAGAATTAATGAGTTCACAAGGAAATTCAAGCACAAATGTACCATTTCATTTATTTTTCTCTTTTAAGAAAAAACAACAACTCATACAGTAGCATTACATTATTACTCACTACCTCTAAAAGCACCTGTCCTCAGGCCACAACTCAGTACTTTACATAGGTTAAGATATGTATCAAACTTTTTACAGACAGAAAAATAAATTAGTGTATTTTAAAGAACCATTGCTACTATGATCTCTTAGGAGGTAGAGGTTCGTTTTTAAAATTCAACTTTTTTATGAGGTTTTAAAGCTGCACCTTTATATAATTTTGAATACACAACTAATATGATCAACCTCAGGGAAAAAATAAATAAAATATATATGACATATAACCCATTATGTATTTTGCTCTTATAAATTGGTCTTGTCCCTGTCATTTTCCTGCAGCTGAAGACCCTGAGAGGTTCAATCCTGGAGGAGTCTGTTCCCTCCGCAGCACGTCACACCACGCCACGCGGCCTTTCACCCAAGAGACTGCTGGAGTTTATTTTGCCTGATCTCAACCTACATTGCCTCAGACTGGCCTCCACTTCCCCTAAAGTCAGAGACACACTCCTTAAGCTGGATGAGCAGGGGGTAAGTGATTTTACTTTGAGCTGCTTTCTGTAATTCAGGTGAACTTACAATTCGTGTTTGAAGGTTAGTGAAACGCTAATAAAAATAAGGTGCGTACAGAATGCATGGATGTACATGTGTATACAGTGGTGCTCAGAATTAATGGTACCCCTGGTAAAAATGATAAAAAATGGCTATAAAAAATAAATCTGGATCGTTTATCCTTTTGATCTTTCATTAAAAAAATTGGCAAAATCCCAACCTTTCATTGAAGTAAAATATTTGAAAGTGGGGGGGAAATCACATTATGAAATTAATATTTTTCTCCAAAACACGTTGGCCACAATTATTCATACCCCTAGAATTTTTTATGAATAAAATATCTATGAAGTATATTCCCATTTATATTTACATTTTTTAGCACACCAGGGTGACTAGGAACATGAAATTGTCCAGCTATGACTTCTTGTGTTACAGGAGTTTAAATATGAGGAAGCACAAAGGCCAAATTCCCTTAATCATCCATTACAATGAATAAAACCACAGAACATGTTTCTGATGTGCATCTAAAGATTGTTGAGCATCACAAAATAGAAAGTGGATGTAAGAAAATAGCTACAGAATTGAAAAATCCCATTTTGACCATCAGGGCAATAATTAAGAAGTTATAATCAACTAAAGATGTTACGATTCTGCCAGGAAGAGGACGTGTGTCAATATTTTCTTAATGGACGGTGAGGATGAAAGTTTGAGTGGCCAAAGACTCTTCAAGGATCACAGATGGAGAATTGCAGAGATTATTTGAGTTTTGGGGGTCAGAAAGCCTATTAAAAAAAATCAAACAACCCCTACATCACCACATGTTGTTTGGGAGGGTTTTAAGAAAAATGCTCCTCGCTCCTCCAAATACAAACTCCAGCATATTCAGTTGTCAGACACGACTGGATCTTCAAACGGCACAGGGTTCTGTGGTCAGATTAAACAAAAAAAAGAGCTTTTTGCCAGCAAACACACTAGATGGGTTTGGTGCACACAAGGATAAAAAGTATCCCATGTGTACAATTTAATATACCGTTGGATCTTTAATGTTGTGGGCCTATTTTTCTGCTGGAGGTCCTGGACTTCTTATTCAGATACATGGCATTGTGGATTCTATCAAATATCAACAGATAAAAAATCAAAACCTGAGGCATTCTGCTAGAAATCTTATAATGGGCCGTGGTTGAATCTTCCATCAGGACAGCGATCCAAAACAAACATCAAAATCAACACAAAAATGTGTTAGGGAGCACAAAATGAAGCTTCTGCCATGACCGTCCCAGTTCCCTGACCTGAACCATATAGAAAATGAGTGGGCTGAACTGAAGAGAAGAAGCATAAACATGGATCTGGGAATCTGAAGGATCTGGACAGACTCTGTATGGAGGAATAGTCTCTGATCTCTTGTCAGGTGTTCTCCAAACTCATAAGGCATTATATGAGAAGACTCAGAGCTGTTATCTTGGCAAAAGGAGATTGCAAAAAGGTATTTAATAAAAGGGTATGAATAATTGTGGCCAACGTGTTTTGGAGAAAAACATTTATTTTATAATGTGATTTCCCCCCCACTTTCAAATCTTTTACTTCAATAAAAGGTTAGGATTTTGCCAATTTTTTTAATGAAAGATCAAAAGGATAAACGATGCAGATTTATTTTTTATAGCCATTTTTTATCATTTTTACCAGGGGTACCATTAATTCTGAGCACCACTGTATATGATACTGGCAGTCATAAGTATGGAATAAGGTCTCTTCTGCTCACCAAGCCTGCATTTATTGGATAAAAAATACGGTAAAAACTGTAATATTGTGAAAATATTATTACAATTCAAAAGATCTGGTTTCAATTGTAATATATTTTAAAATTTAATTGATCCATTTGATGGCAAAGCTGAATTTTCAGCATCGTTACTGAAAGTGTTCATCATTACATCAGTCTTCAGTGTCACATGATACTTCAGAAATCATTCTAATATGCTGATTTGCTGCTAAAAACATTTCTTAGTATTATTATCAATTTTGAAAACAGTTGTGCTGCTTCATATTTTTGTGGAAACCATGATACATTTAAAAGTTTGATGTATATATTTATAAAAGATATTTTGATAAACAATAGAAATTAATACTTTTATTCAACAAGGATGCATTCAATTGAAGTGACGGTTTCGACATTTATAAAGTTACAAAATATTTCTTGTTTAAATAAATGCTGTTCTTTTGAACTGTCTCTTCATAATAGAATCCTGGAAGATTTTTTTTTATCACTACTATTAATAATTGAGCACCAAAAAATAATTCAGAGTAATTGAGCACTATATCAGCTAAATCAGATTTCTAAAGGATCATGTGACACTGAAGAAATGATGCTGAAAATTCAACTTTGCATCACAGGAATAAATTACATTTGAAATTACACTTCTTTCAAAAAGATTTAAAAAAAAAATCTGAATTCTTCCAAACTTTTGAATGCCTGTTTAGATATATACGTATGTATACATGTGTGTATTGGCTTGAAAAGTGTTGTTTTCCTCAATGATACCATGTTTCTGAACAGACTGTAAAAAATAAATGTATCATCTAGAAGGTAATTTTTTTTTCAACATTGTCATACTGCATATCACATACAGTAGACGACCGCTAACAGACAGACTAAAGGCAAGACAACTTATACATATACAGGTACACTGTTAACATGTCTGAAAGTGCTATTTGAAATATATTTGATGATTTGATTTCAGCTCCAGATATTGAGAATTGCTGCAGACATTTTGTCAGTGATAAAGCCCAAAAAAAGCCTGCTTTTGTAGTTATGCTGCTTGTGCATGCAGTGTGAAACAGGCTTCGGGAAGAAATGAGGAAGAATGGTGTTTTTGTGTGTAGAAAACTAGTTGGATAAGCAACCTTAATTTCATCATTGTTAATGCTTTTGTATGTGTGTGTGTAAAGTTGAATTTCCAGCGTAAGGTGGGGGTTATGTACTGCAGAGCAGGACAGAGTACTGAAGAGGACATGTATAACAATGAGAGTGCTGGCCCAGTGTTTGACGAGTTTCTGGACCTTCTTGGAGACAGAGTGCGACTCAAGTCCTGGGAGAAATACAGAGCTCAACTAGACACCAAAAGTACGAAAAAAAAAATCAAAACACACACACACACACACACACACACACACACACACACACACACACACACACACACACACACACACACACACACACACACACACACACACACACACATGTTTGTTTTTGTGCCTTATGAGGACATTCCATAGGCGTAATGGTTTTTATACTGGACAAACTATATATTCTATCCCCCTACACTGCCCCTATCCCTAAACCTACCCCTTACAGGAGACATGCTGGATTTTAACATTTTTAAAAAAACATTGTTTTTTATGATTTTTAAGCAGTTTGAAATATGAGGACGCATGCAATGTCCTCATATTTCACGTGTAAGTTGTAATACCAGTGTAATCCCCATGTCATTACCCATGTCATTATACCCATGTCATTATACACATTTGTGTCCTCATATATCACAAAAACAAGCACACACACACACACACACACACACACACACACACACCACACACACACACAGACACACACACACACACACACACTTGAATATGTGGTTTACGGGACTTTCCATAAGCGTAATGGTCTTTATACTTTACAAACGGTATATTCTTTTCCACTATACTAAACTTACCCCTAAACCTACCCATTAAAGAAAACTTGCTGCTTTTTTTAATTAAAAAAAAGTTTTTTTTAAGCCGTTTGGTTTACGAGGTGTCATCATAAACCATGTTTACGTTGCAATATGTCATTATACAAATTTGTGTCCTCATAAACCATTTATACAAGAACACACACACACACACACACACACACACACACACACACACACACACACACACACACACACACACACACACACACACACACACACACACACACACACACACACACACACACACACACACACACACATGTTGGGTTTATGGGGACTTTCCATTGACATAATGATTTTCTTTATGCTTTACAAACTGTATATTCTTTTCCAATACACTAACCTTACCCCCAAACCTACCCATCACAGAAAACATTCTGCTTTTTTTTATAAAAAAAAAAAACACAGTTTAGTATGTTTTTTAAGCCATTTGGTTTACCAGGTATCCTCATAAACCATGTTTACATTGCAATATGTCATTATACATATTTGTTTATATTCATGTCATTATACAAATGTGTCCTCCATAAACCATATATACAAGAACCACACACACACACACACACACACACACACACACACGCACGCACGCGCGCGCACACACACACACACACACACACACACACACACACACACACACACACACACACACACACACACACACACACACCATAGAATTGGGTTGATGGGGACTTTCCATTGACATAATGATTTGTATACTGTACAAACTGTATTATATCCCCTCACCCTAAGCACAACCATCACATAAAACACATTCTACATTATTTCACTTTCAAAAAACATAATTTATTATGATATATAAGCTGTTTTCCTCATGGGGACCAAATAAATGTCCTCACAAGGTAAACACTTCCATTATTACTGTCTTTGGGTTTACCAGGACCACACACATTGTAATTGTAATTGCTTATTTTTCTGCTTTTAAAAGGTTAAGGTTCAGTAAATTGTTATATTTTTAAAGAAAATTAATACTTTTCTTCAGCAAGTTGAAAGGTATGAAAAAAAATCAAATAAATGCTGTTTGTTTGAACTATTCTATTATAATAAGAACAGTTTTTTTCAGCTTTGCATCACAGGAATAAATTACATTTTAAAATATATTCACATAGTGAATAACAGATTTTGGTTTGGTGTGTAATAATAGTGTTTGTGTGTTTGTTATTTGCAGCTGACTCCACGGGAACACACTCACTGTATACTCGCTACCAGGATTACGAGATTATGTTCCACGTCTCCACCATGCTTCCATACACATCCAACAATACACAACAGGTAACGCACAGAACCAGAGAATATCCCCTTAAAACTGAGCACCACTTACAGTCATTTAAAAAAAACTCATATTATTAACAGGACAATGATATGAATGAATCAGAAATAGAATAACTACTAGGAACTTATCTGCAAATTGTAAATATAAATGTGTTGAATTGCTTATCTTTCATATATTGTTTAACAATATATAATATTCAAAATATATAGCTTGCAATAAATAGCCCTTTTCAGTTTTTTATTTTTAGTCAAGCAAGAGACCTGGGTAGGGTTGCACCAGCCATTAGTAATTTTTTTCTGAAAAATTGGAATATAAAGTCCACACTAGCACCTAATAACTACTAGCTAACTCTGTACTTTTGACCATTTGTTCTTAAGGCAGAACGTAGCTAGTAGTTCATAAGTTATAAATTATCCATAAATTATATATTCCTATAGTAGCCTTCAAATACGTGACCAGAAGTTTTTGAAATGCTGTCAATTTCAGTTTATCTTTCATTCTAACTTTTGCCTTATGTAACTTACAGTAAAAATAAGTTCAATTAAATACGATACTACTTAACTGTTATCATAACACAGTAGGTATTTTAATATGTTGCAAAAATAACATTCAAAAACTGTAATATAAAGGAATGAGGATTAATAAATACAACAAAATACTGATACAAAAAAAAACATAAGTGATGACATTTATTATGACTGATTTTATTTGACATGCACAACATGGATCGATGCACACAGCGGCTGATAAAAAAAAAAATGGTGATGGCGCAGTGGATAAGACACATGCCTTTGGTGTGAGAGACCCGGGTTCGAATCCACTGTAAAACACCAATGTGTCCCTGAGCAAGACACTTAACCCCTAATTGCTCCAGAGGCGTGCGACCTCTGAAATATAGCAATTGTAAGTCGCTTTGGATAAAAGCGTCAGCTAAATGTAAAATGTAATGTATTTAGGACGGGTTTGTGCTGAAGAGGCACAAACAAAATAGTAATATATTCACACAATGTTCTCTGCTATTTTATTCCAACCATTACTGCTGATCCGAGGCTTCCGTAAATATTTAGTTTATTCGTATATAGAGTTATGCTTCGAGTTTAATGGTGCGACTCAAAAATAGTAGTGCGTTGTAACTAAGTTGTAACTAAGTTGTAACTTAGTCAAAACTAGGTTAAGTTGTAACAAAGCTAGTGCAACTGGCCCTGGGGTCCTGTGTAATAACTTTACAATAACAAAATGGGCATTGAAATGTTTATATGCCATTTCCAACATACACATACACATACACATAAATTTATGAAACATAAACGTGCAGTGAACATATGTCTCCCCTGGTGCAAAAGAAGTACACTTTAGCATACATTAAAAAACTGTACCTATTACAGAAAATAAATAATATACTTGAAAAGAATATACTTACGTGTGAAACATGGAGAATGTTTTCGGACACTTAAATTTCAGACTTGAAATGCCCTTGCCCTTGCGAACACAAGTCACTGCATTTAGAATGAAATAATTAAGAATTTTTCACTACATTTAGAATACAAATTTTGTCCTCAAGCACTTCCAAGTTAACTAACTAACAGTATTTTTGTCAGCATAATATCTAAGTTTCTGTTTTCTCTATTTCTCTTCTAGTTACTGAGGAAGAGGCACATAGGGAATGATATTATCACAATAGTCTTCCAAGAGCCAGGTGCTTTACCTTTCACCCCCAAAGCCATCCGTTCTCACTTTCAGCATGTGTTCATCATTGTCCAAGTACACGAGCCCTGCACCGACAACACCTATTACAGGTAAAAGAGTAGACACATAAAAAAAACACATACAATGTTAACAAAAAATGAAAAATGTCTTTATCTCCACCTTTCTCAGAGTTGCTGTAACTCGTTCCAAGGACATCCCGCTCTTTGGTCCTCTCTTCCCTAAAGGTGCACGCTTCCCCCGTTCCCCTGCCTTCCGTGACTTTCTCCTTGCCAAAGCCATTAATGCAGAGAACGCAGCTGAGAAAGCGGAAAAATTTCGCTCTATGGCCACACGCACACGGCAAGAGTATCTGAAAGACCTAGCGGAAAACTACGTCACCACCACACCCATTGATTCTTCCACCAAATTCCCGCTGCTTTCACTGGGCGGGAAGCGCAAAGAGAAGTTTAAGGGAGCCAAAGGCGCAGAGCTTCATAGCGCAGGTGCTTTAGTGTGGGCCGTCAACGTCGTTCAGGGCGGTGAGAGCAACGGTCTTAGCCTGTCCTGCCTGCTCGGCGTGTCAGCGGAGTCAGTCGTGCTCATAGAGCGATCCACTAGAACAGTCGTGTTCAATTGCAGCTGCCGTGATGTCATCGGCTGGAAGGCCGTGACTGAGACTGGAGCTCAGGGTGGCCTTTGCCTGGATATCTTCTACGAGAGAGGCGAAGCAGTGACCATGATGATGTTGGACAGCCAAGTTGAGGATATTAAGGAGGTTGTCCAGAGGCTGGAGGTGAGATGTAATGTAGTTCGCAAATTACTTAAAGTCCCCCAATTATGCATTTTAAAGGTTTCTGATTTGTTTTGGAGGTTTCCTAAAATAGGTTTACATACATCCAGGGTCAAAAAACACTTTAATTTTCTCATAATATACATTGCAGCATCACTTATTTTCTCAGTGTCAGACAGTGTTCGATCAAGGATCCGGTCTCTATAAACCCCTCCTTTCCAAGAGCCTACTCTGCTCTGATTGGTCAGATGGCCCTGTCTGTTGTGATTGGTCTACCTATTGTTTACTGTTTGTTTCGGAAACAAAACTCCTATTACCATATATAAATTTCAGCTCATGAGGCTTTCTCAGCTCTTGATACACAGTGATACACACAGTAATGATGTCTTCGGTTTTGTCGTATCAATTCCAGTCCAAGTCCTTTTCCTTTGGAAGTGCGTGCAAAGTGGATTTGAAGCCTTGTTTCAGGCACTTCAGAATATGTTCTTTCATTTGGGAGAAAATAACTCCATTTATCTCCACTTGGATCTTTAAAATTTAGAAGACCTTCACAACCAGCTATATTACAGGCTACATGAAAGGCAAAATCCGAATAAGAGTAATAGAGGGACTCTAAGCTCATGAATTGTAAGCACTGTGGGATGAGGGATTTGATTTCAGAACATATTGAAAGGTATATATGTAATGTAAATACGGTTATTGTGGGCTTTGTAATGTTAATTGTCAATTCATACCGAATGAATTTGCAAATATAGGTGCATTTGCTTTTTTACCACATGTATCTGACCTTCATAAAATGATTTTACTACTTTACTACTGTACTACTTTCAGTTTACATCTTAATATGTTGCTGTTTCTTATTCTCACCAAAGCCGCAGTTATTTAATCAAAATACCATAAAAACAGAAATATTGTAAAAATAAGACTTTGAGCTTTTATGATATGCAGTATGCCATTTTAACATGACACTATGCTAACTCCCCATGTAGCTGGTAACACGAGGCTGTGAGGCGCGTGAGATCACACCCCTGCGGGACGGAGTAGGTCAGCCTGGCTTCCTGATGAGCGAGGAAGGCTTTGTAACTGAGCTGCAGCGGTTTGGATATGCAGAGAGCGGTGGGCTGCAGTTGGGGGCCCGTATTGTTCGTCTCTGTGGTCAGGTCCTGGTGCACCTCAGCCAGGAAGAGAGGAGCCGACTCCTCCGCACGGCACAGAAGATCCACATCACAGTCATTCCTCCAGACGAGAACGGGAAACCACGCAGGTAATAGAGGTGATGGCTTATTTGCGTGTGAAAGAGGGTGGACAAAATGGAGAGATGATGTAAAGCACTCATACACTGCAGTGATTTTTAGAAAAAAGTGGGCTGACTAATAAAAATAGTTAGCAGGGAGTGGAGGATGGAGTGCTAAACGGTGCATATATGTATCAAACTACCATTCAAGCATTTGGGGTCGATATGATTTTTCAATGTTTTGAAAGAAGTTTAGGGTCCAATTCTTACTATTAACTAGTTGCTTATATTAGCATGCATATTTCTAGGATATTTGCTGTTTATTAGTACTTATAAAGCACATATGTGACCCTGGATGACAAAACCAGTCTTATGGGTCATTTTTTGGAAATTGAGATTTATACATCAAATGAAAGCTGGATAAATAAGCTTTCCATTGATGTACGGTTTGTTAGGATAGGACAATATTTGGCCGAGATATGACCATTTGAAAATCTGGAATCTGAGGGTGCAAAAAATCGAAACATTGAGAAAATCACCTTTAAAGTTGTGCATTTGTGTTCGCGATTGTGCTGCATTCACTCACAAAAATAAATGTTTTATATATTTAAAGGTAGAAAATTTACAAAATATCTTCATGGAACATGATCTTTACTTAATATCCTAATGATTTTTGGCATAAAAGAAAAATTGATAATTTTGACCCATACAATGTATTGTTGGCTATTCCCACAAATATACCCGTGCTACTTAAGACTGGTTTTGTGATCCAGGGTCACATATTAATGCCTTATTCTGCATGACCCTATTCTACATCCCTTAATCCTACCCCATACCTAAACTTAACAACTACCTAATTAACTATTAATAAGCAGTAATTAGGAGTTAATTGAGGCAAAAGTCGCAATTAATAGTTAGTTCATAGTGAGAATTGGACCCTAAACTAAAGTGTGACGGAAGTCTCTTATGCTCACCAAAGCAGCCCTTTATTTGATCAAAAATACAGTAAAAACAGTATTTCTGTTATTATTACAATATATATATATATATATAGAGAGAGAGAGAGAGAGAGAGAGAGAGAGAGAGAGAGAGAGAGAGAGAGAGAGAGAGAGAGAGGCTATGTCCCTAGGGAGGGAAACAGATGGATAGAGAGGGGAAGGAGCAATTGATTGAAGGACAGATCTCATTGTATTGTGAACATGTTTTAGCCAGTGTTTCACCAGCTGGCCAACAATCATTAAATTTTCATAATGCTTATTGATGGATCTAAACCAACACACACAAATACATCTTGGTTTAATACTGTATTTTAAAAAAATCCTATATAAAGCGACTCACTCAGTTTGATTTATGTAAGTCTTTGATTATATAACATACTTCAAAAAAGAGAACCAAAATAGTCAGCATTGATCTTTCACACATGACTAACTATGCTGAAATAAATAAGCTGAAGCGTTGAGGTTTTCACTACCGTTGCTCTTCCCTTTTTTCTTGTTCTTGTATCTTGAGTTCAGAAGTTTCTCTGAGCTTTACCAGAAAGCCATCCAGGACGCAGAAAGCAAATCCGGAGAAGGACGATTGGGCGAAGCTTGGGTTCTGGATGACGACGACGACGACGATGATGGTGATGGGGATGAAGGGGAGGAAGAGGAGATAAAAGAGACTGAAAATAAGATGGATGACAGTGAAACACCAAAGCAGGAACTACTTGGAGAGCAGATGGTATTTCCCGAGCTCATGGATACAGATTCACTCCTCTCTCCACCCAGCTTGCCCCTCTTGCGGGCAACTTCCCTGCAGGACAGCATGAAGAGTCAGACCCCTGAAATCACCCCTGTCTCTCTAACACGAAGCTACTCATTAGAAGGACACCCTCCATGCCAGGACATCCTTGAAGGGTATACAGATTTCTGTTTGCCTACTTCTGATTTCACTATAACACTTAATAGTTAATAATAGGGATGCACCGATATGAACATTTTGGCCGATAACCGATAATTCTTTACATTTGAATACAACCGATATATTGGCCGATAAATCAAAAAATTTTTTTATATACTTTGATAGCCTGTATACATAAACAAAAGGCTCACAATTAAAAGCCTTGTCTCAAACACTTTTAACATAAATCAAACATATACGACAGTATAGCCTAGTTTGAACCAGTGTAAGATTCCTTAACTTTTCAAATTAATTTTACACTGGGCAACTTTCTTTATTAAAAAATGGTAACACTTTATAATAAGGTTTAATTTTGTTAGCATTAGTTAGCATGAACCAACAATTTTACAAGACATTTTAAGAAAGTTTTATCTAACATTAGTCAATGCACTGTGAACTAACATGAACACATATTTTATTAACTGACAATTAAGGCTATTGCTCTCTGTTACTTAATGCATTAACAAATGAGACCTTATTGTTAAGTGTTATCAAAAAATCTATTGCCTAACAAAAATAAAATACCTAAATATTGCAAACATGTCATTAGATAGACTAACGTTGGGCTGCATATAAAGAAACAAAATGCGTGTGCCGTGGATCAATAAAATGGAATCGCCTCCGCACGGACAATAAGGAAATTATGTTAATCAAACCATATTAGTTATTAATTATAACGCAATCTTTTTTTCTTTTTTTAAATAACATTTTTAATATTACAGTAGCCTAATAGTAGCCTAAACATCTTTAATAGCATTACTGTTTCAAATGACATTGCTGTGTGATCTGCGCGCGCTGAAGCTGCAGAGAACAAACCTTAAACTGAATCGCTTTGCTAGAAGGTTAATCAACTCGACGGTTGCTAAAGAATGCAAACCTAAAGAATTCACAAATTTATTACAATGGTGAATATAATTTTATGACAGTGCAAATCATAGCTTTTAATGTTTTGCATTGTTGTTTAATCTGCGCGCGCTGAAGCTGAAGAGAACGAGCACCGGGAAACTGAAGAACTTTTCTAGGTTGTTTAAATCCACGAAACGCATCATATGTGAGATTAATCAGAAATTTATATTAGGCCTACATCAACTTTATATTACGAATTATCTGCACAAAAGGACGTGAATGCACAATCAAACTTGTGCTGGTCAATGTGTAGGCTAATCCCTGTTCTGGACGCGCTATTCAACAACGCGCTGACGGCAACTAAACCCAGAGAATTCACAACGTGTTATTACAATAGTGTTCTCATTATAATGACATGTATATGATAGTCCCAATTATAGTAAGTGCATTGCTGTTTGAGCTGTGCCCACGCTATAAGGATGATCACCAGAACAATGAAGCGCTGCGCCTGTGCGCGTCGTTCATTAACTAAACCAAACGCATCCTATATTAGATTAATCAGATATATAGGCCTATATACACAAAATAAACATATTACGACTTACAATGGCACAGAATACTGCGAATGCTCAAGAGAACTTGACTGCTCGTCATGAAGGCTTAACTATAGACGCGCTCTATCCGCCTCAACGCGCTCGTTGCGCTGAAACACTGGCGAACAAGAATTCATAACATGCTTTTGCAGGCGTGTTTTTATTATAATGTTATGAAACCTGTGTGACAGATTTGTGCTGCACATGTTGCTCTGAACTGTATATCTTCCTTTTCGAAGTGAATCCAATCATTCAGAAACATCGTGGCGAACAGCGCGCGTCTCTCAACTGAAGTAAATAATCTATTATTTATCGGCTTTGATATATCGGCCCAATTTTCTTATCGGATCGATAACGATAACATCAAAAAAGACCATTTATCGGCCGATAACGATATGTGGTCAATATCGTGCATCCCTAGTTAATAACAACAACACTGTTGCCACACCTGCCAATGGCCGTGGATTATTTTGTAAATCAGCCACAATTTGACGCACACTTTGCAAACAAACTGTTACTGAAAGATGGATCTGTGTAATTAACTATTAATTCTAATTCGTCACCTGAGGTAACTGGTTGTTTTGATGTGTTAGGACTAACATTTAACCCATATTGCAAAATCATGATTAGGACTCAAAAAAAGTTGGTCAGGTGTACCAAACGTATACTTTAAAGGATAAGCAATATTGTTTTGACATTTTATAAGAAATCGGCTGTGGTCTTATGTTGCGCTGTAAGGGGCATTCTTTGAAAATTATGAGTTCTAACACCAAAAGATTGCCTCTCTCAACCTTTACAAAGCACATTTAAATTGTGCATTTTACTATTTGTTCTTTGGTTACCCTTGTGAAAAATAAGTGCACTTAATTATCTTCAATGTGCACTTGTAGTGTACTTCAGATCTTAAAAGTATATTTAAAAAAAACAGTATTTGCAGATAATATAATATTAATAATATAAAAGACCACTTAAGTGCACTTAAATACAGTTCACTTTCATGACTACAGTATGGCTACTAATTTGGGTAACGCTTCCTTTAACAGTCCAGTTACCCATGTAAATACTATGTACTTATTTTAGTAACTACAATTACTGGGTAATAACTAGTACTAACCCTGAACCTACCCCTGTTCCATGTACTTACCTTATTAGCCAGTTCTTTCTAGGTAAGTACACTGTAAGTACACTGTAAGTACTGTACTGTAAAAGGAAGCGTTACCCTAATTTGCTACTTCATTTAAAATGTGTAATTACAAATACATTTAAAGACATGACATACCAGTGTCAATAGAAATGACATTAAAGTATTTGAGTTTACCACAAATGCTTGTCAGAACGTTCTGCTTTACTTTAACCATATTTTAAAGACAATAGAATTATGAAATTACATATAAACAAGTTCTTAAGTCCTAATTAAATGGTTAAAAAAAACACTCTGAAGATAATTTAAATTAATATAATAATATAATATAGTTTATTATAATTACAATTAACATTCAGTTAAGCAAATGTCCGGAAACGTTACATTCAATTCACACTGAAGTATATTCTTTTAAAGTACTTCATTTCGGTAATACAGTAAGTACTCTTTTTAAAAGTATGCTAAAGTACACTCCTTTTTCACAATGGTAAGGAAGAATATGTGTGACTCCTTTACTTGGATAGCACTCCCAAATATACAACACAAATATTAACTCAATTAAAAAGACTTTATATCATAATAGTTAAGTGTGAAGCAATTGGATGTTGTAAAAAAAACAAGACTTATATCCCAGCCTCATAAAATCTCTTTGTTGTTGACACAAATGAGCAGCTCAATGTTTGCAGAAAAGTTTTTATTCTGTTCTTTATTTTTTTTATTTTAACTAATATTTCTCTCTCCATTTATGTGTATGTCTGTCAGACATGTGTATGATAATGTGGGGCTGAAAGGAAACAGGCACATTTATGAAAACCCTGGAGAGCTTAAGGACGAGACCCCTGACCTTATACTGGCAGTCAAACCTAAAGTGCCTCCAGAGCTAGTGGAAGAGGTATGAAATGCACACTTTTTTGTCATTATGGCATTACTTTGTTTTACAAGCTGATGGGAGAAACATTCCTTTGATTGATTGTCAAGGCAAGCAAGAACTGATCACAGCACAGATACAATGAAGCTTATTGAGTTGTCAACCTTTTCCTTCACCAAGTCACTTTACTTTATTATTAAAAAAAACATAATTTTTGCAAGTGCAAAATAATACAATGCTATTTGATCTGATTGCAATTAATTATTTGATTCGGTATTTTTTAAGTGCACTCATAGGATTATGTAAATCATCTCTTATTGGGTCTTCAGTTAGAAAAAGAAAAAGACAAAGTGCTATAGATTGTTTACTGCACCAAGCAACTTGAAAGTAAACATTAAATATTCAGGCTACTCCGAATATATATAACGGTTCAATCTGCCCAAAAAAATAAAAAATCCAGTATATATATATATACTTCCCTTCCTCAGGTTTTCTATGACTCTGGGAAGGGTTCAACTTCCCAGAGTCATAGAAAACCTGAAATAGGGAATTAGGGAAGATCCATTTTTTATTTTTTTTTTATATTGAATAAAACTTTAATGAATGATGATTAATTCTGGGGTTTTTTGCGTTTTAAACCGATTCTTGAGCGAAACGATTCACTATTTAAAAAATCCATGTTTAAAAAAAAACATAGATTTGTAATCGATGCATTAAGAGAGTAAGTGAATCATTCACCTCTGCTATGACTCTTACTTAGAAACAGCATTAAGCGTGAACAACTTCCAGAATAGCACAACAGATTTCAGCTCCTGAAGCATGGCATGATCTGCTGCTGTTGTGTGTGCAGGATCCTGCCTCCCACAGAGGCCAACTGATGGATCAGCTTGTAGCTCTCTGTATTTGGAAAGTGATTGTAGTGTTTTTAGAAGGGTTTTTAACCTCTGAGAACCCTCTCCCACTCTCTCTCTCTCTCTCTTTCCTTCCTGTATGTTCACTGTTCCTCCCACTTCATATCTTTCCCTTCTTCCCCTCATAATATTACTTTTTCTCTTGCTCCCTCCATTACCCACATTTTCACTTGTCATATTCATCTTAATTTTTCCTCTGTTTTAAATGCATGAGTACATTGAGAAAAAATAATTTACAGAAATGTTCTGTCTTACAGTATAATCTAATTTCTGCTCACTTTCATGCAATGATAAAAAAAATGTAAGCAATAGAAATAACCCGATAAAGTTTATTCCACATTGCAGATGTAAAAACATTTTTTTTTGCTATAATACAGTTTTTTACAGCCACAGCCTAACTGAAAACTGAGAGCCACATAATTTTATCACTGGATTTACACAAATCATTTCACTTTTAAGAAGTGTTGTCTCAACATTGAAACATTGCATAGCCTAATCAGCATCTAATCAGGTTCAGGGTTAGTAACTTGATATTACCCAGTTATTGTAATTACTATAATAAGTAAATATGTACTGTACATGGGGAACAGGACTGTAAAATAAAGTGCTTCCAGTAACTATTTTGTTATATACAATTACCATAATATTTTGGTCATTACACTAATTGATTGTTTGATTTTTGCTCTCTGTCTAGTTTGGGCCTGATCAGGGGACTGAGGAGCTGCCATCGGTCAGTGATGTGACCATGAGATCTGCCTGCATGGAAAGTGCTGAAAGAAACTCTAGAGCTCTGAGCCTCCATAACTCCATCACTAAGAGTAAGTTTTCTTAATGATACCGCAAAACATTATGCAGTAAATGTATTATTTTAAAATGAATTGTGTAGGTAATGTTATAAGTTTAGACCAATGTTGCTACAGCAGGCTATTATTTGCAGTGGGATATTGAAAAAGCCCTCAAATAAGTACTTCCACAATAGCCATGTTTTCACTGTAGTGCCAAAAGCGAGCGTGCTAGTGCGTGTCAGGGCCAGTCGCGTTTCCACAGTCACTTCCGGGGCTTGATCAGGCCTCATTGGGGCTTTCTCTGGTCCGCCAAATACCTTGGTCCAAAGCGAGCC
The DNA here is from genome assembly GCA_036326025.1 of Chrosomus eos. Taxonomy (NCBI): domain Eukaryota; kingdom Metazoa; phylum Chordata; class Actinopteri; order Cypriniformes; family Leuciscidae; genus Chrosomus; species Chrosomus eos. The sequence goes on from CM070818.1 coordinate 53,186,980, forward strand.
AACTGGGGCTTGAGGAGTTGTCATGAACAGAGGTGGTCAATACAACTGCTCATTACCATGTTATTATATCAGGCTACCAGCAGCTAACTTCAATATTTAAGACATTTTAAACAATTTTCACTTTCAGACACCAGCGAGTCATAACCTAAAACATTCACTTTAAGGGAACTCAAAGCTGCGTCTGACGTTAATGCTATGGGAATGTTTAAACCCACTATGCCATACTGACCTAGTGCCTGTCCTAATATCATGGCAAGCACAAATCTAGGACAAAAGCACCTGGGACGCCAGAGTGGAGTCCAAATCTAAGTTTTAAAACCTCACAAATGTTTCTGTGGAGAGGACCACATACTCTTAAAGTGATACCCCTGACAATAAGGCTTACCATATTCCCCTTACAGCCAAAGGTGAAAGCCGGTACCACACCTCATAAGCAAGAGAATTAGCCTCGACTATCCACTTGCTCATAGTCTGTTTGGTTGCTGGTGAACCTTTCCAATGCAACCCAAAACAGACAAAAAACTGATCAGACATCCTCCACAGGGCATCTCTGTGGACATAAGCGTCCAGTGCTCTGCCTATAGATTGTGCAACATTAGTTAGGACCTTAGGCATTTAACCCGGTCTAGGGTGCACAAAGATTTGAACCATGCCGGGAGCTTATTCTAAGCATGAAGAGGAAATTACATATAAGTCCTTCGGATGAGAGGTTAAACTGAGGTCCTGACTCTCTGTAGTGGTCATTACAAATCCCAGGATGTCCTTCAGAAATAGAGTAGGGTTTAACCCCGGCATTCTGGCCAAATTTGCCCATTGGTCTCTGTAAATAATCATGGCCTCCTAATCACCCCCTAAATATAATGTTGGCTTCATCACTACGTCTCCTCTCCACCAGTAAGCTGGTGTGTGCTGGGCGTTCTGGTGCAATGTGGCTGCCGTCGCATCATCTAGGTGGATGCTAAATGTAACTATAACTTTTCCTATAATGCAGTATAGATCTTAATGAGTCTATATAATATATATATATATATATATGAGTAATACTTATAATGAATTATAGTTCCATTTATACATTATATAAAATGTTGTAGATTTAAGTAACCAATGAGAATCGCTAAAATTGTTGAATATATTTTGAGACAAAGTTCTTCTTAATGATTTTCTTTTCGTTTTTCAAGCTAATTAAAGCAACATGTCTTCAATAACAGAAGAATATGTAAAAGTATGGTATTTTGGGGAGAAGGAGCCGCTACTGTCGGGGTTAAAGGCACAATAATTGGCATGATAATTAACAACCAGCTGACTTTTCCATTTGTTGACATGGTTAGATTTATATGGAAAATATCATATATTAAGTTGGGTGTCCACCTTAGAGATAATCACCATGGCCCGGTTCCCCAAAACGTTCTTATCGCTAAGTAGTTCTCAACCTATTCCTTAACCTCTCTCTTAACCTTATGGGACGATTCCCGACACGTTCGTGCACTAAGTATATCTTCTGTAAGTCACACTTTCGTAAGATTGGTCTGGACCATTCGTAAGCTCTCTCTTAGCGTTGTTTGAGCTCAAGACGCTAGTCGCCGCCACTGTGCAGCAGTCTTTAGACATCAGCGCAGCGCAGTACAAGTCAAACTATGGTATGTTGACTATGTTGTGTCTCAACAATGATTTTATATTTTATGGACATTTTAAGACTAATAATAAAATAGGTTCGCAATGGATACAGGCCTATTTATGACGTTGACTCTATTTGGTATCAATAATATGGTGGTAATTAGCCGAGGCTATTTCATAATGTCATTAAAGCGTTTAAATTGGCAATCACTTTTGATAGGCTAATTAAAATCTGGCAAACAATTTGGCTCTAAATGGCTAAGATCTATAAATGGGAAAGCATGGTGGTGTCTAGTAACTGACCAACTATGTCACATTTTTTCAAAACTCTACACACAATTCCCAAAACTTCACACACAAAATGCAAAATGCCTCACATCTCCTTCAAAAATAAACACATGTCAGAATGAAGCATTTGCATCAAATGGCAAACATTTATTTCATAATAGTGCATTTTTGGATATACTTTGTAAACATTGTTTTTCTAAATCTAAAGCTCATTCTTACACTTATCTACATTTCAATACAATGTTCTACAGTGAAAGTAATCTTCTGAGAGGGTTACAAGTACACTGTAGTCACCAATGCAATGTAGAAACAGAAAATATTTATTAGGCCAAACATTACTGTTGTATACAGTAGCATACAACAAAACCATAAACATATGTAAACCAAAAGTATATTCTTTAGAATACAGTAAAGAACACAATTGAGTGTGGGGGGTCTCTGTGTTGGCATCCATTGTTCAAAACAGGTAATCTGACCTTTTACCTATTATAGGCTTATACTACAGTAAAGCAGTGATTGGTTAGTGATCAGTAAAGCAATTAGTGTTTGCACATATGAGGAGTGTGTGTGTTGACCTGGTGAGTAAGTGTAGCATTTCGATTGGTTATGTTTGGAAAAGGAAAGCAAGTAAATTCCTGCTAGATTTTTGTGTTTTAGGTAGTCAATTGCATAAAACACTTTTTCAAAACACTACATACAATTCTCTGAGTCAAAGGCTTAGAAATAGCTTATGGTTTTGTAGATTTTGTAGCTGTTTAGTTTGCCACTTGCATCTTATCTCGTGAAGCGTGCGATGGGATTCGCACGCGGCTTGCGCTTCTGTGAACATAAATCCTGCTTTGATCGGTCATCTCAAACATTTTGAGATATCACAATTTGATAATTTAATTAATATATTTGACTGATAACTTAAACTATGTTAAAATAAATATTACTGGAATAATTTCAGGAATGTTTCATTTGCATAGAACGTGTTGTCTTTCTTAACGCCATAATGCACCATCGCGTGAAGTGCAAAATCAATTCCTGAGCAATCGATGCCAACTAATTCAGCATCTTCACTTGGGACAGCGCCTTTGTAACGTCGAACGTAAGAGGCAGCGTGTTAAGAAGCTTCCTGAGGGACACTTCGGGGAACACACTTAGGAACATAAACAACTTCGGTAAGATATATCTTTTTGAGTCTTCTTAGCGCGCTAAGAGTGAGCGTTATCAGGGAACCGGGCCCATATTATAATGAAACCATATTTAAAAATATGATATTAATCATATCGTATAATAAAATATTATTTATTCCTACTATTGTAAATCTATTTTATGCTTTTTTTTATGCCTTTAATGCTTTCATAATCTTTACTTTTTAAAATAATTTTGTTTCTGCATTTTTTAAATATATTTTTATATTAACATTTTAATGACAGTATATTTATTGAACAAAAATGAATTATTTGTATTTGTCAAAATAGACAGAATTACAAACTTTGCTAAAGTGGTTGTTTTAAACAAGTATAAACTTAGACATTATTTTACCTAAAGTATAAATAATGTGTGCCTTTTGCCCCATGCTGGTGAGCTGGTGAGGTTTTAAACAAAATGAATCATTTTTCTTTCACACAAAATCTGTTTGCTGCATCAGTATTCATTAAAAATATACACTGCCGTTCAAAAGTTTTGGATCAGTAAGATTTTTAATGTTTAAAAGAAGTCTCTTCTGCTCACCAAGGCTGTATTTATTTGATTAAAAATACAAAAAAAACTGTAATATTGTTAAATATTGACAATTTTAAATAACTGTTTTCTATTTTAATGCATTTTAAAATAGAATTTATTTCTGTGATCTATGCCGAATTTTCAGCATCATTACTCCAGTCTTTAGTGTCACATGATCCTGCAGAAATCATCCTAATATGTTGATTTGATGCTCAAGAAACAATTATCAATGTTAAAAACTTTGTAAAAATTGGATTCTTTCATGAGTATAAAATTAAAAAGAACAGAAGAATCTTTTGTAACATTATACATGTCTTTACTGTAACTTTTGATCAATTGAATTAATCCTTGATGAATAAACATATTGATTTATTTTATTTCTTTTCCCAAAAAATAAAATAACAATTCTTACTGACCCCACATTTTTGAACGGTAGTGTTTAATGTTACAAAAGCTTTCTATTTCAGATAAATGCTGTTATTTTGAACTTTCTATTCATCAAATAATCCTGCAATAAAACTGTAAATAACTGTTTTCAACATTGATAATAATGTGAATTGTTTCTTAAGCATCAAATCATCATTTTAGAATGATTTCTGAAGGATCATGTGACACTGAAGACTGGAGTAATGATGATGAAAATTCAGCTTTGATCACAGGAATAAATTACACTAATACATACACAGAAAACAGCTGTTTTAAATTGTAATAATATTTCATTTTTTGTATTTTTAATCAAATAAATGCACCCTTGGTGAGAAGAGACTTCTTTTAAAAACATCAAAAATCTCACTGATCAAAAACGTTTGAACAGCAGTGTATATTTTTTCTGCAATCATACACTATGGAAGTAGTGAAAATGACTAATGAGCTGAAAAATGCATAAAATATAATATATAATGCATTTATATTGGTATGGTTTCAGCTGTTAGGGTTTTGCTCTGTACATTAGCTCAGCTTCCTTTTGTTCTTTTGTCTTGGCGACAGGGCGTCTCTATTCCTCCTCTTCCTCTGGGAGGTTTCGTTTTCCCTTACTCCTCATAAGCCCTTCTCCTGTAAACGCTACCTTTCTAAAAAATAAGCTGATCTACGACCAGCCTCCCATCCATAAGTAAATTCGACAAGCTTTAAAAGATTGGAATCAAGGCATGAATGGCATTGACATTTTAAAATGAGTGTAAAGCTTTGGACAGATGGGGGCCGGGCTAGGGCTGGTTGGGATAAGGGGTATTATATGGCCTTAAATCAAGACGCTGTCTCTGGGCCATCTGTTCGGGGATGCCCCTTGTTAGTTGAGCGGTTACATCTCTCCAGGCTCTCTTTTAAAATGCATACGAGTGTGCATGCGTGTTATTCTCTTTACTCTGGCCTTTTTAAGCCAATCTCCAGAATGTCAGTACGAACCTTTCACTTTGAACTATGTGTGGGATGGCAGCAGAAGTCATTTGAAAAAGATTAAAAACCTAGCCTTACTACAGCTACTGCTATATTATCAACAAAACCGTCTCCATTTTTGGTGACTTGTTGCAGGATGAAGCGCCTCCAGAAACCTCTAAACTTTTACTGTGCTCAAAAGGGAAATAATACCTAATGTGACAAGGAACCAAGAGATCAAAAGAGGGAACTGTGGACTGCTTTAACAACCTCAAATCATGTTATGTTTTAATACTCTTTTGTAGTGCTATAACGTACACTTATGTTAACACAGTCTCATCCCAAGACGTCATACGTCTGACGCTTTTGACCATACGTCAACATCCGACAATTTAGGGTACCCTTTAACGTCAGTTTGATGACGATCCCGGGGCGTCATACGTCTGACGCTTTACCTTTAGCGTTAGTAGATGACGCGGGTAGGTTTAGGTCTGGGGTAGGGTTAGGATTAGATAGCGTTAGATCGTAATCTGAGGGTACCCTAAAACGTCGGATGTTGACGTATGGTCAAAAGCGTCAGACGTATGACGTCTTGGGATGAGACTGGGCTGCTTATATTGATTTATTGACTAACATACTAAAGCACATGTAAAGTACCTGATTATAGTTTTAACTGTAGTGTGTTATTTGATATTACATTTAAAGGTGCTCTATGTAACAATTCTAGTGGTGATGTTTCAGATTGCAACCAATTTTTATAAGAGCGCTCGTGCTCATTCTCACAGACAATACTGTCTATTACGCAAATATCTCGGCGAATACTAGGCGGATTCGGGGAGCTCTTTGGGACCATCTAGTCGAGCTGAAAACAACCATATAAGTTACATAGTTTTTGGTGTTGTTTTCGCGGAGATATTAGCAGAAAACCATCGGGCGCGCTCCAAAATTGCGGACGCCGGTGACGTCATGATCTCAGAAGAAATCGCTCGTATCTCTGGAACGCAAAGACCCAGAGAGCTCAAATTCGGGCGAGGAGGTCCCAGGGGACCCTTGCACGATCGCTAGAGTGGCGGGCCTCGGGGATGCCGGACGTAACCGGACGTAACTGGACGTATAACCGGACGTAACTCCCTGACCGTCTACAACAAGGAGAGGGGCTTGGGAGCGCGCATGCACGTCACATCCGTTGGATTTCGCGGTAAATCCGACCCGGAGACTTCACATATAAATATGAATATTGGCCTTCAGAAGTAATAGCAAAACTCGACAAGTGGATCATTGTAATGTGTGATTACAACCCCTTCACACACAGGCAATAAAAAAAGGATTCATTTTAGTAGAAAAGTTCCACATAGCACCTTTAAAGTTAATATATTTTAAATGTACTGGATAGAAACTTCATCATTACAAATGTGTAATTACAAATATATTAAATGTAATGTACATGAAAAGTTTCAATAGAAATAACATTAAATAATATTTTTGTCTAATTGTAATAGCACTTTAGCAGTTGTAGTGGATAAATAGCCTTGTGAAAAGTACACTTTAGCATACATTTAAAACGTCTACTTATTACAGAAATACCATACTTTAAAATAATATTTTAATTGCAATTAAACGAAAATGTATAGTGTTTTTTTACACACAAATTCCACTAATTTGAACAAAATTCACAAAGGCACTTCTAGTAGATTCCAAGAAATAATCAAAACTAAATACTTTCCGAAGAGCTCTTTTTACAATATATTTTTGCTAATTTCAGTTCTCTCAGAGACAACAGATTCATCTGAGGAAGAGTGGCAGTCGATTGCTGATCTGGCCAGCGCCTGTCGGAACATTCTGGAAGCTTTGTCTCGAGAAGGTGAGAAGTGACAATTTTCAGTGGATGAAATGTGTGTGAGCATGTGAAAGTCTGTTTAGTGTGTTCACTGAAGAATGCTGGTCTGGTAACTTTGCAATGATAAGGAATGGAATATTACTTATGTCATTTCCTGCTGGGTTTCAGATCGGAAGTCAGGAGATGGAACTCAAGAGACTATGACCCAGCCAGGTCAGACGGAAACCAAGTTTAAAGACTTCAAGGACAGGTGAGAATGACTGTGCCATTCATTTTTTTGACATTCTCTGTGAGTTGTGTCTCTCCTCATGTTGTGAGTATAATTATACTCACAACATGAGGAGAGACACAACTCACAGAGAATTATTGCATATTAGAATGATTTCTGAAGGGTCATGTGACACTGAAGACTAGAATAATGGTGCTGAAAATTCAGCTTTCCTTCACAGGAATAAATTACATTTTACACTTACACTATATTCTCATTGGAAAATAAAACAAATTGTAATAATATTTCACAATAATACGTTTACTGGATTTTCTGTATACTGCATGCAGACTTTAGTATATCACATTCTTTCTTCAACTCTGAACTCTGAAATCACTGAATCAATCTAAATGTATTAATCTATACCAACAAAATACATTTTTGTGGGTTAAATCAAGTTGAAATAGCTCTTTAAGGTAACAATTGCAGGTTACCACTTTTTACAGTGCAACATTTCCTTTTTTTTTCTTTTTTTTCAAGTTTTATGACCCTTTATGCCTTAAAAAAAATTACGTTTACTTAAAATGTGGTCCCTGTTATTCAGCATTGAGCCATTGAAGTCTAAATGCTCTAACAGCATTATGTTGCAAAATATATATCATATGATACATCACACCATGTATTTGTGTTCCTTTGTGTTCTTCTGTCTCTCCCTGCCTTCGCAGTGACTCGCCTGGTCACCTCGAGGAGAAAGTGTCCCAGTTAGAGGCCATGCTGAAGCGACTGCAGGACGACCTCCAAAAGGTACTTTGTCCTCTGTGGGTTTGTCACAGCACAGCTCTCTCTGTCGCAGCATACTTCCCACACAGTAACCCCGTTCAAATATCTCCCATTAAATACATCCACCCATCCTTGTCTGTATATCTGCCCTGTCCAGTCCTTGCCCTCTGCGCTACTTCAAAGAGCCACTGCTGCTTCACAGAGCCAATCAAACAGAGGGACTGTAGAGGTAGGGCGGGACAAGCAAAAGAAACCTGTCTTGTCATTGAGCAGGGTGAACAGAGGAGATGAGAAGATTGCTGGAGGGACAATGGGCAGCCATGCTCACTCTCAACACTAACCGACCAATGGCAGTGAAGGCAAGTAGAGCATGAGATTTTTACTCAATCAGTAACAAAAAACAACAACATGTATGACAGTTCTCACTTGATTAACATCAAAATCATGCGGAAGTTTAACTCAAGGATGTGAAGGACATATGTGATATAAAGTTGAGAAGCAAAGCCTAAGCCCATGTCAATCAAAACACATTTATGTACTTTGGTGAGCGCAGAATCAATGCTTGATTTAGTGATAGGCAAGAAAAAACACGCCCAAACAGAGATAAATACATCTGAACGTGTTGAATGAGTTAATTCAGAACCATTCCCTTATATACTACATTTTTATTCTCTAATTGTTTTTCCCAAAAGATTCCCATAAGCATAAACGTACAGAGCATTGAGAAACAAAGAAACTAAGAGAAAAAGACATTGTAAAATAGTGAAATAATTTGTAATATTTCTTTGCATATTTCACTCAAAGATACTCAAATCCTGTACACACGAATTTACAGTAGTAAATGTGTCTTGATTTCAACTGGTATTAATATTCAGACCCTGATTTACTAACATCCCAAATAAAGGGTACTAATTTACAAATCTAACAAAATAACATGAGGGGTTACATATTAATAACCACAGCATACATAGGTTGCTATCATACATGTTTTTTAAATGATAACGATAGCAACGTTTTGGCACAGCCCTAAAACAGGTGCTATGTGATATTAGTGACTGGAAACATTTTACCGTTATCAACATTTATCATAATGTTGTTTTCCATTCACACATGAATCGACAATTTAGCATATTCACCAATTCAAATGTTTAAATGCATTTAAAGGGATAGTTCACCCAAAAATTGTCATATTTTACTCACCCTCGTGTTGTTCCAAGCATGTTTGAGTTTCTGTCTTCTGCTGAACACAAAATAAGACTATTTTAAAGAATGTTGATAACCAGAAGAAGAGAGCAGAAAAAAAACTCATACAGGTTTGGAACAACTTGAGGGTAAGTATAACCATATACATTTTTGGGTAAACTATCCCTTTAAGTGCACTTAAATGTGGTGACACTTTGCAGCGTGTATGTGGCCTTTAATTTTTCTGTTTTTGAGTCAATACACTTACTCATTTTGGATTTGTATATGGCATGTTTAAAGGAAATGGCCAGAAACCTTTCTTAGTAATGTGAGGATAGTGATGTTGACCCTACAGATTTAAATAGAAAAAAGTTAACACTTTACAATAAAATTTCAGTTAGTTAACATGAACTATCACTAATAAATACTTCTAAAGCATGTATTAATCTTAGTTAATGTTAATTTCAACATTTACTAATACATTATTAATCAAAAGTTATATCTGTTAATGTGTCTGAGCTAACATGAACTAACAACCTGCAGTTGTAATTTTATTAACTAACAAATGTAAATAAATGTATTGCTCATTGTTAGTTAATGCATTTATAAAGTTGTGTTATAAAGTGTTACCAGATATTCTTAATGACATTTTTCATTACGAGGGATTTATTGATTTAGTCCAGTTTAGGAACAAGAATCCAATTCGGTTCACAAATTTATTTGATTTAGAATAACCCAGTTTTAAAATAAGAAAATCGAATTAAAAAAAAATATACAATACAAATCAAATGATTAAAATAACTACTAATATTATTTTTTATTATGGTGTGGCTTGAAATATGATCTTTTAAAATAATGTTCCTAGTAGGTTCAAAACAAGTTAAGTCCCATTAATAGTATTTTTGGCATAATATTAATTCCCACAGAAAATTAGTTTGCCAAAAAGGAAATTTTACACTCTTTACAACATGGTTATATGCCTGTTTCATTTTCTAATTTATGGAAGCAAAATTTATGTTGAGTGCAGTTTTTGAAATTATTGTTTAAATTATAGGTATTTGCTGACAAAAAGTCAGACTTTGAGCTACAAAACTGTCTTTAAAGAGCTACATGTGGCACTCAATAGATGAGTTGAGGATAAGCATAAATCTATGCAAACATTGGATCATAGAATTACTGCAGACCAGTGGCAAAGACCTCAACCGTATGAATGAAGTGCATGTACATAATGAGGCTATAATATAGTAACATAATATATTATGATTAAGGCCCTCAGGATGAATATAGCTGATCTGGGGTCTCAGGTCTCTTTTGTTTGATCACATTATCGGCATAAGATCAGGAAGGGAAAGAGAGGCTGAGCATGGTTGACTGCATAATGTCCCACAGTTATCCAGCACACTCATCTAGGTAAACCATAGTCTACTAAACCCTTTGGTCACCTTGAGATTAAAAGTGTGGCCTTATAAAGCAGTATTATACATGCACAAATAACAATCTATCATAAATGACCACCATTTTTCGACGCATCATTGCTTTTCATGCATGAATATCACTCAGGATATTTCAGACACATGAATATTGCATTACAATCCATGTATTTTTCTTTTCTTGCTTATTGAATGCTTCATATCACTGATGCAGCCTGTGTATGCATGTCTGATGCCACTTTTGGGCTGTTTTTACAATCGAGAGCTAATGAGAATGCAGGCCCTGATTTACTAAGATAACAAATAAAAGCTTCTTATTTACTTGTTCAATCTACAATCTACACAGAACTATGACTCGTGAAAAATCCTCTCCCCCCGCTCCCGTTGAAATGAGAGGGAGGAGGAGAAGAGAGGATTTTTCACGAGAGATGATATTACTGCGCCGAGTCGAAGTGCTCCCAAGCACTTGCTATGGTATTCCGCCATACAATATAGCTATCCATTTTACACGCTTAGAAAAGCGCAATGTTTTATTTTGTGTCACCGTTCTTGGTCGAGTTACACTACTCTAGTAACTGTATTTAAATAGGGAAAACGTGGAGGTGTTTGGTCGCTTCTCTGCTTGGATCCTATTGAATGAACAGGGCTAAGCTAAGTGCTAACAAAGTTTCGCCGCAAGACAGAGCGATTTAGTGCACGCACTGAGACGAGAGATGTATGTATTAACTCGTCTTAGTTAAGGGAATAGTATGAAAAACCAGTAGAGTATCCCTTTAATGTATTGCAATTGTTTAAATGCCAATCCAATATATATAAAAAAAAGTTTGGGGTCAGTAAGATTTTGTTTTTTAAAATGTATCATGGTTTTCACAATGCTTTGCATGATCACTGGAATAAATTACATTTTAAAACATATTCACATAGAAAACAGTTCTTTAAAATTAACATTGTAATAATATTTCACAATATTACAGTTTTGACTGTATTTTGATCAAATAAATGCAGCCTTGGTTAGCATAAGATAATATTTTCATTCTCGAAACCTTAAAAAATCTTACCAACTCCAACTTACAAACTTTTAAAAGGTAATACTCATATGCAGACCTTTAGTAAATCAGGGCCTCAGTGTACGAACCATTAGTCCTCATTTATCCACTTTTTGTATAGCAAGTGATCTAAGGATCATTGTTTGCGTAGCAGCATGTAATAGTGTGTGGCATTTGCTGGTAAATGTGTGTCAAGCAAGCCATTGTCTTCAATGGTCGCCGTGATTTTGCCAATTAAGACATGTTCCTGGACATTTTTGGTTGATCCTGGAATAATAATCCTGTCCAAAAACATACTTCTAACCCTATCTCTACCCATAAACCTAACACTATCCATAAATTGTCTCTAAAATCAGAGGGAAATGATACTGTAGGTGAATAAGAATGGTGTAGAAGCACCTAACCCTTGTTGTAAGCCTAAACTGTAAACCTTTCGCTCAAATCTGACTGGTTGATTGGAATTTTGTTCCAGGATCAACAAGGATGTTGATGCAGGAACTTGTTTTACTGGGTGAAATCACGTCCGCCTGTCTTTATCTGTCTCATACCACCAACATATTGAGATATAGTAAACTCTCTTGTGGCGTGGATATGTCCTATCAATACAGAGTGAGAATGCTTCAAACCTTAAAGACATTATGTTTGCATGCTTCCCACAGGAGAAGGAGGACAAGGCAACGCTGCAAGCAGAGGTGCAAAGTCTCAGGCAGAACAACCAGCGTTTGCAGGAAGAGTCCCAGAGTACCGTGGCGCGGCTCATTAAGGTCACTGAACTGCTCTGCAACGTCAACAAACCCTGCTAGCATTGAAGGCCAAACCATGGCAGCAAGCAAGATCAACAGACTGATCTAAAGGCCGAATGCAAAACTAGCAAACAACACCCTAAAAACTTCTCTTAAGTGACAAGAACATTGACAAGCCTTACTCGAAAAGTGCACGAAAACAAGCTGGCCGCTAAAGTACATTCTTACTCAAAATATACTTAATATAATTAAAAAGTCATCCAAATCTCTGTTTCACCCTAAACAGTTTGCAGGGCTAGATTCACATATAGTCCCATCACTGTGACAGCTTGTTAACAATGATAGCCTTCGGTGCAAGAACCAGTCTCGTAGGAAACACTTAATCATTACTGTTTCGGAAGCATGCCCTTAACATCGGCTAATGTTGTTTACAAGCAGTTCAAAACCATCTGACTGATCCAAAAGTAATTATTTGCAACCCTCAGACCTGACTTTAGAAAACATTTAGTGACATTAACTGTTCAAACTCATATTATACTTTTAAGTATTTCTTCCCTACATCGTGTCCAGATACCTAGCAATACATTCCCCTTACCTGTGTTGAAATGGATTCAGGAGTTCCAGACCATGTACTTCAGTGTATATACAGTTTCTTACTAGAAGAAAATGATTAAAATATCAGTGTGACTGTAACCCTCTATTAACCATCAGTGTCAGAAATAGGTAAAACCCGATCTGACCTTTTCTTTGTTGGCAATGGGGTAGAAGGCTGGCTTCTCACTTATTCTAGAGTGAATATGCTAACACCAAGAGCGAATCAAACTGACGGTGAAAATCAGAAAATACGTGCATTTTGGTAAACACATTTTTTGTTTAGGACTACCCTTGTGAAAAAGAATTGGCTTTATTGTATTGAATGTGCACTTGAAGTGCACTTCAAAAAGTATATTTTTAAAAACCTGTACTTGCTGATAATGTTACTGAAATAAAAGGCCACTTAAGTGTACTTAAAGAGAGTACACTCATGATTGTTTCTTAACACACTTAATTGCACTTTTTAATCATAGATTTAATAATATTTTGTCATAATTCAAAGAAGTACACTTAATTTGATAATTTTAATGTTATTAAATACGTTTTAAGTTAATATATTTTAAATATACTTAATTACATGACATACAATTTTCAATAGAAATGATGTCAAAGTATATTTTATTTTATCATAAATGCTTGTTGGTATATTCAACAGTACACTTTAACCATATTTCAAAGACAATAGAAATCATTGTGAAATTAGAAAGATGTGCTTAAGTGGGTCAAAAATGCACTCTAAAGTTCAGATAACTGCATTTAATATAAATTCAAATTAAAATACATTTTCATTTAATAGCAAATAACAATTACATTCATTTCACACTCATGTATATTCTTTTAAAGTATATTACTTCTGTAATATGTACACTTTATTTTAAAAATATGCTTTTAAAGGTGTACTTTTTCACAAGGGACAAGTCAACATTGTGTTCTGTGGTAATCAACAGCATGTTGTCAGTAGAGCTTTAGTTGAAGCTGGAATATTCCTTGTTTTAGCACAAACTCATTCCTGATTTGAATAGCCAGTTGAATTTAGAATTTAGACTTACTGGACACTTTTTTTTAATTGATCAAGGATATTTACTGACGCATACCAGAAAGAGAGAGAGAGAGAAAAAAAAAGCTAATTTCACACCTTTTCACGGTTGTCTAGCTGTGATTTCAGCAATGGGACAAAGTGTCGGACATCTGAAATTTTACTTTCTCGTGTGTGTGTGTGTGTGTGTGTGTGTGTGTGTGTGTGTGTGTGTGTGTGTGTGTGTGTGTGTGTGTGTGTGTGTGTGTGTGTGTGTGTGTGTGTGTGTGTGTGTGTGTGTGTGTGTGTGTGTGTGTGTGTGTGTGTGTGTGTGTGTGTGTGGCGCATGTGTTTTTTTGAAGTCTTATGTCTGATCCCACTGAATCTGAATGAGCCTTGCAGACACCTGCTTTGATTTGAGAAGAAAACAATTCGTAGTGTTAAGTTACGAAGGGAAGCATTGACTTAAAGCAGTACATTTCTATTAAAGATTGGTTTCAATTTGATTCAAGTGTTTGCTGCTCACAAATAATTAAGAGAAGAGCCAGGCCAGTTCTACTTTGTTCTCACACAAATTGCCTAGAGTGCTTTTACACTGAATTGTGAGACAGCACATATTTATAAAATTGCTATTTTGTCTCTTTTATTTTCCATATAATATCTCTCTTTACCTCACCTAAAGGTGCACTGATAATAACATGACAATGTGACAAGAAGAAGAGCATATTGACTCACACTCTTAAAACAAGCCGGACTGAAGTTGAATGAATCACACGGCACCACCACAAACCTACATGCAAAGGGAAACGAAGCAAAACGTTAAATATCCATACGTCATACATGTCTTCTCCCCTTCACATGTTGAGGTTTTTTTATTTTAGAGTCACTGTGATAACCTGGTACCAGCAGATTCTGATGTATTACAATGAAATTATAAATCTATATCTTTATTCCTCTCTGTGAAGAAATGTAGAGCCAAAATAAGTGTTACTTCCCTCTGATGTGTGTAAGTCTATATCCAGATGGAGCTGGAGTTTACTGATTAGTTGTTACCATTAGTGGAGAATTTGTTGAGTTTGATGAATGCAGCGCGATAATTGTTACAGACAGGAATAACACTGATGCAGCTTTTATGCAGTAATCAGTAATGCATTTTGTGGGGTTTACTTAGCAAAAGAGCAATGTAAAAGAACTATTTCCTGTTCATCTGTGTGCGACATAGTCTTTTAGAGGAGGCTGAGAAAGCGCGCGAGTGCAACAAGCAATTTCTAAGCCACCTTCTGTTCTGTATCTGTGTATGTATTTATAAAAATGTAATAACTTATTAATCTTGAAAATGTGGATGTTATTGCTAGATATGTATATTTGAACTGGAAGGGAAGAGATGCAAATTTGTGATCCAATGAATGTTTGATTTTATTTTATTTTAAATTGTAAGAGTATTAAGGCATGACATGATAGCAGGTCATATTTTGATTTACCTTAATAATAACAACAACCGTCGAGACACTTTCCTTAGTGGAAAACTACTCTCTGAATATACACTGGAAACAAACTCAATGGGACAGTGCGAGTTACAACTGTGGCTGCTTAAAAAATTGTATGACATTCCATCTTTTCATGTTTTTAATAATTTTATCATTATTTTTTTACTGTCAAAGCTGTATTATACCTTTTGTTCGATACTGAAATGTTAAGTCTTAACTGCTGTGGTGGCCCAAGTGGTCTCCAGATTCATTGTTATTAATGATACGATCAGGATACTTTATCAGCAAAACCTTCCTGAAATCAAATTAGAACTAATGCATTTAGACTAAATTTCTCACAGAGACATTTGTGACTTGAAATTCTTAAAGGGACAGGTTTGGAATCTTTTTTTTATGGCATGGTATTTTATTCAGCCATAAATGCTTTTCATCATATAGTAATGCTACTGTTTGATTTATGTATTAATGATGCAATTCTGTTGTTTACAAAATGTTGGTCCTTTTGATTTTAATGCGACTTTTAAAGTACAGCCTGCTTTCACTGGAACAAAGCCAAAGTCACTCCAGGGAATGAAGGCATGCAAGTCATGCAGATTAACTAGCATAGTCCACTGGAAATTTGTGGCTGGGTTGTTGTAGTGCCAAATTTTGTAATTTGTTCCACTACCAACAACTGTGGTATTTACAGACTGTACAATTAAAAGCCTCTCACAAACTATCCGAACCACTCCTAAGAATGTACATTTTACACTGTTAGCCGAACATTCCTTGATGTGTTGCTTTTTTCATGTCATTTTGCTATCCATGTCATGCCCATGGACAGATTTACAGATTACGCTTAGGTCTTTGTAGTTACTATACACACTGATGTCAATGACTGTTCTAAATTGCCAAACCTGCCAACAAATACCATTATCTACTAATCCCATAAATAATCCGCTCCTGGAACAGAATCGCTAGTTAGCAGGCACTTTTACAAGTAAGTATTGTCACATTAAAAATTAAAAATGTAGGTGTATGGCAAACCACAAACCCACACACTATGCACACTGGTCTGTAAAATCTGTAAAGAATTATGACTGGACCAACAGGAAAATGCGTCTAGTCAAAACATACTAAGAAATGGTATAGTGATCACTGGAGCTATTGTTTCTTTTAACTAATAGGGATCAAGTATTGTTTATGTGAATCGGAGGGATCCTGGCAATAAAAACTGAACTTGTTTCTGTACGAGCTGGTGTCAGAAATGTATCAAATATTTGTCTTGTCATTGAACTCATAAAACATTTGCTATATTTTTGTTTCACATAAAAAAAACAACCGTTTTACACACTAAAAGATGACCAAAAAATGTTCCTGTAAATGTGAGCATGCCACTCTCTAAACCTTGTATGGTCTATTTAAAGGGTACCTATCATGGAATTTTGAAAATTACCTTTCATGTAGTGTGTAACATAGATCTAAGTGAACAAAAACATCCTGCAAAGTTTTAAATATGAAAGTTCACCGTATACAAAGTTATTGTCTCTCAAAAGTAAGAGTCGTCTCTGAGTCGCTGATATGAATCGATAGACGAACGATGCACTTTCGTACGTCACTTGTACAAGTTATTTGAATTCGACAGGCCCACTCAGTGCGCGCGCCGAGCAGACAGAGAAACCTGACAACAACATGTCGACGAGCTGTTCTGAAGTGCGAATCAAAAGCAAACTTTTTTTTTCACTGCCCAGGGAGGGACAAGCATGTGAAGACTCAGTTGCTAGAGTTTATATTTACAACTATACCACACAAGTATAGCCACCTGAGCTGTGTTCGCGTTATTTTAATGACGATCGCTTCACAAACACAAATGTTGTGTGGGATTATGGTGTATTCGCGAGTCGGCTGATACTGAAGGAACGTTCAATACCAAGTTTATTTGGATCATCTTCCTCCTCCGAATCACAACCTGTAAGTACTATTAATAGTTGTTGCTTTTATGTGTGTGTGTGTGTGTGTGTGTGTGTGTGTGTGTGTGTGTGTGTGTGTGTGTGTGTGTGTGTGTGTGTGTGTGTGTGTGTGTGTGTGTGTGTGTGTGTGTGTGTGTGTGTGTGTGTGTGTGTGTGTGTGTGTGCGCGTGTGTGTGTGAGAGAGTGAGAGTTACGCTCAGCAGCTTCTAGGTCTCCGATGTCATTTTTTTTGTTTTTTGAAATATGTGAAATTATGTGACGCGTATTGTAGTACTGCAGTGCTTTATCAATATGTTTAAGCTTTGGGCTAACGCAAAATATAACTGACTGGGTCATCTGACCAATCACCGCCGATTAGCGTCACGCAAAGGAGGGGTTTGGACAAATGAGTCGTCAAACGAATCATTAGGGAGTCGGTGAGCAAATCAGGTAAAAATAAATGCATATTATAAGACAACAAAAGTGTTTTTTGTCATTGCATGCATGTAAAACTGTTGTTGGGGACTCCCAGAACATTATTAGGAACATTTTAAATGCCATAATAGGTACCCTTTAAATGTACAAAAGTAAGTCATTACCCCAATCATTATTCCAAAACTTTTTTTGTCTTACCCTGATTCGCTTGCCTATTATTAGTGTTTAAATGTTTGAATGGATGGCATGTTTCTCACAGGAAATTGCATGCTTCACTTACCCGTGCATGTCTCGTCATATCAGTAAGTAGAGAAAAGTTACTCCAGCTACTTTGGTTGTGTCCCACTTCAAAGACTGCATGCTTCGAAGGACTCACTTTCGAAGGCTACGAAAGCCGGACTTGTTAAATGGGACGGAGGACTGTTCTTGTCGCCTAGCAACTGTGACAACTGCCGTTGATGAATGACAGTAATGTTTGTACTAGATTTTTTTGAAAGTTAGGCTATATTAAAGGTACTCTCTTTTTTAGGCCAAAACATTTTTTGTCACATACAGCAAACATTACCTCACTATCCGCAGACTGCCTGTCCCCTGAACACACTGTAAAAAAACGCGGTCTCTGCAGACACCCCAGGCTCCACAAACGGCTACAAAAACTAACTCTAGCGACCCGCTCTAAGAAACATAACAAACTGTTCCAGCCAATAACCGACAAGAATGGTTTGGGGTGGGTTTGAGGGGTTAGTGCGCGGATGAGGAGGAGGGAGGGTCTAGCTAGCCTCCGTTTTGTTTGACAATAGTTCGAACGTCAACAAGAAGTGATGTCACCCAGGATCGCTTAGAGAACCTTTAAACTGTCTGAAAACAAAATAAGGTTCACAATTTGTCTAAATAAGTTCACCGTGGTCCATTTCTGTATATAATTGTCACAGTATGTGGCTGAGGATGAAGAGCACGATGAATGAGTCAACTGAAATAGTTTTTAATAACTTCAAAAGCAATGAATAGGAGAATAACCGGAGATAACACCCACATACATGTGAATGCAAATCAATACAGGAGAAAGACCAGACTGAAACTGAGGGCTCATGTACAAGGGCAAACAAATGAGCAAATGAGGTGATTAACAAGGCACAGGTGAATGGGATGAATAATTGCCTCTCATGGGGAAAACTAGGTGAAAGGAAAACAAACACAGAAGACAAAAATCCCTAAGGCAAAACAAAACATAACCCTGAACTCACGCCAAAAAAAGTACAACCGGGAAGGGGGCGGGCACCCTTGAGTCCTGGAGGGCAAGTGCGCAGGGATGTGCTAGCAGGTTAGGAAGCCTCCAGGGCGAGCCAAGAAGGCGCCGGGAGCCAGAGAGGTTTGGCCTCTGTGGCCTTGACCCAAAAGCTAGGCTATCATTTCTCCAATTTATGGGGTTTTGAACCGGAGCGGACTCTACAGGGGGTTCGTGGGCTGGAGCCATCACTGGACTCCGGTCCGGGGCTGGAGCAAACTCTGGACTGTGCTCAGACACACATGACTGTTAGTGTAAGTGAAGTGTAAGCGGCCCCTAAGGCAATAACTAATGATCTTTGCAACAGAAGTGAATCAATCAAAACTAACTTTAGCTGGACAATAACATTATTCTAGAGCTGCTGTAAAGCCAAAACAATCTCTGTTACTTAAATGTCCTACTATCACTGTAAAGCTGCTCTGAAACAATCTATTATTGTTAAAAGCGCTATATAAATGAAGGTGGTGACGACTTGACTTGACCTCTCGAGAGCAGGTTAGGAAACTTCACTCACTGGAACAGACTCGGGAACTTCTCCTACTGGAAGCATTGTGACCACTGGAATTGGCAATGCTGTAATCCTTGGAGCGGGAAATTGGATGAGACCAGATTGCAATTATCGTCAATTATCAAAAGAGACGCCGTTATCGGTTTCAAGGTAGTCACATACTAAATATTCACGTAGTACTGTTTATATGTACCTGAACTGAGTGTGGTATTGTTTTGCATCTAATTTTAATCGTTCAAGATTCTAACGTCACAATGCAGTTTCTCACACACACATATATGTTGTCGTATTTATTTTGTTTAATTTTTATTTTTATAATGTCATAATTTTGTTATAATGAGCCCAGCCTGAACCCTGCACACTCTCCATCATCCATGAGTTTCCTGTGCTTCCTGTCAATGGCCATGGAGTTCATCCCCAGATGTGTGAGCTTCCTGTATCTCGTGAACTTCCTGTTTTTGAGGAACATCATAAGTTCATATTTGCCACGTTTAAAGTATAGAATGTTGGCATCACGTTCCACAAAAAAGGAGCAGAAAGAATAAAAGTTTTGGAAAGCGACTTTGTGCATGTTGTGAAAAAAACAACCAGATGCTGCTAGTTCACTAACCTTAAATTGCAAGATGAAACACACACTAGGAGTGTATTGGCAATTCCAGCCAGAAAGTCAGTTCATTTGGTGGCCATATTTGCAACGACTCTGGCTGGCTATTGTGATGTAGAACACAAACGAGCTGCAAACAGACCATCTTTCTTAACAGTATTCAGAGACATTCGCTCTTTTATTTTTCTTATGTATTTTTGGACTGTTGATGACAACAATACTCTGGGTTTTGTCTCTATTTGACTTGAGTGACCTGTGTGATATCTTCAAGAACTTGGAAGAGAAACATCTGACACCATGATTAAGTTGTGGCTTATCAGGTTTGAGTCACCAGTGCTCTGTAAATGATTTGTGTTTGTTGTTTCTCTTTCCTTGTGGGAACTAAAGTTCTAAAACTAAATATCTAAGCTAAAATATTCCAAAGGCCCCTAGAAGGACACCGAAACATGACTCAACCATTTTAAGAGTAACTATGTTGGTCTTTTTTACTGCACAATGGAAAGTATTTTGGCATTAAGAATGTCTCAAAATAGTAGGCCTATCTCTCTTTAATTTAGCCACTCATTTTAAATCTAAGCTGCATGATCAAATAGTAAAATATTATCATATGATAGCCTATTGCATATCTTATTATCGTACATTCTGCTGGAGGGATTGAAGAATCCGTAGTAATCCCGAGAACAAACACACAGTAAATGTCGCCACCTGGTGCTGAACATCGGTATAAAGTTACTCAACAGTGCCTTTAAAGGGATACTCCACTTTTTTTGGAAATAGGCTCATTTTACAACTCCCCCAGAGTTAAACTGTTGAGTTTTACCGTTTTTAAATCCATTCAGCCGATCTCCAGTTCTGGCGGTACCACTTTTAGCATAGCTTAGCATACATCAATGAAGTGGACAAGACTTCATTTTCCTATTTAAAACTTGACTCTTCTGTAGTTACATCATGCACTAAGTCTGACGGAAAATGTAAAGTTGCGATTTTCTAGGCTGATATGGCTAGGAACTCTCATTCCTGTGTAATAATCAAGAAACTTTACTGCCGTACCATGAGTGCAGCAGGCGCAATGATATGACGGCTGATGCAGCGCCTGAAAATAGTCCCCAGCTCGGTAACTTCCCCCGCTCCCTGTGCAAGCAGGTTGAGTTGTGCCAAATTTTATTATGCAAAAAATAAATGCAACTGTCTGCAAATGAACAAGGTTTCCTAAAGGTAGGCCTATACTGAGAATAGTTTAAATGTGTTTGAACAATTGCCTCACACAGATATAAGCGATAGAGTAGCCTACCAGTCAGTGTTTGGGCTACATCTACTTCTAGGACCCCCATGTGAAAAAGAATACACTTATTTTATAATATTTTTTAAAATAATAGTTTAAAAGCTAATAAGTGTGAATCTCAATTGCAATTAAATGAAAATGTAGCTATTATAGACAATACAGAACATGAATTGAGCAGTTCTTATCACCAGACATTAGACAATTCGCTCTGTGCACGAGAAAAATGCTAACTTCCGGCTTGAGGACGGATGTTGGGTACTTCGTTTCCGGTTGCCGTCTTGTTTACATCAGTGGACCGGCGTTAACTTAGTTTAATCGTTCGCAATGGACCTAAAACATAAAAAACTTACTGTGGCTGAGCTGGTTTAATGGTTAAAGCGTAAAGCCTTGTTTAACTCGACGGGTCCGCATGAGCCCAAAGGTGCGCGCCGCAAAAATGACGTGATTGTAACAGCAACATGGATTAGAACACCATTTACTACACACAATAGGCTTTTTTCTCTGATTTTGAAAACTCTTCGTGATCGACTTAAAATGCTTCCAAGATCGACTTGTCGACCGCGATCGACGGGTTGGTGATTCCTGTAACGTTACTGTTTTCCGGTCAATGACAAGAGTACTAATCAGCTGTCTCACGAACGTAACCAGCACATGTATCCACACATAGCAAAGCCATAACACAGCGAGGGAGAAGAACTAAGTTACAAGAAACAATCCAACTACATATTTTAAACCACTGACAAGGGAAAAGTCACTACTGACGGTGTCTATAGCCGCTTTCCGTCCGGAGGGACTTTTGCAGTGCCTAGAACCTTCCTATAACCATTTTTTTCGCGTGTTCCGACCGGACTAAGTTCCTATAACTCTTTAGTACCTAGTCTAGAGCGAGGACTTTTTTTAGTTTCCTTTCCCAACGTCGGATACCTTTACTCCCTGTATTACATGTGTACTCCCTGTATGACATACTGAGAGATGTAATATTTAAACCCCTTTCTCTCTCTTGCTCTGGGGAGCTGGAGAAAAATCACTAACCAGTCGATGAACATCATCGACTCTAATATTAATATCGACTGTAATCTTCGGTTAATGTCCAAGACATCTGGAGAAATATACATAATCTACGTTGTCCATCAGGCTACCGGAAACTAGACACCCCATATCGGTTTCGCAGCCGGAAGTAGCATATGCTAACGTGCACATAGTCTATAGACTGCATGGGTGTTTTTAAAGAGCAATAAAATATGTAATTAGTATCTTGTCATTCTTCTATAAAAACTCACGAAAAAAATGCTTCAGAAAATGCATAGTTTTAGAGATTTGAAATGAAGCATGGACCACACTTGTGGCTTCACTTTATTTGAGGTTATAAGTCTACATTCAAATAACATGTTTATACATTTCAAATGTATATTTGTAATATGTTTACTTTTGTTTTTTAATGTTTGAGCTTATACATCTCCATATTAAAAACAGAGTAATTTTGAGTCTTGAACTGTAATCAAGTGTTAGCTTTCTAAATACTATTCAGAATGACTTATGAGTCTATTTATGAGTTGGTCTATTCAGAATGACTTATGAGCAGCAACCTTTTTTTTTTCTTTTTTTTTCGGGGGGGGGGGGGGGGGGGGCATAGGCTGTGTCATTTATGCCCCACTAGCCCAAATTTAATTCAATTCAATTCACATTTATTTGTAGGCTATAGCGCTTTTTACAATAGCTACACATTTCAAAGCAGCTTTACAGAATATGCACATTAATTAGAGTCCACATTACAATTTAGAGTGATCTGTTATCAGAGGTAACCAGGGCCGGAGTGGGACTCATTTTCAGCCCTGGAGTTTCATGCCTTAGACCGGCCCACTTTAGTTCCCGACTGACTTTCTTAAAATAATGTAATTAAAACCTCAGTATATAAGTCTGCAATAGTGCACTGTTCTGTACAGCCTTGTAATTCATTGTATTTTTCAAAAAAATAATTTTCTATTCAGTGCAATAGCCGTACACAGGGTTTTATAAATACAGAGGTCCAACAAGTGATCTTACTAGGGGGTTCGAGGAATATTATTTTTGCACTGTCATTGGCAAAGAACTTATGTATATCTGTGTTAAAAATCCATTGTAATAAAGTTATTCTCATTCTGGGCACAGTATGCAATAGGCTGTTGCTCTACCTGCTCATCTCCTCTCTTATCTCCATCTCCTTCTCTCGTCCTCCTTCTCTCAGTCTCTTTATCTGGTAACACTTTACAATAAGGTTAATTTATTAAACATTAGTTAATTTATTAACTAACATGAACTAACCACGAGCAATACATTTGTTACTGTTTTTATTCATCTTTATTAATACAAATACAGCTGTTCATTGTTTGTTCGTGTTAGTTCACAGTGCATTAACTAATGTTAACAATATTTTAATAAAATATTAATAAATGTTGAAATTAATAGCTATTAACAAAGATTAACAAATGCTGAAGAAGTATTGTTCATTATTAGTTAACGTTAACTAATGTAGTAAACTAATGAACCTTATTGTAAAGTGCACCTTTTATCTTTACCTGTAAATGTCCCTTCCCGAAGCTGAACTTTGATTGATACAGTTTTTGCATTGCTGATTATTTATGTCTGTCGTTTAAAACTTCTATCGTAAAACAGCTGTTTAGTTTAGCCACTTGAATCTTATCTCGTGAAGCGTCGCATTGGGATCCGCGCGCGGCCGCGGCTCGCGCTTCTGTGAACATAAATCCTGCTTTGATCGGTCATCTCAAACATTTTGCCATTGCCGACGAGCGGCGTTTGAGTGCTGATGATGAGGTCGGTTATCGTCGCGATATGTTGGGTGGGCCCTGAGGCGCTTCTATTATCCATGTTTTGTATCTCTTATTTTTTGTTCACACATCAACAACTGACTTTTTTTTTGTGGGGCTGCGAGAAAATAATCATAAAAAATAGCGGGGCTGCGCTGTGACTTGGAAAGCATTCAACCCAGTGACATGTCAACACGGACCGGCCCTCCTGGCCAATAAAACAGACCGGCCCACCGGGAATTCTCCCGGTGCTCCCGATTAGCCAATCCGGGCCTGGAGGTAACTGTCTAAGTTATGCAAATACAAAATCACAGTTAGGCTACTTAAAATGTATTAATTTAAACAATGTAATAATTTAAGGCAGAAACAATGAGCTCATATTTGTTTGTTAACAAATGATTATGACAAGGGTAGGTTTTATAATGCTTATAGATCTGAACAATGGACTCACACGAGTATTTCGCATCATAGTGTTTTCGTATTGGTCGTCCACGGCGTTACACGACTGTATTGACAAGAGCCACCCGCCCTCAAGCGGCAGCGGTGTGATTTGTCTCTGTGTGTGTGAGAGAGAGAGAGAGAGAGAGAGAGAGAGAGAGAGAGAGAGAGAGAGAGAGAGAGAGAGAGAGAGAGAGAGAGAAGAGAGAGAGGTGTAACGAACGAGGGGTACCATTTACAACGACCTTTCCCAATCTAAAGGCATGTGAGCGCATTTGTGCGCTTTGAAGCAGATGATATAGTCTACCTGCGCATAACAGGTCTGCGCGTAAGGTTAGCGCTGCGATGCTTCTAAATAGTTTGAAACAGCGCCGTGTTAACTGCGATGAAGAAAAACAAGGCAACTGAAAAGTTTAGTTTAGTAATAAGGTAGTTCTCAGTCCCGGATAACGACAGGAGGAATCTGCGGCTGCTGCGATCATGTTCTGACTCAGCGGTGAGGAACAGACGGAGCGGAATGAAGGCTTTGACATGGAGCGTCAGACGGCGGCCGTTCCATCGCTTCTGCTGCTGTGCGTTCGGCTTTCTCCTGGTTGTGTGGGTCGCACAGGTCCTGCAACTGACAGGTTAGGACAATCACAGACTAAACATGCATTAGTTTAAGACGATCATCCAATGGTTATGCATTTGTTCGTACCATGCGTTCTCATTTTTTCTCTCATTTGTGTCTCTGCATCAATATGACAGCCTATGAAGAGGAGCATGATTTATGCACACAGCAGAAATGGAATAGAGCAAATTATATTTTATTAAGAGCTATAAGATTTGTATTCTTTGTGCAGTTAAAAATAGCCTAATAATTTAGCATAAATGTTTTTTTTATTAAGCAACACTATTATTTTAATAGCCTACATTTTATTTCTTCTGGCTTGTTCTGCCAGTAAAACCTTCACACCTGTGTCACAGCACCACTGAAAGGTGGTTTCCCATGCTAAGCCCAATCACTTTAACCTGTGATGAGTGTTGGAAGAAAGAAAAAGACCAATGTCTATAAACTAACATACCAAAATCAAATTAATCTTCTGCCTTATGGGTTCAGAAAGTTCCAAAAACAACCTGATCCTAGAGATTCACCTATCCAGGGCATTTGCTGTAAGTAATAGTTACACGTTTGTAGTTACACATATACAGTACTTCCTATAGTGTTATAGTGTTAGTACAGCTGCTGGTGTTTAATGTTGGTGATAGTGACCCACTCCCATGTCCAATTTAATAAAACAATATTTCTAGAAATATGATATGGCTTGAGTCCTTATCTCATGACTGTCATTTTAATTCTTATTTCTTAAAATGTTGTTCATTCCTTTGAGTAAAAACGTGTATTATCAAAACCAATACTTGTTTTATAGTGCGTCTGATTCTTCTTTTAAAGTAGGCTACCCAATAAAAACAGCGTAGTTGTAAATTCATAGAACATATCAACCCCTGCTTGCAACCAGTCTTCTCTTTCATGACAGATCAGTTATGTATCTGGGAACCTTGGAGGTGTCAGCTTTTTTTATCAATTTCTTGAACCATTAAAACATAAATCAGCTTTTTATTTGAACTTATGCAAACATATTATTTGTGGCAGATAAGTTTATAAACACAACATTAACATTATAGTTGAAAGAACCAACAGCCAATATTGCAAGCAATTCAACTAAAATCAAAGAAAGCTTTATTCCTAGTCAGCTTGCTTTCATGATTCAAACCACTTAAATTAAACTATTGAACTTTATGATTGTTCGGTCGTATGAAGTTGATTAATCTTTTCTTGACAGCTGACAGCTTTATTTTGTTGATCAATGAAATTGGCTGTTGGGCAATGTTCGAGGTTAACTAGTTTGGGGGGGGGGTGTCATACGACAATCTTGTACAATGGCACATAACTTATATGTTACATAGTTATAAATACATAATTCTATTGTCTTTGAAAAATGATTGAATGTACTGATAAGCATTTATGCCTAACTAAAAAAAATGTATTGCCATTTCTATTGAAACGTGTATGTCATGTAAGAATGGAGGTGCAGATTAGTACATTTAACATAAATTGTCTTTAAATGTTATACTGAATAACACACTGCACATAATCTACTTTACATTTGCTTTATTACTTTCAACACATCCAAATAAGTGTAACTTTTAGTCTACAGTAGTTTGTACAAGTTAGAAAAAACAGTATAATTACAATACGTGTAATTATATAATCGAATGATTTGACATTTCTTGAATGAAGCTGCAGGTTTATACCTACTGACAAACAGACCAAACCAGGACAACAAACTGTTCCAACTTGCAGTGGTCACATTGATCTTCGTGTGTGGCATCAGTTGTTTCATTTTTATGTTTTGTGATGACAGAGAGGACGGTTCTGCAGCAGAGGCGCTGATTTTACCCATATATAGCATCACAAAATGAAAGCTGGAAAAATATGCCCTACACAAGAGAGCAGGAGAGACAGTCTGATAAGAAACAACTTAAATCATTTGGTGGGAGCAACTTTGCAGCAGTCTCTCTCTAATAAATCAGAAGACTCAGCATAGAAGTCACTTGCATATGGATCAATGTTCGTTGTTTTCCTTATCTTTAAGTTCAACTTAAGTTGTAAACATTCATTGACACCAACATACCTGTTTCTGTCATGGGTGGTTGCAATGAATTGCACGAAGATTGAGTTTAACAAACATAAACAGTCTTTATTAGTAAATCCAGTCTTTATTAGGAAAATGCTGGAGAATGCAAGGAAAAATTCTTAGCAGAACAACCACATAAAACAGACAATACCAAACCTATAAAAACACAGGGTAACGTCTCTGTTACGTTAGGTAACCCTCCTTCACTTAAGGAGGGAACGGAGACGCCACGCCGGGACCGACGAATAGAAATCTTGCTAGAGAAGCCAATCTACTTTGAGTGAAACTAAACGAGCCAATGCACATTGGCATGCAATCATTTGCAACAGCTGCTCTGCCATGCAGCGGGGGTATATAATGAGCTGCAGGTGCGATTTCACTTCAGTTTTTCGCTGAGGAGCTGAGCCGATGAGCTGGCTGCCCCAGCGGGCCGCAGCAGATGTGGCGACGCGACGTGGCCATATGTAACCGAGATGTTCCTCTTCAGTCGGTCACTGGACGCCACATCGGACCGACGAATACGAATCCCTAACAAAGGGCCACAGCTGCTGACCCCATCCAGCGCCCTGTGCAAGCTGCTTGCCCCTTCTTACCTGGAAGGACAATAGGAGAGGGCTTACACAGAGAGTATCTGTCAATAGCCATGTTTCCATCCACTTGTCAATCGAATTATCTGAAGTTCGGTAAAAAAACTCACATGACGTCACATGCTGTTTTGCGATCAAATAGGGGTTATGCGCAACATTCTTCCGTGTTCTACAAAATGGGCAGGCTTGGGAGGGTTACTTTAAAAATGTATTCCGTTACAGTTACAAATTACTTTATAAAAAAAGTATTCAGTAACGTAATCCAAGTACCACAATATGAAAGTAATGTAACTGATTACTTTTGGATTACTTCAAGGATAGATATTATTTTTTTAAAAAACTTTTATTTATTAAGAATAAATTATTGAATAAATGAATATTGAATAACCCTGAATAAATATTTATGTAAAGGACTATACAGACATCTAGAGGCTACAGTATGGTATTACAGATTATTTTGTTTTATTTTTAACTTGACAAGGAATAAATAAAATGGAAATGTTTCTTCAACAGGAAAAGAGAATGCAAATGCTTCTTTAGGTTGGATGTCGAGTCCTTCGATAAAGAAAGTGTTTTAATTGCTGGAAGGCACAGTTTGCACTGTACAACTATGTTGTTGGCATTTTCTTCTTTAAAAACAAAATAGCAGCGGAATTTCCGAGAAAATGCAAGCATTTTTACCAGTGGGCAGCAACGTTTCTAGCAGTCTGACAGTGATGCACGGGTCAGTGTATAAACAACCCGCACCCGACCGACGTTTTCAACTAACACGCCTGCAACTCGGACCGCAAAAAAAAAAAAAAAATTGTACCCAACCCGCTTCCTGACCCGCATTTTTTGCCCTTAGGAGCGCAAACTGTTCTTTTTCTAAATGCTGTATAATATAGCCTAGTGTTATGTAATAAAGGCTTGATTTAGGCTGTTCATTTATTTCGTTTCATTTTCTTAACGATTAAGATTCTGCATGTGTTTATCCAGTCTAATTGAAGTGTGCGTCTCTCCTCCGACGTTCCCAACAAAAACCCCGCCTCCTCTCAGAAAATACATAAAACTGACATTACGCATTATTAAAAGTAGCCTATAAAAATGGTACAATGGCATTTCTCAGTTCAACGTGTAGGGAAATCGGGCATTTTGTCCCGCGACAGCATTTATTCAAAAGTTAATAACGCTTAACATTCAAAAGGTAGCCTAAATAAGGATTTCCCACTTGTATTAGTAGGTATTTGCGGAGCTTCCACTGCCCAGTCTTCACCTTTTCTCTTGCCGCGTCCATCTCCTGCAGACTGAGCTCGTGCGTCATCTTCGTGCCAGTTTCAGTCAATAAAGGCCTATGTATTTCATAGAAAATTGTGTCTAGTAGGCTACTATATAAATTACAAAGATTTAATTGGTATCTTTATTTCAGACGTATAAAATACTTTTGGATGACTCGTAACCGCGGGTAACCCACTCATTTTGGATCAACCCGCGCATCACTGGTGTCAGAGGAGATTGTTGCAGAGAGCTGTTATTTTGCGCACGCACCAGCGGCGGGTGGGACTCGTGAGTCATTAATCAAGCAACGCTTAATAGTGTTATTATGCCAAAATGCAGATTTATTTAGTTTTAAATGAAACCATTGTAATCCTGAAAGTATCCCCCGTTTTTTCAAAAAGTAACTATAATCTGATTACTACGTTTTTTGACGTAACTGTAACTAATTACAGTTACTGGATTTTTGTATCCTGATTACATAACGCCGTTACATGTATTCCGTTACTCCCCAACCCTGAAAATGGGTATAACTACTTCCGGCCGTCAGCTGCTGAGGTAAACACATAGGGTAAACAGTGTAGTAGTGTTGGGCGATATGCTCCATTTTCATATCCTATCGTCAACCTGTGAGATCGGCGATACACGATATTATCGTGAGGGGGACGGGGCTTACTTATTTGATTATTCACTTGCTTGTTTACTCATTAATTAGCTTTTTTTATTACTTCGTTTTATATATGATAATCTTTTTCTATTTTGCTAGCAAAGGTGGAGTGATTATTAATAGGCTAAATCAGGTTATTTACCGGTATAGAGAGTGTATATTTGTATCTGACTGAGTATTTCAACATCAGCGGGAAATTTACTGACACACATTATCCTCTCATGCCGTTGCAGATGCAGCATTTTGATTGTACTTCTGCACGAGATGAGAACACATTTTAATAATTTCTTGGTCAAGAAAGAGTAGGAGTTTGCGATATATGTAGGCCTACTCCTACCAGTGCCAGTCTGGATGCACTTCACATAATGCACACTTCAATAAGCCCAAAGAACGCGGGTTAATGTGTTTTAAATGCCGGGGGAAATCAGAGCCTAAGGGGCAAAAATCAGCTGAGTCGCTCGGCTTATACTTAAACTTATGACATGACTCCGATAAAGGAAAACGGGTTAATGCGTTTACATGACCACATGCATTGTCAGTTTATTCAGCATAATCGGGTTAAGAACGTGCATGTAAACGCGCTCATTCTCTGAAAGTGAAAGTAAAAACGGACTGAGCTTTGATACTATCGTCTATCCGCACAACCCTACAGTGTAGTAATGGCGACCTTTTATAGCCGGTGTTTACAGGAGCTACCCTTACTCTCAATTTCAGATGTACACCGTATTGCCAAACTGACGTCCAGAGCCCAGAGTACTATTGTTCGGATGTTCCCGTTTATGGTATTTCAGCATTCGTGACATTTTTAAAACAAATTCATAACATTTTTATCAGAAATTATAATTTTATTACAATAAGCAAAAATTAACACAAAATGAACAGTTACCTCAGAGACCACCTAACAGATACCGCTGCAGAAGTGTACATAAGTGAAAACCAGAAATGCTTAGACCCGTTTTCCGGTTCGAACGCTGGGCGCTCCGCATAACCCCTATTGGTATATCGAATTGATTTGAGACATGTTCAGGTGTTTCCATTCATTTTCTTACCGAATTGCACAACATTCAAGCCAACATTTGCGAACAAAGTTTTACTAGGCAATATCACGCCATAATAATGTTTCCATCCGCATTTATCGTATAAGCTGTATATCGATCAAGATAAAATCCGATGAGACCGATCGTATTTCATTTGAGTCGATATTCATGAAATTCAATCAAATTTTACTGTTTCCATAAGGCATTTTTCATTCGATATCACTTAATGCGGATAAAAACGTGTGGATGGAAACATAGCTAATGTTGGACTGTAATAACCCATACAGTGAGATTATTGGATAACACTGGGAAAGTGTGCCTTTTCTGTTAGGAAGGAGAACCCACATTCTTCCCCAAAGGAGTTATGTGGAGATATACATATGGACTAACCCGAAGGTTGTACTGAATATGAAATACTGGGTGACTTGCGAGGTGGAATGCAGGGACGCCGCTTGGGAGGCTCTCCCTGGGAGGCGGCCAGTAGTGGGGTCTGAGGGTGCTGTGCAACACTTACCTGGTTCCACGGGGCAGAAGGCGCAGGAGGAGGCTTGGTTGCATTCTCGAACTGCACGCTGCTGCCCGCTGGCGATAGAAGAGGCAGATGAGAGTGGTGAGGATTCTCTCCTCCCACTGCTCTGCCTCTTCGGACCCAGAGATGGAAGAAACTGCTCTTTTAATGAAAATTTGGGTACTGCTGGTTTTGACGCCAGTGGCGAAACACAAACAAAGGGAAACCACCCATTTAGATTTAAAAAGATTTACCACCCAGCCCTCTTCCAGGGGAGGGAGCGGTGAGGTCACCATCTCCCGAAGAGCAGTCCCATCCACCTCCGGGTTGCCCGTCCTAGGGCCGCTTACCTTTGGCTTTACTGCCCCTCTTGGCGAGGGCCAGGACGAACAGGGCAGCCTGCCTGTGACTGGCTCCTCAGCGCCACTTAGATGGAGGCTGCTGCTGCGGCACGGGAGCGAGGGCAGATGCAGGAGGACGCCCTCTGCGACTAGTAGACTGAGGGGCCGCAGGCAGTTGGGTGGAGGCAGCAGCTGACCGCCGCGGCAGGATGTGTTTTATCACCTCAGTCTGCTTCTGTACAGCCGAGAACTGCTGGGAAAAGTTCTCGACCGCGTCACCAAAGAGGCCGGTCTGGGACATGGGGGAGTTTTGTCTGTCTCCCTCATGTCGGCCAGACACAGCCAGAGATGGTGCTCCTGGACCACCATAGTGGACATCGCACGACCCACCGACCGTGCGGCCGCCTTTGTCCCAAGAAAGCACGAGGTCCGTCGCGGCATGAACTTCCTGGAGAACTTGAGGATCATGACCACCCTCGTGCAGGTCCTTCAGTGCCCTGACCTGATGGACCTACAACAACGCCATGGTGTGTATGGCAGTGCCGGCTTCCCCACAAGCCTTTTAAGCCTTGCCAGTTTGCTGTAAGTCCGTCAAGTGCTTACAGGCTTGTGAAGGGAGACACAGCTCTCCCCGCCAAGGGGAGTTAGGGAACAGCTGCATTGCAACGGCCCGGTCAACTGGAGGGACCCATATGTACCCCTTAGCCGGCCCGCCATCAAGGGTGGTGAGGGAGGAGGAGCCACCGGGACGGTTTCTGGCAGTGAAAGGTGCTGTCCTCGACCCAGTGAGCTCCTCATGCACCTCCAGGAAGAAAGGAACCAGGGTGGTTCCCTGGTTCCCCGCGCCACCCTGAAAAACCAACCGTCCAGCCTCGAGGGCTCGGGACACGGTGGAGGGTTCCACACCACAAGCATGGCCATCACTTCTGGGTCTGACTCGGGCACTGCAGTCACCTGAAGGGGGCAGCACAGCCGAATCGTCATCCCTGGAGAAGTCTGACCCACCCTCTGATGCAGAGATTGACATCTAATCATCTTGGCGAGAGCCGAAGGATACGGCTGGTACACACCTTGTGGATGGTCCAGCGCGTTCCGACGGCGACTCTACTGGCTGTGGAGCGTGGGATGGATAAGAGTTCCTAGGGTGTTGGTTCCCTGAAGAAGCGAGCTCACCGTGATCCACAGGTCACCAGCACTACTGAGGAGGGTTAGATCGCGGCAGAGGTGCACGGACTCAGCCCCTTTGCAGGAACGAGAGTATCGACCGTAGCTCCGAGATGGTCATCTTCCTACAATGAGTACATGAACGCTGCCTCAGCGTGTTCAATGCCTAGACACGCGATGCAGCGCTTGTGACTATCCCGCGATCCCAGGTAACGACCGCATCCAGGAACACACAGGTAGAGTGACATCTTTAAAAAGATGCGCTCCACCCGTGTAAGCTCTTTCAGGGGACTGCAGCTCTCCTTGGTGCTGAAGCACACAGGGGAACGGTTGCAGTGAGCACAGACAGGGAATTGTGCAGCCTGTCGTGCACTGTCTCTCTCACTGTGGTCTTACCAGCAGTAAGAACAGTTTTTTCAGCGCTCTTGGCGCACCGTACCAGCTGTAAAAACAGCCTTTTTGTTTTGCTCAGTAAAAAACATAAACAAAAAGATAGAAAGAGAGAGAGAGAAAGAGAATTGACTATGCTGCCGCGCTGTATCGCCCGCATCAGACATGAGAGGTCCTCCTGAAGAGCTAGCTCGTCTTGATTTCACACTCAGTAGAGTTAACAGCATCGAAACGCTCGACTCCGTAGCAAAAAGCTGAAGTGCAATCGCACCTGTTGCTCATTATATACCCGCGCTGCTTGGCAGAGCAGCTTTTGCAAATTATTGCACGCCAATGTGACTACTAGCTAGTTAGTTTCTACAACGATGTATCATACTATGGTGGTTAAACAGTGAGTTACGTTGTTGTACGGGAATCACACCCCTGGATGTGTTGCCTGTTGCATCTATTGGTGGCATAAAGTACATTTGCCTTATCAACCTTCGCTTGTCCTATCTGGCACCTATTTCTTGGGATGGACAAAACTCATGGCCCATCCGTTTTCAAGCTTTCTGCCCTCCTTCCTTTGGTTCAGATGAGGATGAGAGGTTGATCTGTTTAATTAGGACATATAGGGTCCTTCTAGGCTTGGTCTGAATGCTTTTTGGAGGATAGGAGACTGGGCATCTAGTTTTCATTTGTGGCTTCCCAGATCTTATCTATGATTACCATGTGTAACTGTAGGCTTTTTACCTTAGAAACATATTTAAGTACTTGTTACATTGTACCAAGTCGGTAACATGTATGTAACCGACTCGGCCTGTTACACATGTGTAACAGTAGCTGCCTAATAGAGACCTGCGCGGGACGGATTTTTCCGTCCCGCTCCCGCCCGCTCCCGCAAGATTTTGTCCCGCTCCCGCCCGCTCCCGCAAAAATATATGTTATTTTCTCCCGCTCCCGCCCGCGGCAATCAAGTTTCATCCCGCTCCCGCCCGCAAAATCCCGCCTAGTTTTTTTTTTTTTTTAGGAATAGCATGTCGCTCACTGATGAGGGCTTCAGATTAATCCTTTTCTGCTCCAGCATTCGAGCGACCGCAAATAGGTGAAAGCCCTCGATGCTGTGCTGGAAGCTGGAATGCACATTTTTCTGTTGTTACATCTTTTAGTGCACTTGACACTTTCGACTGACTTGCCGTAAACGTCAGGGAAGTTTGTCTTTCAAAACGGTGTACACATGACACTTCAGACCTGAAGTTACAGACTTGTAGCCTACGTGAGTATTTTGCTGCATTTGTAACAGCTCGCAAAAGGAAGGCGCTTTCCATTGCTGTCGCATTGGCCTACTAGGCTACTAAAACATTTCCAAATATCAGACTTTTCTTTGTTTGGTTTAGTAGTTTTGCATGTTCCTTTCTTTAATAATGAACTAATATCTGTAGCACTAAACAATCCACCTGAGTCATGTGGTGCAGACATTTTGCCTCTCTGTGAATAAAAAAATCGTTTTTATTTTAGTTATCCTTGTTGCTTGTGCATTAGATAAATAACGGTTTATTTGTTTCTAGTTGTTTTGTATCCGCGGTAGTCCGGCGGGAGTGCAGGTCTCTGCTTTACACTCATATTTAATTTGCGGGAGTGCAGCGTATTCTCCCTCCCGCCCGCACCCGCAAGTGCACCTCATCATCCCGCCCGCTCCCGCAATGACCTTTCAAAATTTGTCCCGCGCCGCACTGTTTTGCGTCGCGATCCACGGGTCCCGCAGGACTCCCACGGGTCCCGCGGGACTCCCGGGAGTGCAGACCTCTACTGCCTAATACATGTGTGTAATTACAATCTGTAAGTACAGGCTATTCCATAACTTAGTTACATGGTAATTACATTTTGTTACATGTTATTACAATGTCTACTACCAAGTAATTAATTAAGTAATTACTCTGTATCACGGACACCGTAATATAAAGTGTTACCGCACAGGGTAATGCTATAACACACACTCAAATGTATTTTGGTATTGATTTAGTATTTAGTATTTAGGATTGAATGTAATACAGCGCTGCATTACCTCACATTCGCAACGAAAAGAGCAGAAGCGACCGACTGCAGTGCATAATAAAAGCTGTGTTTCGTGTAGGTCTATCTCATTAGTGTAACCCACTCACAGGTAAGTACACACTAAGTTAGGTTGAATGAATATGTACAATTACCCCAAATAAAATAATTCACCTTAAAAAAAAGTTGAAATCATGACAACAAGGATTTGCATACAGAATAAACTTGTTTTAATTGAACAACAATTGAAATAAACAATTACAATAAACAAGTATGTGGGTGCGTTATCAGTATACTGTATGTGTATGACTTAATAAGTCATCAGGTATCACCAGTTCTGTCCAATGAAAATTCACGTTGCTGAGCTCAGATCAGTTCCTCAAAATACAGAAGTAAAATTTCCCTTTGGATTTAAAATCAAAGGACAGTTTTCTGACAGATGAAATCCATGGGTTGTAAGTTTATCCACCTTTCTGGACGGCAAGGATCACGCTGCACAATTGAAGATCACCTCAAGATCACCGAAATCAAGCTGGGTGGCTCGCCATCTTCCACCCGGAAGAGAGAATTCAAGGAAACCCAAAAAATCTGGCCTACATAGAAACAGGCACATAAATGTCACTCAAATAGTCGGTCAAGAGGATTTACACCAAATGCACAAATTTAGATTTACAATAAACTCAGTTCCTGAATTCACATAACAATAAGTTAAAATTAACACATACATATGTTTATCACATATTAATCAACACAATTAACTCATTAATAAGTCAAAATGGGTTAATATAATACTTTCCAGATAATTGTAAACAACCATTTACAAAAACAGGTTGCTTTTGTTTTTAGAAACATCAGCAGTTAAATGCAATATTAACTTGCATAGCATCTTGCCATTGCACAATTATAACAAAAAAAAAAATGCATCATTCCTCAGTTATCACACACAGTTTGGTGAAATCAACCTTATATCAATTAAATATAACATAAAAAAAAGAAATGAAACATTGAACATAACCATAAAACATAAATCATGTCTCCAAATCCGACATATGATTCATTAATGAGCACCGAGATTCAATGAATGTTCTTTTGTTCCCAAAATCAACAAGAAATGTACAAATCTTCTGCACCTCTTTCAGATGCATATGCTCTTTTTTCAACAGTTTTCAACCAACAAAACAATTTCGCTGAGTTTATGCAGCTTATTTTCTTAGCGCTCTAAATATGTTGTACATATCAGCGTCTCCCGTTGCACTCTCAAAAAACACACACACCCAGCTTAGCAGGGCGGAGGCGCTTGACATTTTTAACCAATCACAGTTCCTTGTTCATGACTGCTCAACAATTACTAGGCAGATTTACAAAATACAGGTTGTATACAGTATTATAATGAGATGAATAACATAATATACAATAATATGGCATCACACAATAATAATATAAGCTAGGAAAATAGGAAGTTATAAGAATTACATTCCTATAAGAACTTCTTATGGGGGTTATATTAGCATTCGCTCCAGCGGCCAGCACTGCTTCATACTACCGTAGCGTTAATAAAACTGTAATACATTAGCTCATCCATGAATATGATTTCTGCCCGAGTCCATCGGGTTGCTTTCCATCAGCTGAGGAGATGAAGACAACATCTTCCATAATTCCACAATCATACACCTTTATTTTGAGTAAGCGACCTCTTGCTGCAAAACTTACATATTGTGCCTTTAATTGAATTGTTTGTAAGTGAACACAATGCAATACAATTATGATTACAAAGAGTATTGTTTTATTTTGTAAACTATCCAAAGATACACACATTATACAAAAAAACAAAATTCAGATTTTACCTGAGACTGTCACATGCCTCATGAAATACTGAACTGGACTTAAAGAGACTCCGTGAGTAAGAGTAATGAAAACTTCTTACTGGATAAAAACATAACAAAAGCAAAAATTAGAAAACTATTAATTATAATAAATATAATTATCATCATAAAAATGTGATATTCAGTACAGTAGTGCATGCTAGTGATTCAATTTGAAATACTGATTAGTATGTGTGTTTTTGTGTGAAAAACATTTTTTTATGTATTCTCAAAGTACTATATATAACCCTGGTTCATACTGTAGTTTTGTCACACTGTTGTGTTTTCTTGCTAAACAAAATCTTTGAAATATAAACAAAAGGGTTGTGGTTATACACTATGTTTGTCAAGATACACACTTGTGCGGTGAAGCTTGAAGTGCCTTCTGATGCTGAATGTTTTTACTCAAGCATGCTTGCTCACAAATACCTTTTTTGGTTTGTCTGATAGATTCGTGTTTAAGTAAATGTTTTCATTAGCATTATTGACTGTTGCAATGACAGTTGCAGACATAAAAGTAAACTTTTGTACATGTTTGGTTGTGAAAGGTGTATTGGTGAATTAATTTCTTGTGCCTTTACAGAGGTGGAGTCTTCGTGGACAGAAACTGACTCTCCCAGACGCAGAGTCCTGCAGTATGGATTTGAGAATCAAACAAATGACTCTCCCAGAGCAGGTGGGAATCATTTTATAGTATTCGCATTTCAAAGAATTTTAGAGCTAAAATTAAATTTAAGATTTTATGGTATGCTATTCATTGAGTGTTTTATGTATACAAACTACGGAGAGTAAATATGTGTTTTTCCCAAAGGCCACTGCTTGAAAGATATAGTTTACACAGTAAATGTATTTTTTGTGTGTGTGTGTGTGTATAGGCTACTATGGTTGCATGGAGCATAATATTCTCTAAACTTCCCTTTGAAAAGAAGTGTGCTTCATTGTATTGAATGTGCACTAGTAGTGTAAAAAAAAACTATATACGTGTGTGCGTGTGTGTGTCAAACCCTAATCCTAACCCTATAGTAAATGCATGTTGTTAATTAATATTACACAGTACTAAATGTATAATTACACTGTAACAAGGAAACTTCCAAATAATGAAAATAAAGAAAAAAAACCATGTTTCTTAACAGACTAAAGTACACCTTTAAAAAGTGCACTTTGTAACAATAAAAAAATTAAAGGGTTTACTATAAAGTATATTTTAAGTCATTAGGTGTAAATCATCTTTTCTTATGCTTTAAAGAAGTACACTTATTTTGATGCACTGACTGACATACTAAAGCACATGTAGAGTACTTGATTATAATTTTTATTTTGATGTGTTATTTAATACTACATAAAGTTAATATATTTTAAAATGACTAAATTTCAAGTTTATCATTACAGATGTCCGGGTACAAATATATTTATAAAAACATGAAATACTGGCAGAAATAGAAATAAAATTTGCATTAAATTATATTTTATATTTATAATTCGGTAATTCAATACATTAAGTAATTATGAACTGCCATATAAATATTTAAGTCTTAAGTCAGTCAAAAAAGCAATTTAACGTTGAGTTAACTGCATTTAATAAAAATGTTAAATAAATGTAAACTAGGGCTGCCCCTGATTTTTCTAGTCGACTTGTAGTCCTTCATTTAAGCCATTAGTCGACTAATCGCACATGTATATAACATACTAAACCATAATGAGCTTTTAATATATATGGCGTAATACAGCATATTCCACGCTCAAGCGCATTTGTCACAGGTCGGGGTGAGCGCCAAACGGGCCGCCCACCCCCTCAAACCGAAACACCGCCCTGAGGAGCAGACCGGGGAACACATGAGGCAGACAAGAGGTTAAAATAAATAACAATGTTTCTTTATTGGATTAATAAAAGTCTTTTTAAAAGTTGGCTCCGTGGTTCTTCATTACTGGTGATCGAGACTGAACAGCAGAGGATCAGTAGCGGCTCCAAGCTTCTCATTCGCCAGTAACAGCTCATAGCTTCTCATTCGCTCACCGGCTCAGTGATTCTTCATTCCTGGCGACAGAGACTGAACAACAGGGGATCAGCAACAGCTCTTAGCTTCTCATTCGCTCACCGGCTCAATGGTTCCTCCAGCTCTGAACATCAGAGGGTCAGTAACAGCTCATAGCTTCTCATTCGCTCACCGGCTCAGTGATTCTTCATTCCTGGCGACAGAGACTGAACAACAGGGGATCAGCAACAGCTCTTAGCTTCTCATTCGCTCACCGGCTCAATGGTTCCTCCAGCTCTGAACATCAGAGGGTCAGTAACAGCTCATAGCTTCTCATTCGCTCACCGGCTCAGTGATTCTTCATTCCTGGCGACAGACCGTGGAACAACATGAGGAACAGGAAAACAGTCTCTTTAGGCTTCTTAAATTGCTCCGGCTCATATGGTTCAGCTGAACAGCTGAGATCAGTAGCGGTCAGTTAACAGACTCATAGCTTCTCATTCGCTCACCGGCTCAGTGATTCTTCATTCCTGGCGACAGAGACTGAACAACAGGGGATCAGCAACAGCTCTTAGCTTCTCATTCGCTCACCGGCTCAATGGTTCCTCCAGCTCTGAACATCAGAGGGTCAGTAACAGCTCATAGCTTCTCATTCGCTCACCGGCTCAGTGATTCTTCATTCCTGGCGACAGAGACTGAACAACAGGGGATCAGCAACAGCTCTTAGCTTCTCATTCGCTCACCGGCTCAATGGTTCCTCCAGCTCTGAACATCAGAGGGTCAGTAACAGCTCATAGCTTCTCATTCGCTCACCGGCTCAGTGATTCTTCATTCCTGGCAACAGAGACTGAACAACAGGGGATCAGCAACAGCTCTTAGCTTCTCATTCGCTCAATGGTTCCTCCAGCTCTGAACATCAGAGGGTCAGAAAACAGCTCATAGCTTCTCATTCGCTCACCGGCTCAGAGATTCTTCATTCCTGGCGACAGAGACTGAACAACAGAGGATCTGTAACAGCTGGGACTACGAGTGGAAGTAGAATTTTGAATTTCCCACACTCGTGCATTCAGCAAAACATTCGAAATCTCAAACGTGCTTGTTTCCACACTAGACACTGCAATCCACGATCCTCGCCTACTCGCGGTGCAATTAGAGAATTGAGATGTCCTTCAAGATGGTTAGATCGGTTTCGGGAGGAGCGGGGAAGAAAGGAGGGATATTGAGAAGCACCCCTGGTTTGGTTTATACTCACCGCGTCCGCTCAAGCACGAAGGTGCGTGCGGCAAAAATGATGTCATCGGGGTGTGGGCGGTCGTGCGCGAGACCAAATTTCACATGGCGGTGTGCATGCATAGCATTTTTGCAACTTTCGCTTCCGAAGATACGACTCGAGCAGGTACGTCTATAATAGAAGAAATAAGCCTTTTAAAGAAAATAAAGGTCCATATTTTAAAAAATTGTTCATGAAATTAAAATGTCTAATGAAATTAGAAAATATTGAGGACATTGTTATTTCATTTAGTTGTATAGATGGTTCTCATATCCATATATTTTGTTCTAATGCCACATGTAATAATCTCAAGGTTTACTGGGTTTACTTTTTTTTTTTTTTACTGGGTTTTACTTTTTAAACAATTTGTTGATTCTTTTGTAGTGTGGTTTTGGTGAAGTGTATCAAAATCAAACATTGTCACGTGTGTACCTTACTTCTCACCACTGCTTCCTGATGGTTAATAGGACAATTACTCCCAGTCGCCTCTTGCCATTTCAAAGAATAGCACAGCAGGGAGCGCGTCAAATACTGTATAAATGCCTCGTCCATATGGGGAGATGGAAAAAGCGGAAAAATAAGGCTTAAAGGAGAGAAATGCATCTTTTAGTATTACATAAGCAGAGAATATTTAGTTTCCTTTTGAATTGGTCCGTTTAAAAGTAGACATTTCAAGCTTTCTATAGATATTTTTTCTCATGTCTATGAGGCAAGTAGCCTATACGCTGAGTTTCAGTTCATTTTTGTTAAGTGCACGGAGCCCTAGACGGCAGAAAGAGCATCATTTTTTTCTTCTTTATTTTAGACAACACTTTCTTATTGTGAGTTTACACAAATAAAAATATTTGAATATATTTTAGAAAATAGAAATATCGAAAAATAAAACATCTAAAAACAAATTAATTGTTATAGCTCTATTGCACGAAAGCAACAAAAACAACTAAAGGGCAGGCGACACTTAACTTGAAACTATTTCATGGAAGTTTCATGGACGTACAGAAAAAATATATTTATACTTTAATGCGGGGTCATTGAGAGCACATACTAGAATGAGTTAAATAGGAGTGGGACAGAAAACATACACTATCCAGAGATCTTAAGAGGCTACATCTAGTATAAACAGAATTCAGGAAAAGACGCTACTGTCTCATCTTAAAAAAAGTTACAGACATTGATCTTAGACAAGTACCTTTGTTGTTATTATTGTACTTCTATTGCCATTTGTTTATGCAAAGTACTGATAACTGAGATCACAGCATAGTCTGTCTGTTCTAATCTATGTGTACACAGCAAGCAGTTTAAAAAGTGCCATAGACCATGGACTGGATGCTTGAATAAGTTAGTTACCAGAATGAGCACTGGTGAAAGATTAGCTTGAGCGTTTGATGAATTAAAAATATGCAAGATCCATTTGCACTTTTGTTCACATGATGGAAAGTCAGTGTTTCTGAATTCTCTGTTGCAGTGTTATGTGTAGAATCCCTTTGTGTTTATTTTGATATACAGTACATAGGCATTTTAAAAATCATTGCTAGTTAATGGCTCAAGTTGAAACAAAACTAGTATACACCAATTGTAATTAACAGTTATCAACAGTTGTGTTTGTCATGTCTTGTTTTGGTTTTGATCATGTTCTTATTTCATGTCTCAGTCAAGTTTCCTGTATTGTCATGTGATTCCCTGTTATAGTCTGCCATGTGTTCCCCGTGTGAATGTGTCATGTTGTCATTAGGCTTGTTCGACTTGAACCGGCGCTGCACAAACTGATCGGTTGATGACATCAAAGTACCGCTATAGCGATTCAAAAGCATAAGGAGCCGTATGCTCTCTAATCGCTCTCGCAGTAATTTGATGTCATCAACCAATCGGTCTGTGCAGCGCCGGTTACAGTCGAACAAGCCTAATGGTTTATTGTCTAATCATGTGCACAGGTGTCCATGTTGTAGGCCTATTGTTTGTGTTTGTGTTCGTGTTCCCTTTCCCATGCCATGCCATGCCTTTGTTTGGATGTAAATACACTGCACTTGGGTTCTGCAACTTGCCTCCAGTGTGAAAAAAAAAATGATCCCAGAAGTTGCCCTCCTGCATCTACGCCAGGGGAAGTGTCCCCTGAGACGTATGTTAAGGACTTCAGTGGATTTCAATGGATTCAGTGTTGCAATGAGGAAACTATTTAACATACTTTTACATACTTTTTTACAAACTTAAACATACACTGTAAAAAATTTCTTGTCAAATTAACAGTAACTTACTGGCAACAATTATCCAGTAGTTGCTGTATTTCATTCAACAGTAAAATTACTGTAACACTAACTACAGTAGTGTTAAGCATACTGTAAAATTAAATACATTATTTTACTGTAATTTTTTATCATGTTGAACTACAGTATTACACCGTTAATTTTAATAATACTGTATAGTATTATACAGTTATGAAATGTTATTTTATTTCTTTTATAGTGCTACTGTGTAACCTGTAGAATATGTAGAAAATCCGTAGAAATATTATTTGAACTGTTAATGGGAAATAGAAAAAAGAACAATTGAAAATTTAACTGCACAACCAGGTTTATTGTGTATTTTCAAACAATACATTAGTAATAATAATGTAATATAATACAACAATAAAAATCTGTTTTAAAAAAAGACTAATGAACAATTTATCATTAATAATTAAAATCAGTGAACAATTCATGTATTTCAATTCATGCAAAAATGATCCTGAAGAGGTAAAATAGAAACTTGAAAGCAGAACAGGTGAGGATGAAGGCCAGGTGAGGAAAAAAGTGGAAGAGCAGCGACAGCACTTCTGATAATCCTGCAAGAAATGATAAGCACAAATCAATCAGAGGCTAAACATAAAAAAAAAAACTAAATCACATTATCAACACTTTTTAAGGGGATTTTTTTTTTGCCTATGGTATCCACCTTATTTTTCACAGAAGAGTGGGCCGGTTTCATACGCTTACAGTTATTTCTAGCTGTACACAAAAGCTTGTTATGCTTCTTGATATTGCAATTCCTTACCCTATTATTTTAATGTATTGAATTTATCA
This sequence comes from Chrosomus eos, assembly GCA_036326025.1. Classification (NCBI taxonomy): domain Eukaryota; kingdom Metazoa; phylum Chordata; class Actinopteri; order Cypriniformes; family Leuciscidae; genus Chrosomus; species Chrosomus eos. Next base: position 53,230,390 of record CM070818.1, read on the forward strand.
TAATTGTAAACACTAGTTTGAGGCACAAATATTTTTATCATTTACAGCATTTGTTATTCATCTCTTATTTCCTTATAGCGGCTCACAAACCGGAAGTCTCGCACATTCACAGAAAATAGCTTACTTCACTTTTGAAGTTGAAAAATAAGGTGGATGTACTGCTTGCATGTTGTGTGGCATACATATACATATATGAACTATATTAGGGGTGGGGGGGAAAATCTATTCACATATGAATTACGATTCCATCTTCTGCGGATTCAAACCGATTCACACATTTCAAAAATCTATCTAAATGTTTAATAATGTGATGATGTTGTTTCAAAGAAGGACAGTTTAGAGCACACAAGCTTGAAACAGAGGAAGCATTAGGAATGAAGCTTATACTTGACTACAGATGTTCATATCAATATCTTAACAAATAGAAAATAGTCTTAAATAATGTTTAGTTTAGTTAGTCGAGCACACTTCAAGCTTTTCTTGCAATCTTTCCATGTACAGGTAGGCTACTTTAGTTTTTACATACAAGAAACACGTTCAACATGGTACCGCCTATAAAAGAGCATGAACATGTCCTGTATCAGAGGCTAAAGTAATAAATATTGAGAATGCAATGGCCCTTATTCTATATCTCTGACTCCAAACAATCGGCCACTGATGAGGGCTGCGTTTCCCCAAAGCATTGTAACCTTAAATTAATTATAGAACAACTACCACCAATGGTCTACAATCAATTTAGGCTTAAGATGCTTTTGGTAAACGCAACCCAGATCCTGATGATAGTCAGTTCCTTTCATAGATATGTCTGTTGACTAGGGCTGGGCAAAAAAATCGATTTTTCGATTAATCGTTTTTTAAAATGTGGTCGATTCAAAATCGATTCTCAAAGGCCAAAAATCGATTTTTTCATATTTATTTCCGCAAACATCGAAGATTAACGTTAATGTAATTACTAGTCTTCTCCACTAGATGTCACCCTCTTATTTGCCTTGCGTTTTGTTACAGAGGAGCGATAGGCGAGCCAGCCTGTCAGTCATTCATTCATTCAATCATTCAATCGGTGCTTAAAATGGCGGTTTCAGGTGCGTTGTCGACGTTAATTCCTTCACATAAAAAGTCAGAGGTATGGAAGCATTTTAGATTTCGCAAGCAAGATGGAGAGGATAGTGTGGTGGACAAGAACAAAGCCATATGCCTGATGTGTAATGCTGAGGTGAAATGCTGTAGTAATACTACAAATCTTGCATTAAAATAAAATAAAAAGTTTAATATACAGGTTTGTGGCTCTTAATTTCTTTTTATTAATTATCCACTTGTAAACTTAAATTCACTGTTTTTTTTATTAATTGTATAAGTATTAAATCGATTTCATTGAGTTGAATCGAAATTTGAATCGAGAATCGAGATCGAATCGAGAATCGAAATCGAATCGATTTGACAGCTTGAGAATCGAAATCGAATCGAATTGGAACATTGAATCGATACCCAGCCCTACTGTTGACTTGATGCTCACTAATTTGAATGATGAAAAAGATGCGTGTATGAATGCTGAGCGGCAGCGGGCTAGATTAAATTAACGCAGATATGAGGTGTGTATAATTTAAACTAAATAACTCCCACTCGATTGGGAATAACAGTAGCTGCTGTTTATTTCCATGCTGTTCGATTTTGAATCCAATTTAAATTTGATTTGATATATGCATAGAATATATTTAAAATCTATGATCAAATGTAAATCTATGCATATATCAAATTTAAATTTGATTCAAAAGATAATTGATTTTTGAATCAAATCGTGACCCCAAGAATCTATTTGAATCGAATCGAAAATTTATGGTTTAAGTAATTTCCGCCCTTTTTGGATTTTTCTAAATACAGATTCAGACACAAATAATTTCTACCGATATGGGCTCCGCTGCACATCCCTAATATCTCTTACCTTAATGATTTTGCCAGTCATATTCTGCAAAGTCCCTGATGAAAGATGTGTGAATTCAAAGACATGTTCTTCCTCCGAACAACCTTCCCACTCTTTCTGCTCCCCTGGAACTGTGATGTGCATTTTGAATTTTCAGGATTTATCCTGAAACCTGTAAATAAATAAAAAAATATTTTCCAACTGAATAAAAAACAACAACTCTTACGGACCATTTCTTTAATTGTCATTCTAACTGCATTCTAATAGGCTTCATCGCACAGTTTAAATGGATAATTCACTTCAAAATGAAAATTCTGTCATCATATACTCACCCTCAAGTTGTTTCAAACCTGTATACGTTTCTTTCTTCTGCTGAACACAAAGATATTTTTAAGAATGTCAGTAACCAAACAGTTAACTGGGCCCATTGACTTCCATAGTATTTTCTTTATCCTACTATGGAAGTCAATGGATCCAGTTAACTGTTTGGTTACTGACATTCTTAAAAATATATTTGTGTTCAGCAGAAGAAAGAAGGTTTGAAACAACTTGAGGGTGAGTAAATGATGACAGAATTTTCATTTTGAAGTGAACCATCAAGCTCGACTCTCAAGGCGTCGTTTTTTTTTTCTTCAAATAAGTAACAAGTCAGTTTGCACATAGTTAAAACATCAATTACGATATTATAGCTGACAATACTGTAAATGACATACCTAGCTTTGTCTTTGGACAAAAATGCACACTTTTGAGCGCTTCCGTCAGATAGACTGAGGTAAATATGAGCGCGCAACTGCACAAGGTAAATTTACTGGCTGATCGTCAGGTCCTCACAGACGAGTAAAAGAAAATAGTGATTTACACGAAAATAAGCGCGAATAAATCGATAAGAGGAATCGAAATGTTAATTTTTATAACAATAATCCGAATCCTAACCTTGGATATCCGATTTCAGGATACATTTCTCGATTTTCAATTCCCAACCCTATGAAAATGTAGCCTACGTTACCCGCAGGCGCTTCTTCCACCGACTTAAAATGGTAAATAACAAAATGTTTAGATCATTCTGACCGTATACGTGGTCAGCTAGTAACTGTAAAGTTAATAATTAGCTAGAATCCATGTATGCATACAAATAATAATATTTATTACTTACCAGATGACGAAGTTCCACAGGTCGGCAGAAACAGACACGATCGATGCACTGACATGACAGTCACAGAAATACTCGTTCAAACTCAAATGCGCTCTCATGCACCCCCCACTGACAGAAATTAATACTGTCATGGTCCCCCATCCTGAAAATGTTTTATGTAGCCTAAAAATAACGTTGCTATACCAATTTTTCCTGCGGAATTGTGTGTGTTTTTTTTCGCGGTCAATTTGCACTGCTGTATTTAGATTTACAGTAACTGATAATTTCCCAGAATGCATTGAAAATCAACAGTAACATACTGTCAACTGTGTGCACAGTACATAACTGTTGAAAATACAATATAATACTGTGACAACATCTAAATCTACTGTAACTTACTGTACATAGGTTATACAGTAAGAAACTGTTGAGAAAAACAGTATAATCCTGTGAAAACAACAGAAATCATTTACAGTGTACTTTTTAAAAATAGTACTTTTTACTAAAATAATAATTGCAAATAAACTGAAATGTATTAAAGTTAGGTGACACCTGGTGGCTATTTTGGTTACAGCGCATAAACAAAATCTCATAGGAACTGAAATGTTCTATTTCAACTTCAAATTTGGAGCTCAACTTGGTTAGATATGTGGCTTTGATTTTATAGTAATTTTAGAGTAAAAAATACAAAATGTTTAGTACAGTTTTGATTTACAGTAAATTTACTTTCACTTCAGCAATAATATTGAGTCTCATTCATGAAACATTCGTAAATATACGAGTAAATATGTGAGTGATTTGCGCGTAAAGAGACCTAAAGAGAAAACTCTTCTCCTGATTCACAAATACTTCGTAAACGTCAGATGTGATAGTGAAATGTGTGTGTGTGTTAATGAATTCCAATCAGTCGTAAATGGGATGCACGTGCACGTTCATTCTCAATTACCATAAATCCCGCCCATTAAATCCGACTGACAACTATATATGGGCATATTATGACACGAATGCGAATGAAAAAGAAAAATTTCTCAGATGCAGAAATTGACGTTTTTATTATCAGAAGTTCATTCAAAACGCCACATTTTATTTTCAAGCGTACATAGTGGCGTATCGGGTCCTAAAAAAAAAGGAAGCTTGGCAGCATATTACAGATGCAGTTAATGGAGTTTCATCTGTTAATCAAACAGTCCCAGAAGTGAGAAGAAAATGGTTCGACATTAAGCTTGAGAGCAAAAAAAGAATAGTCTACTTCGGAAAAATCTTATTCAAACTGGAGAAGGACAACCATCGCAGATGCTATTACTGGCTCTTATAATAAGAAAAACCATATGTAATTACTATATATAATATTTTTTCAAAATGCTGTGTAAATATGTAGGCCTGCCCGATTAAGGTGAATTAAAATGCAGCCTTATTAATGAGCAAAACTTTCAGGTGTTAAGCGCACTATTTACGCGTGGCTGGGAGCAGGTGTAGATTTCTTGCGTACCAACTAACATTTGGAAAATACGAACATTTTAATGAATCCGAAAATTTACGCCAGAACCTCTTTACACACGATTTACACAAAAATTCGTTCTGCTCGTGTTTCATGAATGAGACCCAGTGTCTTTAAAACAAGACCAAACATAGGTCTTATATTCCAAAGCATTCTAGAACCAAATCGTACCGAACTGTAACACCAAAACCGAGGTACAAACTGAACAGTTTTGTGTACCGTTACACCCCTAATTTCTATTAACCTTATTATTAAACTAATTATATAAAACTGCGTTTTCAGTCAAACTGGTTTTATGCCTAAACTGGTCTTTATTTTGTCATTTCTTATCCTGTAATGCAGGAAAAAGCACACAGCAATGTAATTATTTAAACTTTAAACCATAAAGAGTGTAAAATAGATTCTCTCTCTCTCTCTCTCTCTTTGCATTTTAGCATCCTCAGTGTCATGATTCCTGTCTTGTGTTCCACTTGTCTTGTGTGTACTTTTGTCATTTCCTGTCTTGTTCTTAGTCTTGTAGTCCTATGTAGTTTTTCATGTTGATTAGGCTCCCCAGGTGTGTCTTGTTTCCTCATTTCCTAGTTAAGCTTGTTTGCCCCTGTGTATTTATAGCCCTTGTGTTTCACTTGTTACTTTGTCAGTTGTTGGACATGTATGGTTGCTTCTAGTTCAGTCCTTCTCGTGGTTTTATTTCTTTGTCCTTGGAGTTCTTTATTTGTTTTATGTGTTATTTCATTAAAGGTGCCCTAGAATGTGAAATTGAATTTATGTTGGCATAGTTAAATAACAAGAGTTCAGTACATGGACATGACATACAGTGAGTCTCAAACACCATTGTTTTCTCCTTCTTATTTAAATCTCGTTTTTAAAAAATACCCCTGCAAAAAAAGGCGAATCTCCACATAATGACGACTGTGACGCAACAGTCGGGGATCACGCCTCCAAAGATTTGCATATCCCAGCCCTCAATGACAAGCACTGCACAGCCGAGTCATCGGAGCAAGCGAGGATCAGAGAGAAAATGGCAGATCATGGAAATAAATGCTGTGTTCCAGGCTGTGCAGGGGATGTGTGTACTTTTCATACCCTTCCCACAGAAAAGAAATGTCAACAGACATGGAAATAGATTTAAATACTTTAAAAACATCTCACGATTCGTTAATCTCGATAGCTGTAATAGTTAAAACGTATATAACAGCTGTAGTAAAAGTATTCGAGACAGTTTCACATGTCATATTTCATATGCAAGCAGGTCAGCCAATCACAGCAGTGGCCGGTTCTCACAGCAGACACGCCCCTTCAAACAGAGTGTTCAAATCAGAGACTAAAATCAGGCTAGGAAAAATGCCTTTTATTTCTAAATTATGACTATTTTTAATCTAAAAAACATACTAACATTATAAGGGCAACCCAGGAAACATTATAAAATAATTAAAAAAAAAACATTCTAGGGCACCTTTAAAAACCCTGCTGATAGATCCTCACCTTCGTCTGCTTTCTCCAGCAACGTTACACTCAGTGTCTCGGTTTCATGTTGACGGAGTTTGACGGAGGGGAAGGGGGTAGGTTTCCCATGTATAAAACCCTAGTTCAATCACTGCTGCAAGTACAGTTTTTTTTTTTTAAAGGGCACCTATTATGCAAAATTCACTTTTACATGGTGTTTGAACATAAGTGTGTGTTGGCAGTGTGTGAGCAAAACCATCCTAGAATGATAAAAATCCACCCAGTGGTTTTTTTACAATCTCAATAAATCATAAGCACTGTCTCAGAACAAGCTGATCTAGAATTCGGCGCTTTGTGACGTAGAACATGGGAAAGCCCCACCCACGTGGTTTGATTGACACTGGTTTTGGCACAGACCCCGCCCTCGGTGATCTGTACACCGTCCTCCATTGTTCTCTTACGAGAGGTTCTCTCGTATTGCGTAAGCTAGCTTACGCTACGGGAAAGATTCCATCTTTCTGAGAAATTGAAGCCAAAAATTATCCTATAATTTTGTATCCATTGTCAACGCAGTTCAGCTGCAGCAGACCATGAGAAGGCTAGCTAGCCGCTCATTGGTTCGCTCACGGAGAACTGCTTAAGCCTATGAGGGAGCGCGGATGAACCCGCGACCAATGAGAGTCTGACTCGCTCTCCCTACGTCACCGCCCCCGAAGCGGGCGTGGACGAGGCTATAAATACCCCGAATAGGCTGAATAAAATCCGATTTTTCATCCTTCAGCGACGCACCTGCATCTGCTGATCCTGAGAGAGAAGCCGCCGTCGTTTGAAAAGGCACCTTCTAGCGAGCGTTTGGGAGACTGAGGAAGCCGGCCGTCTTCGCCACCTTCAGCCGTCCTGTGAGCTAGCGCCATCCGACGGATTGTATCCTTTATACTAAAATGCTTCCTATATATTGTTGTATCTAAAAGAGCGAGCGTCTTTTTCAAGATGTCTCGTAAATTTTCTGGCGGCTTTTGCCGCGCTCCCCTCGAGGCTGGGGACCGCCACCTCTTCTGCGCTCTCTGCCTCGGATTGGAGCACGCCGATCTCGCCCCCGCTGTGGCGGCTGCGAGCTCTGCGAAACTATGCCATTGTTGACCCCGCGGGCTCGACTTCGGCCACTAAGATGCGTCCGTGCCGCCTCTGACTTCGCCGCGGAGAAAGAAACGCCGCTCTCAGAGGCCGCCGGACCCCCAGCCGGAAGCGTTCATCCCGCCGGAGCCTCTCGCTCCCGCTCTCCATCTCCGCCGCTTCCGGACATACAGCTGCCGCCGAGTGGCCGCTCTGTTGCCTCCGTTGACGCCGCGGACACCAAGGAGACATGTTCGCTTCTCGCTTCAGACGGTGAGGATTGGTCCGATTCTCACGCCTCCTCGGCCCGAGAATCAACCGGGACCCGCGCAGCTACTTCCACCAGCGTTCGACTCCCGCCGCTAAACGGGCTGCGCCCTTTCTGCCTGATCTGCACGCAGAACTCACGAAGTCCTGGAACGCCCCGCTCTCTGCTAGAACTCGCTCTGACTCTTCCACCCCGCGTCGCGTTGTGGACGGAGCCGCAGAGAAGGGCTTTATCTCCATTTTCCCTGTAGAGGACCTGGTCGCCGCACGTCTATGCCGCCCTCCGCGAGATGGCGCTCATCACCTGTGCTACCCGCTAAAGCCTGCAGTCCGACTTCAAGCTTTCAGCCGCCGGCCAAGCAGCTTCTGCACCCCATGTCTACTACAGAGTGAGCTACTTCGTGAATGGGACGAGAGCGGGGGAAAAAATCCCCCTTCAGTCGCGGATTGAGGATTTCCTGCGAATTTTGTTCTGCCTCGTCGCGCTAGCTCCTCTGCAGGCCGCTCACGTGACCAGCCTCCTGCACGAGCCCCACCCTAGCGCCTAGCTAAACACAGTCAGACTTCTCATCGACACCAGGGCGGCCGCCCTCGCTCGCTCTGACAGCCGCCACAGACCGCCGCCTCCCCGGGGGCCTCGGCAGAGGATCGCGCTGAAAACTGATTACTCGAAGTCTGCCTAGCGTGGTTGAGGAAAAGACGGCGCTCTCCCGCCGCGGCCGGATCGCCGTCAAAGTTTCGCCCTCTGTTAGTCCCCGCTCACGCGGCTACTACAGCAGTGTACCCCGCCATTACCAAGCCGGTATCCCTTCCCGCTTGCATGAGCACAAACGCCGTGTTTACGGCGTCCCAGAGAAATCTCAAAAAGAGCGTAAAAGCCTCTTGTGTAGAAAATGTGCCCACAACACTGTGTTCACTCATACACAAAACGCCGTGTTTACGGCGTCCCAGAGAAATCTCAAAAAGAGCGTAAAAGCCTCCTGTGTAGAAAATGTGCCCACAACACTGTGTTCACTCATACACAAAACGCCGTGTTTACGGCGTCCCAGAGAAATCTCAAAAGAGAGTAAAAGCCTCTTGTGTAGAAAATGTGCCCACAACACTGTGTTCACTCATACACAAAGACACTACTGTTCCCGTGTCTCACACAGGGTCCACTCTCATAAAGCGGTCCCAACCCGCTCGAGTTTCAGAGTACATAAGCGCGCCCACGAACCCGTGCGCGCGTCCCACCTCTGTTACACGGTCCATAAACTTGTGTAGAGAATGTGCCCACAACACTGTGTTCACTCATACACAAAGACACTCCAGTTCCCCTGTCTCACACAGAGTCCACTCTCATAATGCGGGCCAAGCCCGCTCGAGTCTCAGAGTGTATAAGCGCGCCCACAAGCCCTGTGCGCGTCTTACTTCTGTTCACTCTGTTACAGGGCCCATAAACTCCCCTCCGAGTGTACGTCCCGCTGTTGTAAACACTATCAGCGCGCTCACGCAGCCCGCGAAGTGCAGCGACGGGGACCATGTAGCCATTTACCCCCTAGCGTCACGCTTAAAAGCGTGGGAAGCAGTGGGTGTTAAACACAATAAAGCTAGGCTATCGCTTACAGTTTTGCCGCCGCCCTCCTCGCTTCCGAGCGCGGCTAGAAACTACTGTGAACCCAGAAGCAGTGACGCGCTGCTCCGTTCAGAGATAGCAATTCTGTTGTGCAAAAAGGCTATAGAGAGGGTGCCTCTGGCTATGAGCGAGTCGGGGTTTTACGGCCGTTATTTTCTTGTCCCCAAGAAAGACGGCGGTCTCAGACCAATATTAGACCTCAGATCGCTGAACAAAGTTCTCATGAAGAGACCGTTCAAAATGCTCACTATCAGAAAACTCCTCGCGCACGTGCGCCAGGGGGACTGGTTCATATCACTAGATCTGAAAGATGCATACTTTCAGATCCAGATAAATCCCCTTCACAGGCCATTCTTACGTTTCGCCTCGAAGGCCAGGTTTATCAATACACCGCCCTACCGTTCGGCCTATCCCTAGCACCCCGTACGTTCACGAAGTGCATGGACACGGCGCTCGCCCCCCTGCGGAGTCAGGGGCTGCGAATACTGAACTACTTGGACGACTGGCTGATTTTGGCACAATCTCAGAGAGAGTTACTGTCTCATCGTACAGTTCTCCTCGACCATCTGAAAGTTTTGGGCCTCTCTGTCAACTGGACAAAGAGCGTACTACAACCCAGTCAGACTATCTCCTTCTTGGGTATAGAGCTGGACTCGGTCACGATGACGGCGCGTCTGTCAACGCAGCGCGCGCACCGTGTGCAGCGTTTCGCCGCATCTTTTCAGATGAACAGACTCACGCCTTTGAAAACATTTCAGAGAGCGTTGGGCTGTATGGCCTCAGCCTCCGCGGTGCTCCAGCTGGGGTTACTGCGCATGCGCCCGCTTCAGCTTTGGTTGAGGAGCCGTGTGTCTCACCGAGCGTGGACCACGGGCCACCAGCTGATAAAAGTAACGCAGACCTGTATCACAGCTCTGCAGCCATGGTCAGTGGTAGAATGGTTTCAGCGGGGCGTTTCCATGGGGACAGTTTCACGCCGAAAAGTCATCTAGACAGACGCCTCCAACACGGGTTGGGGAGCGGTCTGCGAGGGCTCACCGGCCTTCGGCCCCGGTCAGCTCAAGAGAGCCTCCTACACATAAACTGTTTGGAGAGGTTGGCGGTCGAGAACGCGCTCATGCGCTTTCTCCCGCGCATTCAGGGCCACCACGTGCTGATCCGTTCGGACAATATAGCCGTGGTCTCTTATATAAACCGTCAGGGCGGAGTCAGATCCAGGAATCTTTTCCAGCTGACAGAACGCATCTTAGTTTGGTCTCAGTGTCACCTGCTCTCGCTCAGGGCGACGCACGTGCCGGGACATCTGAACGACGGTCCAGACAGCCTGTCCAGGAACCCCATTCCCCCCGGGGAATGGTCCCTGCATCCTCTTACAGTCCAGAAACTGTGGCGTCTATTCGGCAGAGCAGAGGTGGACCTCTTTGCCTCGGCGGAGAACACCCACTGCCCAATATTTTTCTCAAGGAGCGAGGACGCGCTAGCCCAAACCTGGCCCAGCCGCCCGCTGTATGCCTTCCCTCCGGTCTCTCTGTTACCACAGGTGCTTCAGAGAATCAGAGAAGTGCAGCACTCGGTGCTCCTCATAGCCCCGCACTGGGAGGGTCAGACTTGGTTTCCGGAGCTCACGCAGCTGTCACAGACAGCGCCGTGGCCCATTCCAGTCAGAGCAGATCTCCTCTCCCAAGCTCGCGGCTCGATCTGGCATCCCCACCCAGAGCGCTGGGCGCTTCACGCGTGGGTGATCAACAACTACCCGTTGCTTTGCCAGAGGGAATGTTAAACACGATCATACAGGCTAGAGCGGCTTCTACCAGAAGGCTCTATGCGTCAAAATGGTCTGTGTTCTCGAAGTGGTGCACAGATAGGGGTCTGGACCCGCGGTTATGCGAGGTTCCCTCCTTACTAAATTTTCTCCAAGAGATGCTGGACAAGGGCAGATCCCCGTCCACTCTTAAGGTATATGTGGCAGCCGTCGCGGCGTTTGCTGAACCCCGACGCGGCCAGTCACTGGGCAAAGACGGGCTGGTAGTCCGCTTCCTCAGGGGAGCTAGAAGGATGAATCCCCCGCGCCCCCCTTCGGTGCCGATTTGGGACCTTTCCATAGTTCTTGATGCTATGAAAGCTCCCCCATTCGAACCGCTAAGCACCGTGGACCTAAAGTACCTGTCGCTAAAGACCGTTTTTTACTCGCGCTCGCGTCAGTAAAACGGGTGGGAGACCTGCACGCGCTGTCGACCAGCGCGTCCTGTCTTGAGTTTGGTCCTAATGACTCATTAGTCGCTCTCAAACCTAGGCATGGCTATGTTCCCAAGGCGTTTGGCACCCCGTTCAGGGCACAAGTTATATCCCTATCGGCTCTGCCTGCTTCCGATAGCGAATCAGATTCTAATCTCCTATGCCCGGTCAGGGCTCTGAGATTATATGTCACTCGCACAGCTCCGATCAGACGATCCAAGCAGCTTTTTGTTTCGTTCGGCGGGCGCACCAGGGGGTTGGCCGCCTCGAAACAGTCCCTACCCAGATGGATTGTTGATGCCATTGCAGCAGCATACGCATCGAAAGACCTGCCATGCCCTTTGGGCATCAGGGCTCATTCCACTAGAGGCATTGCCTCATCGTGGGCATGGTCCAGTGGGATTTCCATTCACGACATTTGCGTGGCAGCGGGATGGGCTTCCCCCTCCACCTTTGTCAGATTTTACAATCTGGAAGTACCCGCTTTGCAGGCTAAACTACTAGCAGTCTAGTATGTTTCAGCTCTTCTGGTTGAGCTGCACTATAGGGGGTTAATTCACACAGACCGAGTTCGCTCTGTCCCTCTCTTTTATGTGCTTATGTACTACACAATAACCGGCCCGCTCCGATGGCCGTTTGTCACAGATACATATATTCATTCCCACTTTCGGTGTTCCCCGGGATGCCCCGCGGGACTAATAGTGGATGCTTAGCACGCACGGCGTTGACAATGGGTTCCCGTAGCGTAAGCTAGCTTACGCAATACGAGAGAACCTCTCGTAAGAGAACGAATCGGTTACCTAACGTAACCTCGGTTCTCTCTAGATGAGGGAACGAGTATTGCGTTCCTGGCCGTGCTTGTGCTACTGGCGATGTTCGCTTCAGAATTGAAAAAACAGATTTTATTCAGCCTATTCGGGGTATTTATAGCCTCGTCCACGCCCGCTTCGGGGGCGGTGACGTAGGGAGAGCGAGTCAGACTCTCATTGGTCGCGGGTTCATCCGCGCTCCCTCATAGGCTTAAGCAGTTCTCCGTGAGCGAACCAATGAGCGGCTAGCTAGCCTTCTCATGGTCTGCTGCAGCTGAACTGCGTTGACAATGGATACAAAATTATAGGATAATTTTTGGCTTCAATTTCTCAGAAAGATGGAATCTTTCCCGTAGCGTAAGCTAGCTTACGCAATACTCGTTCCCTCATCTAGAGAGAACCGAGGTTACGTTAGGTAACCGATTCGTTTTTAACGACAGCCGGTAATGTCTCCTAAGAAACATAAGCGTTCTGTTGTGGGATGTAATAATGTACATAGTAGTTTTCTCTTACTTCCGACATCAGAGCCACTGAAAACGCAGTGGATGGATTTTATTTACGAAGGAAAGGCGAAACTTAAACTTCCAAAAATACGTTTATGTTTGCGCAAATCATTTTCTGACTGACTGTTTTGTGAACGAGGGTCAATTCAAAGCAGGTCTTGCTTCAGTTAATCCTCAAGTGTGGATCTTTGGTTACTGTTCGCGATCCATGTCACCTCCAGAAGAAGTAAGTGTATTTTATGATTTTTGAGCAAACAGTCATTTCAGTCTATGTCAGCCAATTCAACAACAAATGCGTCTAAAGTTGTTGTCGTCGTCGTATGTCTGTGTAACTGATATATAATTTAAACCTTGTTTGTAGTGTCTAACCACACGTTTATAAATATATATTTTAAAGATATTGTAACGTTATTAAAAACTGAGTATGTTCTGTAGCCATCTTCTCACATAAGCACCTGTACGACAAGTAATGTAAACATGACGCAAAAGGTCCCTCCATAAATGTAATTTCGTTTGTACGTAGCAAACGTTATCACAGTATTTGTGTTTGTAGTTTCAAAAAAATGCGCCAACGTTATCACAGTTTGTGTGTGTCTGTGTGTGTGTTGCTCATCCATACTTGCAAAGGGGACGCGATTACAACTCTATAAGTACATAAATGTATCAAATAACCATTCCGAGATGTCCTGGTCCTTCTCATTTGTGTTTATTCTGCCACTCTTAATCATCTGATTCTGGTTCAAACATGTACGGCTGAATGCCATAAAAACAGCGGGTCTCTCACTCTCAGCTTCTGCTTTAACCGACTGTATATTGCCATAGGTATCAAGTTACGCCCTCATCCAAAGGCAGGGCGGGGATATGCAGCTCATTTACATTTAAAGTGATATACACCAAAACAGCTCTTTTTAAAACAGACCCCCAAAATGACATTTTCAAATGGTTATAATAAATTAACTGTAGGGTATTTTGTGCTGAAACTTCACAAATACATTCTGGGGACACCCAAGACCAATATCACATCTTGTAAAAAGGGGCATAATATGTGCCCTTTAAATAAATATTCTCTTATGATTCGAAGTACACTACAAGTGCACATTCAATACATTTAACTTTATTACACTTTGTGCAGTCTTGAAAAAGTAGATCATAAGACTATCAAACTAGATCTTTTGATATAGAGGATCTGATTTCCCCAGTGATTAGGTCAAATCAAAGTGTGTTAGCACAAATTAGTTATTGACTCTGTCTCTGAGACTACATTTGATTACGTCTATTCACGCCATTGGGGTCTGATCAGGTTGAAATTCCTCTTTAAGGTAACAAATGCACAATTTCACTTTTTTTTCAGTGCACAGTAAGGGACACTGCAATGTGTGAGCTCTATGCATGACCCAGTTCTTTTGGTTTTTAACCCTGTGCATGCAAGCAGCTCGACGTGACGCAACAAAACAACATTGCACCAATTATAATCAACTCAATGATGTTGCTCGCTAACTGCATTGGCAGGAAGTCATGACGTCTAAAACAGGTCAACCTTTAGTAAATCAATGGTTCTGACTGGAGATTCAGGTATGAGGTGACATTTGGGACATGTTTCAAACTTACATACGCATACAAGCAAAAAAAAAAAACTCTCCTCATATCTTTGAGAAAAACAAGTGCATTTAACTGTGTTGAATATGAACCTATAACCTTTAAATCGTAAATGTATATTTTAAAAAGCTGTACTTGCACATAATTTAAAATTAATTAAATAAAAAGCCACTTAAGTGTAGAGTACACATTCATGACTGTTTCTTAACACACATGCTTTTAAAAAGTACACTTTGTAATAATGTCAAATTAAAAGTTTTACTTTTAAATAGGTAGCAATAATAAATGCAATTATTTGTATGTGTTTCCTAACATACTATAGCACAGGTATAAGTGCTTGAATGTAGTGTTTTATTCAATATTACATCTAACGTTAAAGGGGTCCTATTATGCTTTTTCACTTTTTCAACCTTAGTTAGTGTGTAAAAGGTGACGGTAATGCTTCCTTTTACAGTCCTGTTACCCATGTACATACTATGTACTTATTATAGTAATTACAATTACTGGGTAATAACTAGGTACTAACCCTGAACCTACCCCTAAACCTACCCCTAACCCATTTACTTACCTTATATTAGCCAGTACTTTCTAGGTACTTACACTGTGTCAGGGTTGGGTGCAGGTTGCTGAAGACGAGGACACGGGAGCTTCAATATAATAGTTTTAATGAACAAAATGAAACTTCCAAAATCAAAACAAGAACAAAACTCCAGGAAATCAGGGTTAACACACAACCATACATAGACGACGATCGACAAACACTGAGGGAAAACACAGGGCTTAAATGAACTGAACCAAACAAGATAATTAACTGAAAACAGGTGCAGAAAATTGGACACAAACGAGGAGCGGGAAAACTAACAGGACTAAACCAAAATCACAAAAGACAGGGGAAGACAAGATACAAAACAGAACTCAATACATCAAAACGTGACAGTACCTCCCCCCTCCCCGAAGGCGCGTCCTCGCGCCGTATAACATCCAAAGGGGTGGGAGGGTGGGCGCCCTGGAGGCTGACGAGGGCATGGTGCAGGTCCGGGAAGCCTCCAGGGCGGAGCAGGCTGTGGGCGTGGCCAGGGCGGAGCAGGCTGTGGGCGTGGCCAGGGCGGAGCAGGCTGTGGGCGTGGCCAGGGCGGAGCAGGCTGTGGGCGTGGCCAGGGCGGAGCAGGCTGTGGGCGTGGCCAGGGCGGAGCAGGCTGTGGGCGTGGCCAGGGCGAGCAGGCTGTGGCGTGGCCAGGGCGGTACAGGCTGTGGGCGTGGCCAGGGCGGTACAGGCTGTGGGCGTGGCCACGACGGTGCAGGCTGTGGGCGTGGCCACGACGGTGCAGGCTGTGGGCGTGGCCAGGGCGGTGCAGGCTGTGGGCGTGGCCACGACGGTGCAGGCTGTGGGCGTGGCCACGGCGGTGCAGGCTGTGGGCGTGGCCAGGGCGGAGCAGTCCCTTTGGATGGCCACGGCGGTGAGGACCCTTCGGGTGGCCATGGCGGGGAAGACCCTTCAGGCGGCCGTGGTGGTGAAGACCCTTCGGGTGGCCATGGCGGTGAGGACCCTTCGGGTGGCCATGGCGGTGTTATTTTTTCAGGCCTCCATGGATCTTTGGCCGGCCACGGCGAAGGCGTATAGCGCCCCCCCAAAATTTTCTTGGGGAGGACAGGCTCAGGATCGGGAACTGATTTGACATCAACGGGCGCTGGGTCAACGGGGTCTGGGTCAACGGGCTCTGGGTCTGGGTCAACGGGCTCTGGCGCTGGGTCAACGGGCTCTGGCGCTGGGTCAACGGGCTCTGGCGCTGGGTCAACGGGCTCTGGCGCTGGGTCAACGGGCTCTGGCTCTGGCTCTGGGTCAACGGGCTCTGGCTCTGGCTCTGGGTCAACGGGCTCTGGCTCTGGCGCTGGGTCAACGGGCTCTGGCTCTGGCGCTGGGTCAACGGGCTCTGGCTCTGGCGCTGGGTCAACGGGCTCTGGCTCTGGCGCTGGGTCAACGGGCTCTGGCTCTGGCGCATCATGGGACTCGGAACTGGACGGGGCCAGCACATCATGGGACTCGGAACTGGACGGGGCCAGCACATCAGGGGACTCGGAACTGGACGGAACCAGCATTTCAGGGAGCTTGGGGCTGGGCTCAGGCTCTGGCGGGCAGGCGACGGGCTCAGGTTCTGGCGGGCAGGCGACAGGCTCAGGCTCTGGCGGGCAGGCGACGGGCTCAGGCTCTGGCGGGCAGGCGACGGGCTCAGGCTCTGGCTGGATGTGGCTGACTTGAACCCCAGCCTCGGCAGCCTTCTTTTTGGCTAACCGCACTGATATCAGCGGGGGATCAGTCAAACTGGATATCATCCAGGGAAATCCAGGGACAGATCTGGTGGCAGGGCTGATGCGGTGTGCAGGTTCTGGTGGGCAGGCAATGGGCTCAGGCTCTGGCGGGCATGCGATGGGCTCAGGCGCTGGCGTGCAGGTGATGGGCTCAGGGGCTGGTGTGCAGGTGATGGGCTCAGGGGCTGGCGGGCTTGGTACTGACTGGAGTGGGAGATCCTCCACGAGGTATGTGGATCCACACGCCCACAGTGTGTGATCCACGAACTCCAGGAAGGATAGATGGAGGTCCCTTACCAGAATTATCTGGGCTAGTGGGTCTTTCAGTCCACCCCAGTAACTCCTTGTAAGTTCCTCCTCATCCTGAGTCTCATCATCATACAGCTTTATGTAAAGTCCTGCATACTCTTCAAATGAGCGTTCCTCTTGGAAGAGGATTGGGTTGTCGAAGGGGCTCACCTCTTTGTTTTTCCTCCTTCGGCCCATATTTTGATTTTAAGGTCGATCGTTCTGTCAGGGTTGGGTGCAGGTTGCTGAAGACGAGGACACGGGAGCTTCAATATAATAGTTTTAATGAACAAAATGAAACTTCCAAAATCAAAACAAGAACAAAACTCCAGGAAATCAGGGTTAACACACAACCATACATAGACGACGATCGACAAACACTGAGGGAAAACGCAGGGCTTAAATGAACTGAACCAAACAAGATAATTAACTGAAAACAGGTGCAGAAAATTGGACACAAACGAGGAGCGGGAAAACTAACAGGACTAAACCAAAATCACAAAAGACAGGGGAAGACAAGATACAAAACAGAACTCAATACATCAAAACCTGACACACTGTAAGTACACGTAAGTACTGTACTGTAAAAAGAAGCGCTACAAAGGTGACTATTAATAAGTCCAACAGGTAACACTTTACAATGACTATGAAGTTTATTTTAATCTCAACATTTTAAGATCAAAAGTTAACATTAATTAATGCTTTGTGAACTAACATGAACATGACAAATTTTATCCACTAACATTGACAAAAGTTTACAAATGCTTTCAAATATAGTGCTCATTGTAAGTTTATATTAGTTATGTTTATAATGTAAGTTAGTTTATAATGTGTTATGTTAACTTAAAGTGCTTACTTTTAAGTGTGAGTGTTAAGGTTAAAATATTGACTACTGTGCAATTAATGGTACATATTTGTGACAGTTAATGACTGCTCTCATTGTCTGAAGATGTGTTGTAGATTGTAATGTTGTCTACCATTGGATGAGATGCTTCTGGTGAAATCCCAAATACAGTGTTTTTGCTCGTCTATGGGAGCTGAGCAATATTATGTTTAATAGGCGCAATTTCTTTAACTGTTTAGAAGGTCTAGTCATTAGAAGGGATTATGTAATAAGTCTGAGATCAATTTCATTTTCCCCCTTCTGTCTCTCTCTCTCTTGTCCTCACCATTGTTTTTGTTCCTTTAAAAAGACGAGACGGCAGACCCCGTCCTTTGAGGTTTGTGTTGCTTGGCAACTGAATGCAAAATTTTGGAGTGCGTGTTTGTGGAGAGCTGTGAGAGAGCGAGAGCTTAGATGAAAAAGACAGAGGCAGTGAGCGAGAGAAGGAGAGAGAGAGAGAGAGAGAGAGAGAGAGAGAGAGAGAGGAGAGAGAGAGAGGAGAGAGAGAGAGAGAGAGAGAGGAGAGAGAGAGAGAGAGGTGGGAGGAAATAAAGAATGAGAAGAAAGGGAAGGTGCTATTTTTAGGCATGTCAGTAATCATTGCACATGATGTTCTTTGCGTTAGCCAAATATTTGTGTACATTTCACAGGAGTAGGTGGCTAGAGAATCCCTTACAAAGACAAACCCAATTGCTGCAGTCAAATAAAAAACAAATCATGCTGCATCATTTTTGACGATGTTATAATCAAAGGCCTTGAGTGTTACCTCTTCTGACATGCTGCATAAAGGTCACATGACATGAGCAGAAGTAACTGGTTGACACAATGTGGATGCTTTTGACTGGATATGATTTGCCAAATATTTAGGGAAGGTAACCCTAACAAGCCCATTGACCATATAAATCTACTTATATATGTATATATTTCACAGCAAATGCACGTTTATTACTGTCATTTTACTTTTTATTTGGAGCCAATCAAATGTTTAGATCTTGGGATATTTGTGTTAAAGTGTCACTACTGTCTGGCTGAAGTCACATCCTATGGCATTTTTCAATCCAGCGATGAATTCAGCGTCGCCCTGCCATACTTCCTGCTTCCCTGTGATCGACTTTGCTTCTGCTCTCGAAGCTAGCACTGCATTTATTATTTATTAAAAGCTAGCTGTGCTTTTATCCTTTCCTGGTCATGACGTCACCCAACCGTGATGCTAATTTTCTCTATTGAACTTCGTCGATGCAGCGTCTCGTTCCCTTTTCAGGGAACTAGGGTTACAGTCGTAACCTGAGACGTTCCCTTTCGAGGGAACTCGCACTGCGTTGATGACGCCTTGGGAACGAGAATACCCAATACACCAGACTTGCAATTGCCTGTATGTGAACTGTCGGCAATCTAAGTAAAAAGCACCTGAGAACCTGGGGCAGCATCCAGGTCCAGGCTATAAAACCTCACAAATGTGAGCGGCGGGGAAACCCCAGATAATAAGGCTTTGGAGGCCGCCATACCCCTAGTAGAATGAGCTCTGACCACCAAAGGACATTGCTGGCCAGAGGACTCATAAGCAAGAGAGATAGCCTCAACTGTCCACTTACTGATTGTTTGCTTAGAGGCTGGCAGACCTTTCTTAGGTGATCCAAAGCAGATAAATAACTGATCAGATTTTCTCCACGGGGAAACCCTGTGGACATAAATGTCCAGTGCTCGCAGTTCAGTTTTTCCTGGTCCGAAGAGGCAAACTGAGGAGGACAGAAAGCCTGCAGCACAATAGGCCTCTGAATATTGGTTGGCAGCTTAGGGACGCAACCCTGTTTAGGGTATAAGAATGCCTTGACCATCCCGGGTTCAAATTCAAGGCAGGTGGGTGAAACCGAGAGGGCCTGAAGTTCTCCGACTCTCTTGAGGGACAAAATAGCTAGAAGAAAAATGGTCTTGAATGTCAGAAATTTCTCTGCAACCAACTTTAGGGGTTTGAAGGGAGCCCCTGAAAGGCCTTCTAAAACTATTGCCAGATCCCAAGCCGCCCCCTAGTGCGAGTTGCAGGCCTCAGCCTCAAAGTGCCATGAAGGAAACGAATGATCAGGGTGTCTCGACCCAAAGATGTAACACCCACCGGGGCGTGGAAAACCGCAATGGCCACCACATAGACCTTTAAGGTAGATGGACATAAACCTGAT
Organism: Chrosomus eos; assembly: GCA_036326025.1. Lineage (NCBI taxonomy): Eukaryota > Metazoa > Chordata > Actinopteri > Cypriniformes > Leuciscidae > Chrosomus > Chrosomus eos. Next base: position 53,250,174 of record CM070818.1, read on the forward strand.
GCAAAGCGATCTTGGAGAAACTTAAGTACTGTACTAACTGAACAGTTAACTGGATCCCACTGATGCTGGTGACTCCAAGACTTGAAAACTCTCCACTTTAGTGCATATAATTTCCTCGTAGCTGGGGCTCTGGAGCTAAGAATGGTCTCAACAACCTCAGTTGAGAGACCACTCTCTATAAGTTGGGCCCCCTCAGAGGCCAAACCCATAGTTTCCAAATCTCTGGTCGGGGATAAATATTGTGCCCCCAACCTGAGACAGAAGGTCTCTGCTGATCGGGATCTCCAAGGGAGGGCCGTCGAGGAGATGGATTAGGTCTGCAAACCAAATTTGACTCGGCGAGCATGGTGCTACTAGCAGTAGACTTATTCCGTCCTGGCTGACTCTCTCCAGAACTCCTGGGAGCAGAGCAACAGGGGGAAAAACGTACAGACGTAGCCTCGGCCACGTCTGCACCATAGCGTCCAGCCCCAGGGAGGCTGGGTGAGTAATGAAGAACCATAGTGGCAGTGTGTTGTGTACTGAGACGCGATTAGATCCACTTCTGCTTGGCCATAGAATTCCCATATCTGCTCCACCGCCTCGGGGTGGAGTCTTCAATCCCCTGGCCTCAGCCCCTGCCTCGACAGGGTGTCTGCTCCAATGTTCTGGCACCCTGGGATATACACTGCCCTCAGAGAGAGTATCTTCCCTAGGGACCACAGGAGGATCTGGTGCGCCATTTTGCAGAGTGGACGCGAACGCAGATTCCTCTGACGATTTATGTAAACACCGATGTGTTGTCTGTACGGACTAGCACATGATGTCTCAACGCATTGAAGACTGCCATCATTTCCAGGCAGTTTATGTTACAAGAAAGATGATGACCCTTCCACAGACCCTGGGCTGAGTGGCCTTCCATTACCGCTCCCCAGCCGGTGAGGGAAGCATCTGTCGAGATAGCAACTCGATGGCAAAGAGCTCCCAACACCGGACCCTGGGATAGGAACCAGTGTTTCCTCCATATAATCAAGGTGCGGAGGCACCACCGTGTGATCTTGATCGCACGAAGCGGGTTTCCCTTGGTTCTTAGCCACCACTGCAAGGGTCTCATGTACAGTAGGCCAAAGGGTATCACATTGCACGCTGCTGACATGAGTCCCAACAGTTTCTCGAACTGTTTCACAGTGCGTGACTGGCCTAGCTTCAACTCTTTTGTGGCTGTGAGGATAGCAGCTATACGAACGGGCTACAGAGTGGCTCACATCATGACTGAATCCCATACCACACCAAGGGAAGTGGTTCTCTGTAGTGGAGAAAGCACACTCTTCTTGGCATTGAGTCTCAACCCCAATTCCTTCATGTGAGCGAGGACGACCTCTCGATGCCGAACCACTGACTGCTCTGATTCCACCAGAATCAGTTGTTTATGTAGTTCAGAATGCGGATGAGCGGAGTCAGACCTGCATCTATGCACTCCATGAACGTGCGGGGTGATAGAGCTAGACCAAATGGTAGCACCCGATATTGGTATTCTTTACCCCCAAAAGAAAACCTCAGGAACTTCCTGTGTTGAGGGAGGATGGAGACATGGAAGTAAGCGTCTTTTAAATCTATCGTGATAAACCAGTCCTCTGATTTGATGTGGGTCACAATCTGTTTGAGTGTAAGCATCTTGAACTTGAGTTTCATGACTGCACGATTCAACAAACGAAGATCTAAAATGGGACGCAACCCTCCATCCTTTTTTGGAACAATAAAGTAGCGGCTGTAAAACCCCTATTCTCTGTCGAGAACACCTGCCTTATAGCTCCCTTCGCTAATAGAGACTCTACTTCTTGCTCCATTACCAGAGTCTGCTCGGGATGTATTAACGCGAGTAACACCCCGTTGTAACGAGATGGAGGAGAACCAAACTGTATTCTGTAACCTTTCTTTGTTATCTGCATGACCTATGGAGATATATACGGCAGATTTTTCCACTCAGTCAGAAAATGTTCTAAGGGTACCAGTCTCTCCAGACTGGCCTCTGGTGTTATTGTAAGAGTCACTTCAGTGACCTAAAGCATCCTGGCAGGAAACAACCGAATTGACTGTTTTTGAACCCCCCTCAGAGGGTGTGAGTCTGAAGCAACGTTGAGTTGATGCTGAGCCAAGAGCTCGCTGGGGACCTCTGCACCCCGAAGCACCATGGGTGGCGGGGTTGGCAGAACGGTCCCCTGAGGACCCTGAAGTGTAACGGGCACCGTGTACAGAGGTGAGCACCACTCCACCCCGGCTGGGGCTGTCCTCAATGGTCTGACGCATGTGGCGTCAGGGCCTCTTTTGTGCCGAAGCCTTCTTCGCCATAAGAATGGTCCTCGGATCCGGCTTTGACTTAGACTTGACTTCGGCTGAGAGTGTCGGTTTGGCCCCTATGATTTATTAAGAGGAGCACGAGATGCGATCTGTTGTGCACAATGTGAGGAGCTGGGCTGAGGATGCTCACGCCCAGCATCCCCAGGGGGCTGGACTCGGTGAGGGAGAAATCAGCCTCTGATTGTTTCTTTGCTTCTTGAAACCTTTCAACGACTGTGTTTACTGTGTCGCCAAAATGTCCAGAAAGAGAAAAAGGGGCATTAAACTGAAATGCGCAATCTTTTTCTTTTATTTCTGCTAGGTTTAGCTATAGGTGTCTCTCAGTAGCTACGAGGCCTGCCATAGACCGCCCAATGGCACGAGCGGTCTTCTTCATAGCCCTGAGAGAAAGATCAGTGGCCTGACGAAGTTCTCGAATTTCATCGGGACTGACTCCCACACTCTTATCCAGATCCCCCAACAGGTCTGCCTGATAGGCTTGAAGCAATGCCATAGTGTGAAGGCAGGCTCCAGCTTGACCTGCTGCCGTATAAGCTTTGCCCACTAAATTAGAAGTCTTTTTCTAAAGGTTTAGTGTGCAACACGGGAGCCTTCAGGGACGACTCCAACCCCGCCGATAGATCAATTTGCAAACCCCCAGAATGCATTCTTTGTGCTGCCTCGGCAGCAGCGGGTCCTGCAGCCTGAGGTTCTCGAACCTGACCACTTTCATCAAACATGGACAGACGGGAACGGAGCATGTGGAGCGGGAGACGCTCACAATGCTGACAGTCAGCCCCCTCGAAGGGTGACATAGCATGCTCCACTCCCAAACAAACTACACAAAGTTTGTGTGTATCTTTCCTATCGTCCTTCCAGGGAAGAAGGAGCCGAGGCTTGCACAGGGCACTGGATGGGGTGCAACAGCTGTGGCGCTTTGGTAGGGATTCCTATTCGTCGGTCACTACGTACGTTAGAGTAACCGACTGATAGGGAACATCTCGGTTACATATGGTAACCCTTGTTCCCTGAAGGAGGGAACAGAGACGTATGTCCCGTCACCACATCTGCTGCTGACATCTATCATGTCTAATAATAATAGATTTATTTGGAAAAACTTTTATTAATGTTTTAAATTAAATACTTTTAAACTAAAATATCTTTACCCTAATTTTTTTTCTTTTTTTTCTTGTAAAGGTTTGGAACGACATGATGACAGAATATTCATTTTTGGTTTTCTATTCCTTTAAACTTTGCCAGTTAAATTTTACTTGCTTACCTTCGTAACAGCCGTTTTGACTTGAAGAACTTTAAATTATAATACAAAAATCTAGACAGTTAGTTAAAATTATGATGTGCCATTTTCCACAGGAATCTGAAATAGGCTTTATTTTTGGAACTTACACCTAACTGAGGTTTTCTCACTTGCACCCACATAGCAAAAAGACAAGCTCTGCCACTGTCTCCCCCCATATTTGCATTAGTAAATTGTGGCCTGATGAAGCTACCTGATATCTGTTGCCCAATTATTCTCACTTCTTTCTTTTTTTTTTTTTTTTTTTTTTTGATTTTTACATAAATCACAGGTCAGATTAATTGAGCTGTGACATGCTATTTAAACACAATATGTTTTAAAATACTCTAAATAATTAGGAATTTTATTGATTTTACGGCATTTAGACTATTGTTTGAGAACAAAACTTGAGCTAAATAATGGCACTGTTATCTTCTGTAGAGCTGCTTTATAGCTGATTCAACTTTATTTCATAATTGAATTGCTTCCAGTCACACAATCAGACAGAAAGACATGCTGTCATATTTCTCTTATACATTCAAGCCACCAACGCCTTTTCTCTATCCAATTTTTTCTTGCAATTTGAGGTATTTGACACTACACTTCCTTGATTTGATTGTCACATAGAACTGGGTGAGCCTTCCTTGAGCTGCTTTCAGTCAGTTCAGCTGCACTGTAGCTAAACTTGGCTCCAGCTGGTAAGAAAAAGGGAAACACAAGGCCAAATTGGCTGCTTGTATCCAGGAGGTGGAGCAGATGACTGTGAGGTGAAAAGTCACAGTGATGTATTTGCACACTGACACAAGCCAGACTCATTGGAAAAATGCATTTCTTCTTGCACATTTCAAGGCACTTTAAAGTGACATGACCGGTGAGTGGTGCTGAAGGGTTAATACTTTATTGCATTTGAAAATAACTTACCACCTACACTAAAACCAGGGATGTACAGTGGGACAATTTACCACAGTAGCACACGTGCGATACAGTTTTTCGTGTGTGTGCGACATAGCCTCTTTGTTTGTGTGAAGTGAGGGAGCATCTGTTGTGTCACTTGTGTGCTTGTTTGTGTGTGAGGTCAATATGGTGCTGCACAATTAACTGAAATTAAACCGAATTCGTAATTAGGAAATTGCTAAGTTTTATTAAATAATTATATGCACATCATTGTCAAGGTTCTGTCACTTTTGTCAAGTTTATATCTTGGTTTGGTGACAGAACTCTGACACTCCCGGTTTGTCATGTGCTTTTGTTATAGTCCTGTTTGTTGTCTTCGGCCATCACTGGGGCGCGACAGGGAGAGTGGACAGCTCTTGGACAACTGGGCCTGGGACCGGTTGGGAGGGACTAGACAATCGACAGGAGAGCACATGGCACAAGGGTTGTCGATTGTCTAGCCCCTCCCATCTTGTTATCTGATTATTGATTAAAGGGTACCTATTATGGCATTTAAAATATTCCTAATGTTGTTCTGGGAGTCCCCAACAACAGTTTTACATGCATGCAATGACAAAAAACACTTTTGTTGTCTTATAATATGCATTTATTTTTACCTGATTTGCTCAGCGATTCCCAAATGATTCGTTTGACGACTCATTTTTCAAACCCCGCCTTTGCGTGACGCTAATCTGCAGTGATTGGTCAGACGACCCAGTCAGTTATTTTTTGCGTTAACCCAAAGCTTAAACATATTGATAAAGCACTGCAGTACTACAATACACTCTATTCTTTATGACAACTCCAATAACAACGACAAACATTTTACATATTTAAAAAAAAACACACACACACACACACACAGCTTGGAGACCTAAGCACTGAGCGTAACTGACACACACACAGCTTGGAGACCTAAGCTGCGAGAGCGTAACTGACACACACACACACACACACAACACACACACACACACACACACACACACACAGCTTGGAGACCTAAGCGCTGAGTGTAACTGACACACACACACACACACACACCACACACAGCTTGGAGACCTAAGCTGCGTTGAGCGTAACTGACACACACACACACACACACACACACACACACACACACACACACACACACACACACACACACACACACACACACACACACACTTATTGAGCATGCTACAAAACCCATAAAAACAACAATTATTAACAGTACTTACAGGTTGTGATTCGGAGGATGAAGCCGATCCAAATAAACTTGGTACTGAACGTTCCTTCAGTATCAACCGACTCGCGAATCCACACTTGAAAGCATTTATGTTTGTAAAGGAATCCTCATTAAAATGACGCGAACACAGCTCAAGGTGGCTATACTTGTGTGGTATATTTGTAAATATAAACTCTAGCCACTGATTCTTCACATGCTCGTCCCTGGGCAGTGAAAAAAAAGTTCGCTTTTGATTCGCACTTCAGAACAGCTCGTCGACATGTTGTTTTCACTGTTTTCTGGCGCGCGCAATGAGTGGGTGTGCCTTATTCAAATAACTTGTACAAGTGACGTACGAAAGTTAGAGAAAATGCATCGTTCGTCTATCGATTCATATCAGCGACTCTGAGTCGACTCTTACTTTTGAGAGACAATAACTTTGTATACGGTGAACTTTCATATATAAAACTTTGCAGGATGTTTTCGTTCACTTAGATCTATGTTACACACTACATGAAAGGTAATTTTCAAAATTCCATGATAGGTACCCTTTAATTGGTCTCAAGTCTGGAGGTCCAGGAGGACCCGACTTTGAGGGTCTCAAGTCAATACCTGTGTCTTCGGTAGAGTTTAGATCGGGCCCAAAAAATCAAGCCCGACCCTACCCAAGCCCGAGCATGTTGTGTCCGAGCCTGGCCCGGCCCGACACATTAACTGTAATTATGAGCCCGAGCCCGATTTAAACCTGACCATTTTTTAATATGTGGGTCGTTATAACTGACGTTCTCAACTAGCCTACTTTCTATGTTACTTTCTCCCATCCGCAACATTTATGTTTTGTCCCGCTCCCGCCCGCATAAGCCCGCAAATAGACTTTTTTTCTGTAGGCTACCTCCAAATACTTTCAAGTTAGCCTATGTGTCGCCATCTTACACATCAGCATAAATGCTCCTGATAAATTATTTGTTATTAAAGCATTAACACACAAACCACTGTTATAACATAAAAGCAAGCAGGCTACTGCGTGCATGGTTTGGCATGATATGACTGAATGATTTTGACTGAATGTGCGCAAACTGTGCTCCCTTAATAATTCCTAAGAAGCTGACATCAGTTCATTGCAATCTCACACATCTTTGTTATTATCAATGAAGCTGACTGCACAATGAATCTTTCATAATATATACACTTTGTTTGTTATATTTAGAGGATTTGCCAGCATACAGAATTCAGCTCTGAACAATAAGTCTGTTTTGAGCAGTAAGGGGAGTCTATCTTAAATGCTTCTGATTGGCCATTGCTTTCAAGATATCAACACACATGTCTGTGATTGGCTACATCACTCAATGCTGCAAACATGTTATAAAAAGAAACTCTGGCCTGTAAATCGTTTCTATTTTGTTTTAGTTGTTCTTGTTGCTTTTCTGCAAAAAAATTATTAGTTTTTATATGTTTTATTCATAGATATTTTTGGAGTTAGTTTGTGGGAGTCCCGCAAATCGTATTATTCTACGCAACCGGCACACACAGAGTGAGTGCATTACCGCCCGCACTTGCACTCGCCCATCTAATCTAGTCCCGTGCTGCACTCTTTTGCGTTGGGAGTGCACGTTTCTAGATCAAGGGCCCGGCCCGGCTCGAGGATAGTGAAGGGAAATATCGGCCCCACCCGGCCTGAGGGTCGGGTCAGGTCGGGTCAAGTTCGGGCTCGGGCAGAGAATCTAAGCTCTAGTCTTCTGACAAGTTGGCCGTCTCTGCATAGGCGGAGGGTGAACCAACTCCAGGGCAAGGCTAAGATGTGCGCTTCCCCTTGATGCATTTAAATCGATTTTTGTAGTTTTAATCAACGTGTTGCCAAGCAACAACTTAAACGTCCCAGTATAAACGCTCCCGTTAACTAATTTGTTATTAACGCTTACTACGTTTGCAAACTGTTAATTCTAGAAAAAAAGCAATCAGTACCAAATAATAAATAATAATCACTAATCAGCCAATATAAATAAACACTGCCTTACCTAATGCAGCAAAATCCTGCGTTTAGACCTGGCGTCATATGCGTTGATGATGTCCTCGTTATTTAGTTTTGTGGTTATGTCACTCTCAATATGCAGCAGACTCAAGGATGAAAGTCTCTCCTGTCCCATTGTTGAACGCATCCAATTCTTTACGCGTCACATAGCTGAAAAAGATCTCTCGCATGGTGCGGTCCCCACCGGTAATGTTAGAGCCAACTTGAAAAGTTTTTCGAAGTTTGGATAAAATCCAGTCGAGAGTGCCTCCTTAACGAAGTCAGGAGGTGTGTGACGTGAGTTCAGTTTCAGTAAATTCATCTCAGTACATGCCAATTTAGGGTTGATAGAGAGGGTGGTCGCATATTTATTTAAAATAAACTGCGCGCCCTATGGGTCACATTTTAGCACTGCATCCACACTCTTTGCTATTCCCATGGTCTGGGTGGAAAACCGGGACTGACACTCACCCAACAGGGTATCCAAAACAGGAAAATAGAGCTGCTGGGCCCATTTCTCTTTCATGGTTTGTGTGATGTTTGATTGATATTCTCTTTGCCCAAGGGAACTTGTTACAACAGAGGAATCCAACATAGCAGTTCTTTTTACAGTTCGCTTATGCGTGCGATCGCGTTCATCTTCACTGACTGAAATGTCAAGTGAATTACAGAATGCTTTAATCTCCATCCATACTTCGTCCCACTTTTCAGTGGTCCTCATGTTCTCAAGGCCGTTTATTGTAGATTCCATGACACTTGAGGCCTGAGACAGTGTCGTGTCTTTCTTTTGTAGTGCCTTGTGTGCAACATGGATCATACTGAAAACATGGTAAAACACCAACAGACACACACAGAACGTGGCCTTCTTGAGATGGCTTAAGAGACCGGATGCCTCAACAAACCTACGATAAGGGGGAACAGAGAGCTCGGAAAGAGTGGAGAGCAGGGCTCTTATTGAAGTCTTGACAGCTGCTATGTTTTTCCATCGACACGCCCATCTCGTGTCGCTGAGTGCTGTCAGTTCGGCTTTAACCCCGAGCTCCTTTTGGTGCTGCTGATATGCATGGTGTGTGCCTGGTTGTGAGAAAAATACATACAGACTCTCGAGGATTTGAAAAAACGTAGATGCTGTACGATTTACCTTGCATGCATCGACCAAAACCAAATTCAACTTGTGGGCCATACAGTGGATGTACAGCGCAGATGGATGGTCTTGACGGAGTTTCTTCTGAACTCCGTTTACGTGACCGGACATGACAGCCGCTCCGTCATAACTTTGTGCAACAATGGGTAAAGTGTAGATTCCACACGCATCCAGAAAGTGTTTTATGTGTCCATAAATTCCAGTAGCATCAACTCTTTCAGAACAGTCCACAAATCCTAGAAATCTTTCCTTTATCTCCAGCTTCTCTGTGTACCTCACACAACGGCCATTTGTTCCTCTTTAAAACTCCGTGCTTCGTCCACTAGAACAGTAAAAAAAAACATTGTTTTCGATGCCGCGGATTATTTTGTTTTTGACTAAACCAGAAGCAATTTCTAAAATTTTCATTTTGTGTGTCAGGGCTCGTTAGATTAAACGGGGCCTTTAATCGAGCACAGAAAGCGGCGTCACGTCTGGCGTACCAGTCACACAGCTCCAAAAAGTTCCCACGATTTGCAGAAGTCTCTCTCTCGTCGTGCCCTCTCAGTGCAAGTCCTTGCTTTCCTATATAGAGCAATATGTCAACAATGGATGCTGCATATTCCCTATTGCTCTGCACTGAGGTCCTGTGAGATTCACTTAAAGGGGTGGTTCGGAATTTTGGACATCAGGCCTCATTTCCAAGTGAGCCTTAGTGTTATCTATCAGTAGAGACATTTTTTTTTTTAATTCATCCAGTCGTCCCAGTTGCGTAGTTGGCCGGTGCTAGGTTAGCGCGAATCAATGGAACCAGTTTTAGCATGCCATTAAAACATTTTACCCACTCCACAGTACACTAAAAGCAAATCAATTATAACACCAGACTATCGATGTAAGTGTCCGTTGAGAGAATAATGTCAGAAATCAAACTATCCTTTTCATCCTAATGATTGCATTACATTTACAGGAACTAGTTTCTCAGCAGCAGCGGAATTATACTTTGCTCCGGTTAGTAGTAACGTTACTGCGTCAAAAAGTAAACAGAACAGAAGCACATGACAGTCGGGAGGTCTAGCTAGCTTAGTAATAATTGTTGAGGTAAACAAAGGCAACATGGTGATTCGGTGTGCATTTCGCAATTGCAAAATCAAACCTAATAAATGTTCATCGCGAAGTTTTCACACATTTAATTTTGAAGATCCAGAAAGGATTCAACTTTGGATTATTTCTTCGGGCTTGGACAAGGAGACACCGACAGAGACTCTAAATTTGGACTCTAAAAAGGGATTTGCAGTGACCATTTTAGACCAGACGACTTTAAAGAACCATTTAATCGAAACGGTCACAGGTTTATGACAAGGAATGCAGTTCCAGCCGTCTTTCCAGATGCACCAACAGCTACAGATGTACAGGTAATAACTTTTGTTAGGCTACTCTAGCTAGCTAATGAAGCTAGCCCTTTCATAACTGATAGATCGACACTGACAACTGGTGCTCCGTTATGCACGGGAGGCGCTGTGCCCGGAAACGTTTACATTTTGGAAACTAGTGTCTAGCTCCAGTTCTGTTAGCTATATGTGTGATAACTAAGTTCCACTCCTTGCAGCAAAAACACTCGTCTTCCGTCGGCATTTGTATACATTTTCTGCACTGGCACCACCAGTCTCCCGATGTTCTGTCCCGGTTCTCTACGGCATCTCCACTGGCTGCTGTCTCTACAGACATTCTTTCTCTTTCTGCCCTTTTAGCATCCATCTCGATTAATTCTTCATCTGTGTATTCTGGCTCATACATATATGGTTCGTTGAATAACTCACATTCTTCTTCTTCATCGTCTTCAAAGTCCGAAACAATGGTATTGCTTTCAAACGTTGCCATAGTCATCTGTCTTGCTATTACATATGTCATAAATTATACTCTGCTTCTGTAGTGATGAGTGTCAGCGGCAGGTAAATACACTTGCGTGAATGTCGTGTGGACCTACTCTCTCTTTTGCCTGGGTAACATATCACTCCACCGCTGCTGTAGACTGCTAATAAATATAGGTAAAACAATATAACTATTGCAATGCGATGAAAAGGATAGTTTGATTTCTAACATTATTCTCTCAACAGACACTTACATCGATAGTCTGGCGTTATAATTGATTTGCTTTTAGTGTACTGTGGAGTGGGTAAAACTGTTTTATGGCATGCTAAAAATGGTTCCATTGATTCGCGCTAGCCTAGCACCGGCCAACTACGCAACTGGGACGACTGGATGAATTTTTTTTTAAAATGTATCTACTGATAGATAACACTAAGGCTCACTTGGAAATGAGGCCCGATGTCCAAAATTCCGAACCACCCCTTTAACTGTGCAGCGATGGAACCAGTAGCTTTGGTTTGTTCAAAGCAGTGCCACTGATCACTGCACTGACGATGCGGTGCTCCGTCTGCGTGTTTCTGTAACTTTGCTAATATATTCTTCCAGTCACATACTCCATTTGCAATAAAAGCAGGATCTCTGTATGCACCACTAGAACTGCACTGAAACAATCTACATGGGAAGCAGAAAATCGCGTCTACCTCTTTGCTGTATTCAATGAATGATTATGCCTTATAGTAATCGGACGAAAATGACCAGTTCTGCTTACCGAACAATGTTTTGGGGTATTCGGGCAAGTAAGGTTGTGATGGTCCAGTTTCCTTTGTGCCCAAATCCACAGGTGTGCTACTTTTATTGGTAGCACAGTCAAAGATCCGTTTACAAGGCCTGATGCAGCCAGACTCACCCGCGGTATCTGTTAAAATCTGTGAAGATGAGCTTTCTTCTAAGTTTTTGTCAGATATTTGCACACTTGAATTTGATGGATCAGGGCTGTTGATAGGGTCGTTGCTGCTTAAAGTTTTCTTCTTGAAAAATGTTCTTATGTCCATTATGAAAACTACCGAACAAGTTAACTACATCAAAAAAGCCAGACAAATGGAGCTGGTTATGTGATGCAAAAATTAAAATGTAGGCTATTCATTTACAAATAATGCAATGACAGGTTGACCTTTATGTTAGGTTGAGACTAAAAAAAACAACTGTGAAAATAGAGTGTCTAAGCTTTTCCCTTTATACAGTTTGTCTTAAAATCATTCACTTGCTCTCCAATCTGATTTACACACTTTCCTCTATTTCTGTTGGAATCAAACACCATCTTATATGTGTGTGTTTCTCACAGAACCCCAAGACTTTCCCCCTGGGAGAGGGAAATGAAGTATTTTTAGCGGTTGCACTTCTGTGTTGCTTGTCATCTCTCCGTCCCTCCTTTTTTCCCATATTTCCTGATTCCAGTCCATGGGAAAGATACATCCTCCACCCAGTTTCTCACTTTCGCTCTGTTGCCATTGGCTTCCTGCCGCTGCTCGTCAACAATTCTCTGCCCTAGGGAAGACGTCTCCATAGTAACTGCCTTCGCTGAGGCAACTCGTCGGGATGTTCAGTGGAGCCAGGTTATTTCAGCACGATTCAGCGATTTACATAGAGCCAAAACATGTCTTTTGACACTGGGCTAGAGAAGAGGAGGGAAAGATTACAGGAAAGAGAAAGGAAAAAGAAACGAAGGACAGAAAGAACGAGAGAAAGAAAGGAAGTCAATCAATGAGAGAAAGCAAAACAAACCTTTGTAAATAAAGGAGGGGTGAAGAGGTTTTGTCTGGGATGTAAAGGGCAAGAAAAGAAAATCATCCCTGTGCATGCGTTTGTTTTTATAAGTCCTTTTCCTAAGGAAGTCTGTGAAGCAGCATCCCGGTGGAAAATTGTATTGCTTTACCGAAACACAACTGATAATAGATATCTCGTAAAAATTAGTCAATATGTCAATTGACATGCTGTCAACAGTATAGAGCTATAAAATGAGCGTGGATAGGAGCAACATGATCTTATGAGTATTCATAATATTATGTATTACTTCACCACGGCATGCTTACATTTACCTTTGTTTGCATAGGCACTAAACGTACAATATTGATTTGTTGACAGCTTCTAAAACTAAGGAACAACTTTACAGAAGTACAAATATTTACGAATCTTTATTTAATCTGTGAACACTTAATTCATGGAATACTATTTATGATCAACGAGATTTCGGCTGATGTGTGCTTTTGAGTGATATTTACGCGACTTCCCAGAGTAGATCGAGATGGTATGTTGTAAGTAAAAATATTGTCACTGTAGTCAAGTCAAGTCAAGTCACCTTTATTTATATAGCGCTTTTTACAATACAAATTGTTTCAAAGCAGCTTTACAGAGATAACAGGAAAACAATGTTGTAATAGTATTGTTCAATTGAAAATTAAATGTCCCCAACTAAGCAAGCCAAAAGGCGAAGGCAACAGTGGCAAGGAACCAAAACTCCATCAGGTGACAGAATGGAGAAAAAAACCTTGGGAGAACCAGGCTCAGTCGGGGGGCCAGTCCTCCTTTGGCCAACGAATGAACAGTGTATGATTATGAGTTAGGCAGCATAATGCCAGGAGTCAGATGGGATCAGAACTTTCACGATATTATCCAGTTCATCTGGTTGGGTTGGGTCATCCGGCCGGTGAGGAGATGAGTGGTGAGGTGTCCATGGGCCTTCACAGCCCTGATAATGCGTGTCGACGTGTCCATGTGATGGTCCTTCATCAGATCTGGATATGCCCTGGATCCGGCGGTCTGCGGTAAACCTCGGGATAAACAGAGAGACTAATATTAGCGTAGACGCCATCCTTCTTATGATGTACAAAGTACATCAGGAATTATGGGAAGTGTTCCCGGTTCCGGCTGATCTAATCTATGCAGCCTAACATTGAATTATAGAAATCTATAATGTGTTATGTGTATGCTAAGCCAAAGAGATGTGTTTTTAGTCTAGATTTAAACTGACAGACTGTATCTGCTTCCCGGACCGTGTTAGGAAGATTGTTCCAAAGTTTTGGTGCTAAATAGGAAAAGGATCTACCGCCAGCAGTCGATTTTGATATTTTAGGTATTATCAACTGGCCAGAATTTTGAGATCGCAATAGACGTGAAGGACTATAATGCGTTAAGAGCTCGCTCAAGTACTGGGGAGCTAAACCATTTAGTGCTTTGTAAGTAATCAGCAATATTTTAAAATTTATACGATGTTTAATAGGCAGCCAATGCAGTGTTGACAGAACCGGGCTAATATGGTCATACTTCCTGGTTCTGGTAAGAACTCTAGCGGCTGCGTTTTGAACTAGCTGTAGTTTGTTTAATAAGCGTGCAGGGCAACCACCCAGTAGAGCATTACAATAATCTAGCCTTGAGGTCATGAACGCATGAACTAATTGTTCCGCATTTGTCAGTGAGAGCATATGACGTAATTTAGATATATTTTTAAGATGGAAAAATGCGGTTTTACAAATACTAGACACGTGACTTTCAAATGAAAGATTGGTATCAAAGAGCACACCCAGGTTCCTAACTAACGTCGAAGACTTAACAGAGCAGCCATCAAGTGTTAGACAGTATTCTAGGTTATTAGGTGAGGAAGTTTTTTGTCCAATGATTAGAATCTCTGTTTTTTCAGAATTTAGTAATAGGAAATTACTGGTCATCCAATTTTTTATATCAGCTATGCATTCCGTTAATTTTGTGAATTGGTAAGTTTCGTTAGGTTTTGAAGAAATATACAGCTGAGTATCATCAGCATAACAGTGAAAGCTAATTCCATATTTCCTAATTATATCTCCTAATGGTAGCATGTACAGAGTGAAGAGCAGCGGTCCTAGTACTGAGCCTTGTGGTACGCCATACTGAACTTGTGATCGATAAGACATCTCTTCATTTACTGCTACAAACTGATATCGGTCAGATAAGTATGATTTAAACCATGCTAGTGCAATTCCGCTAATGCCAACATAGTTTTCTAGTCTATTTAAAAGAATGTTGTGGTCGATAGTATCAAATGCCGCACTAAGATCAAGTAACACTAATAGAGAGATACAACCACGATCGGATGATAGGAGCAAATCATTTGTGACTTTAATGAGAGCAGTCTCAGTACTATGGTACGGTCTAAATCCGGACTGAAAATCCTCGCAGATATTATTTCTTTCTAAAAAGGAACACAGTTGTGAGGATACTGCTTTTTCTAGTATCTTTGACAGAAAAGGCAGATTCGAGATCGGCCTGTAATTGACTAATTCTGTAGGATCAAGTTGCGGTTTTTTAACAAGCGGTTTAATCATAGCCAACTTAAAGGTTTTTGGTACGTATCCTAATGACAAAGATGAATTAATGATATCTAGAAGAGGATCTATGACCTCTGGAAGCATCTCTTTCAGTAGCTTAGTCGGTATAGGGTCTAGCATACAAGTTGTCGATTTAGATGAATTAACAATTTTGCAAAATTCTTCCTCTCCTATAGCAACAAATGAATCAAAATGCTCCTCACGGAGACTACAATATACTCCCTGATGCGATACTGTAGTAGACGGTTGCATAGTTATAATTTTGTCCCTGATATTATCAATCTTATAAGTGAAGAAGTTCATAAAGTCATTACTGCTGTGTTTCTTATAAACTTCTGGGCTTGAAGCTTTCTTTTTCGTTAGTTTAGTCACTTGTTCAAATAAATACCTAGGATTATGTTTATTTTCTTCTAATAGGGTTGAAAAATAATTAGTTCTAGCATCTTTTAAGGCCTCTCTGTAAGCAATCGAGCTCTCCTTCCATGAAATCCGAAATACCTCTAGTTTTGTTTTCTTCCAGTTTCGCTCCATTTTTCTGGCTGCTCTCTTAAGGGCCCGGGTGTGCTCATTGTACCACGGCGTTGGACTATTTTCTTTGATTTTCTTTAAGCGCAGCGGAGCAACTATGTCTAAAGTGCTGGAAAAGAGAGAGTTAAAAGTTTCTGTTGCAATATCAAGTTCTTCTAAGCTATCTGGGATGCTGAGATTATGAAACTGATTTGGAAGATTATTGATAAAGCAATCTTTAGTGGCAGAAGTGATAGGTCTAACATATTTATAACATGGAGTCGGCTTTGCAGCCTTGGCTAAATGTAATTTACACGAGACTAGATAGTGATCGGAGATGTCGTCGCTCTGCTGTAGAATTTCAACGCCATCAACATCTATTCCATGTGATAATATTAGATCAAGAGTATGATTACGACAATGAGTAGGTCCTGACACGTGCTGTCTCACTCCAATTGAGTTTATAATGTCTTTAAATGCCAATCCCAATGCATCTTTTTCATTATCTACATGTATATTAAAATCACCAACAATTAGGACTTTATCTGCAGCCAATACTAATTCTGATAGAAAGTCAGCAAATTCTTTGATAAAATCTTTATGGTGCCCTGGTGGCCTGTATACAGTAGCCAGCAGAATTCTCAAACGTGATTTATTGTTTACACTATACATTTTTACATTAAGCACCAACACTTCAAAAGAAGTATATTTAAAACTAGATTTCTTAGTGGTTTTCAGAATATTACTATAAATTACAGCAACACCTCCCCCTTTGCCTTTCGGACGAGGCTCATGTTTATAACAATAATCTTGCGGAGTGGACTCATTTAAAGTAATGTAATCGTTTGGTTTTAGCCAGGTTTCTGTCAAACACAGCACATCTAGGTTATAGTCTTTAATCTTATCATTAACTATGAGCGATTTTGAATTAAGGGATCGAATATTCAGCAACCCAAGCTTTATCGTTTGCTCATCTGTATTATATCTGTTTTTTATTTGTTGAACATCAATTAGATTTTTAACCTTAGAAAGGTTTGGCAGTTTTTTGGATTTCCAAATTCGGGGAACAGACACAGTCTCTATATGATGATATCTAGGTGAAAGAGTCTCTATGTGATGAGATTTATCTGACCTTGGTGACGTGAGGCCGCTAGCAGACGGTCGGTTTAGCCAGTTTGTCTGCTTCCTGACCTGAGCCCCAGATTGTCATGTTTTATCTCTAAGACTATGAGCCAAATTACTAGAGAGAAGAGCAGCACCATCCCAGGTGGGATGAATACCATCTCTTTTCAACAGGTCAGGCTTGCCCCAAAAACTTTTCCAATTGTCTATGAATTCTATATTATGTTGCGGACACCAATTAGACAACCAGCCATTGAGTGAACACAATCTACTAACTATCTCATCACTCCTTCGAACAGGAAGGGGGCCAGAGCAGATTACAGTGCCTGACATCGTACTTGCGAGTTCAAACACCTCTTTAATATTAATTTTGGTGATCTCCGACTGGCGAAGTCGAACATCATTAGTGCCGACGTGAATAACAATCTTAGAGAATTTACGATTAGCATTAGCCAGCACTTTTAAATTTGATTTGATGTCAGGCGCTCTGGCTCCCGGCAAACATGTGACTATGGTGGCTGGTGTCTCTATTTTCACGTTCCGTGTAATAGAATCGCCAATTACCAGGGCACAATCAACAGCATTCTCAGTGGGTGTTTCACTGAGAGGGGCAAATCGATTTGTTATGGTAACCGGAACAGAAGAGTGGTTTTTTGATCCGCGACTAGAGCGATTTCTCACCGACACCCATCTGCCTGGCTGCACAGGCAATAACTCAGCCGGAACCGAATCATGTAAATGGTTCACTATGCTAGGCGCATCCAAAGTAGTATCTAAAGCTCGAGCACACTTACTATCCTCAATTAAAGTTTGGATGCGTGTCTCTAATTCTGAAATCTTCTCCGTCAGCCTGACTGTCTCCTTGCATTTATCACATATAAACCCTATGCCGACGGGGAAGGCTATGGTAAACATATGGCATGATGTGCAAGTGACAATAACAGGACAAGACATTACTCACCGTGTTTGTTGACTGATTCTTACTCACCTGGGCTTTTTATGAACTCAGATGTGCGGGCGCGCACGAGAAAAATAAATAAATAACTGAGCGCACGGGGGGCGCCTTAACAGGCTAGCGAGATACTAGCGTGTTGTGCTAACAATAACGGAAGCTAGCGATGTTAGGTAAGCTGTAATTAGTAGTATAAACAACTAGAAATGATAGTAAACGATGGTTCAAAACAGAAAGAAATGCGAGGCTTAGACGGAGCTAACAGCCTCGGAGCAAACACACTCACACACAACAGCAGGCAGCGAGGTGAACTGTACATTTTTTTCTGTCTGTTTCATTTTTTTATATTGTTGAAAAATGGTTTTGTATAGGTTATTGTGTGTCTGTGTGACCTATAAGTGTGAAGAAGGGAGATTTCAGTAGCACAATGATGGGCTACTATAAATAGAATTGGGTTCTGTCATCATTAAAGTTCATATTCCTCTCTGTCATAATGTATTTATAGTCCACCACCACACATTAAACTAAATGAGTTTGAAAATCCAACAAGAAAAACTTTTTCTAATGATTCCATGTCCATATCATGTGGTATCTTCCCATTAGCAATTCATGAGTTCCCTGAGGACATCTTTACCAAAGAACAGCGAAAGAGAGGTGCCATACTACTACACGTGCTATGTGTGAGTCTATCTATCTATCTATCTATCCATCTATCCATCTATCCATCCATCCATCCATCCATCCATCCATCCATCCATCCATCGTATCTATCTATCTAATCTTCTCTCTTCTTGTTGCAGGCCATCTATATGTTCTACGCACTTGCTCTTGTTTGCGATGACTATTTTGTCCCCTCCCTGGAGAAGATCTCAGAGGTGAGTCAAGGCACCTGTCAGACATTTCAGCTGGAAAAAGAATGACAACACGTTACTTTTGCCATTTCTCAGAAAACGAAGTGATGACAGCCTTGATTTCCCTGCTCCCATGGGTCAGCACTGATGCTATGTGTCAGGAACTCTGGGTTAAGTGTTAATTAACACATCAAGATTGGAAGGTGTGTTTCCTTTTGGGAAATTCCCTTTATTCATGTTCCTTTAGGAAATGACCTTTGTTCACAATTTGTCAGGATTTAATAATTCCTTTAAAACATCAGAGATTCATGCCGCTGGGAACCCTTGTGAAAAAGAAGTAAACTTAGCATTCTTTTAAAAAAAGTATTTATTACATTACAATTTCTGTCACCGTTATGTTCTGTAAGTTTCTGTTTTCATGGACTTTCAGTTTGTTTTCATTTGTCACGTGTCCTTTGGAGATTCCCACCACTCATCTGTCTCTTTGGTTACCGTCATTATTAGTTCATATGTGTCAGCTGTGTTTAATTAATTATCCTTTGTGTATAGTACTTAAGTTGTTCCCTCTTCTCCACTCTTGGTCTGGTGACTCTGGTCACAGTTATGTTATTTGTGTTTGCTATCTGTCTGTCTGTCTGCCTGCCTAAAGGAATAGCATTATTAAAACTATTTTTGTTTGGAACTTTCTTCGTCTGTTCGCCTGCAAACACCCTGTGCCATAGGGATGGGCAAATGAAAACTCATGAAGCACTGAGGCTTTCCCCTGAATGTTCTGGGAAAAGATTCGAAACATCAAGAGTGTTGAAAATACTAATGATAAAATAGAGTTGCTTGATGGAAGTAAAAGGTGGTCTACATATTTTATGGTTTCTATGCTGTTTATATGGCAGAATATATGATAATGTAACATAGGCTATAGGCTTATTAATATATAAAAAAATGGACTTAACCTTCCAAAAACCTGTAGAGTAGTAGTCTGGGTTCAAACAATCCGATACGCAAAGTGAAGTATTCACGTAAATGGAAAGAAAGCGAGGCTTCATTTTTCATTGATCATGTGTTTCTCTGAAAACAATACGCACTCCGGCACGTAGTTTCATGAGATATTGCACTGCGAACTCGATACATGCTTTGAAGCTTCAGTGTCATAAGTAACATCACTACCGTGACAGATGACAGGACCAGAAATGGACTACACAGTGCAATTCACTGCTGTGGCTCGTGAGAGCCAAAACTTTTTCGTTTTTACCAAAAGATTTTGCCGTCTTGCACTCACCTGCCCTTACGACGACGAGACCCTGAAGTCACTTTTCTGGATCAGGGCAAACTATTATCATCCCATCGACCTCCCAAAGAACTAAACTGGAGTTTTGCATCCAGATCCAGAGAACAGCCAGACCCAGAGCAAACATCTACACCAACGACCACGGAGAAGTCACGTGACCCCACGTGAAAAAAAAATTGTCTATTGAGCAAGTTACCTAATAGATTTCATAATCCAATGAGTGCTGAACATTAAGTGGCATACATCTACCCAAAATATTTCACAACCAGAAAAGAACTAACATAAGGGATAATCCACGGCTAGGTGTGCTTTAAACAATTTTAATCCACGACGTGGAGGCAAAGAAACACATGACGTGAAACTCGGAATGGTAAGTTCCCTAGTAAAAAAAAAAAAAATTTTGAAAATGTATTTGAAATCCATTTATTTTGTGCTGAGTATACAACAAATACATTTACATATTTATGTACTTAATAAAAATGACCCTGCAGTTGAACATTTGGCATACTAAACTGGTATACTTAAAGTCTGCTAAATTGGAACACCAATTATTTTGTACTAAATGCACTTTAATTGTGGAGAAGTAGTGCTGAAGTCCAAATAAATACATAATTAAAGGATTAGTTCACTTTTTAAAAAACTTTTGCTGATAATTTACTCACCCCCATGTCATCCAAGATGTCCATGTCTTTCTTTCTTCAGTCGAAAAGAAATTAAGGATTTTGATGAAAACATTCCAGGATTTTTCTCCATATAATGGACTTCAATAGTAGCCAAAACGGTTCAAGGTCCAAATGACAGTTTCACTGCAGCTTCAAAGGACTTTAAACATACCAGACGATGAATCAGGGTCTAAAAAGTAATCCTTTAAGTGTATTTGATTGTGCTCAAGGGGAACTTTTGCAAGTATACTTAAGGTACACTTTAAATATCTTGCATTTAAAGACTGATATTATACAGAGATCATACAATCCTTATTAATGATGATATTAAAACACATTTTAGGCTTTATATTAAGAAATGTGCAGTGTGCAATAAAAAAATTGTCCAAATAAAGTTGAATTATAATTGTATATCAGTAAGTCTTAAATTACGTCAATACGTTAATGGATTTGAAGTATACTGTCTACAGGTCGTTAGATCTAGCATTCTGCCCACTTTATACACACACAGAAAAATTGGTCTAAAGATGCATCCTAGGATGCACTAGGTCACATCCTAAGTGATGTTTCGGAGTTCCTCGTGTGTCCCAGGTCTTTCGTCATTATACTCCCTCAGGTGACCCAGCTAGGGTTGAACAGACCCTGACTTGTGTCCCAGCAGCAGTAGCCCATGAATCACTCCTCCTGATCCACAGCCATCTAGATCCACTTGCCCTTTCTGTTTCCATTGTAGACTTAATAAAAGTAATTTCGTAGTTACTTCTATTGTCTTTTAAATGCACAGCTGAATGTACTGATAAGCATTTATGGTATACTAAATATATTTTATTGTCAGTTCTAATGAAACTTGTAGCTAATGTATTTTAATATATTTGTAATTACACAAAGTTTGTAATGATAAAGTTACAATTTAGTACCTTTAAAATATATTAAAATTAATGCAGGTGCAAATAATAGTTTTTTAAAAAAATATACTTTTTGGTGTACATTACAAGTGCGCATCCAGTACAATAGAGCACACTTCTTTTTAACAATGGAAGTTTGGTTGATGTACATGGCATTTGGTGTGGTATCCATGAGTGCAGATAAATATCTTGAAACATTGTGTTTCAAGACACTTTACAAGGAATCGTCAAAGAAACTGTTTTATTATTTTCATATTATTGCTAGTACCCATGATTAATCATCTACTGCATATAATGCTTTTCACTAGAATCTGCAGCTGAGTGAAGATGTAGCTGGAGCTACTTTTATGGCTGCAGGAAGTTCTGCTCCCGAATTATTTACTTCCTTAATAGGTCAGTTTTCTTTTTCACTACCTTTGATTACCTACCTCCACTTGATTGGTTATTATTGGTTAAGTTGTGCACATACTACTTTTTATATATTACATTGCAAAAGTCCTGTCCTGTTTTTTAACACAATTTTTACAGCATAATTTTTTAAAAGGTAAATCATAATTTACTCACCTTCAAACCCATTGAACATAAAAGGGGACATTTTAAATATTCAAGTTGTTTTTTTACATACAATGAAAGCATATAATGTCAAATGCAGTACGGCATGACTTTCAGTCAAGCTTATGTTGAAACTGTTCAATACTTTAAATACATTAAGATATTACATTATAGTATTACTTTCTTTTACAATATATATTATGTAATTTCCTGTAAATCTGCTTTGAAACAATATGTATTGTAAAAAGCAGCACACTAATAAATAAGAATTGACTTGATGATGTTACCAGGGACTGTCAAGCTCTACTGAGGACAGAAAAGTCCTTATTTACTTAAAATCTGGTTTAAAATGAATATATATTTAAAAAAATTGTTGTTACCTTCAAACAGTTATTATATTCTTTCAGAAAAAAAGCTGAAACATTCTTCAAAAGTTAATCATTTTGTGTTATTTGAATTAAATGTATACAGGTTTGGAACAACATCAAGATAATTTATCATAGGTGCCCTTTAACAAGTCTGTTGAGTTCTTTTTTTTATATAATTTAAAACACATGGTAAAATGTGAAATTTGTTTAATGATCAATGTAATTCCTCTGCCACATATTGTTACCATTGTTCATGTGCTTGATGGCAGGTGTATTTATCACAGAGGGGGATGTCGGTGTAGGCACCATTGTTGGGTCGGCTGTCTTCAACATACTGGTCATCATTGGAGTGTGTGGCATCTTTGCCCGTCAGGTAGACATTATGATCTACCAATCTGACCTCATCATTCATTCCTCTCAGCTTATGAGAAAATTTTAGCAGAAGCATAAAATTGTGTTAAGAAGGTACAAATGAACTTTGCGAGAAAAAGTCAGAATTGTGAAAAATAAACTTGCACTTCAGAATTGTGAGCTGACACTTGAAATAAGAATATTGCCACATTTTCTTGTGTGTCCATTTGTGACCTAGACGGTGGTCCTTACCTGGTGGCCTATGTTCAGAGATTCGTTGTACTACATCTTCTCAGTGTTGGCCTTGATTTTGGTGAGTATATGGGTACATATGAGAGAGGACAAAAGAGAAGAGAATAGTACAAAGCAATTTATATTGTTTTATTAAGGCAGAGTTTTGCAAATGGGTGTTCATGAGGGAACTGCAGGGGATTCATGAGTTGATGAAAAGCTAATGAATGAATGCAACTGGATGTATCATTGAAATAACCAAATTGGGCTGCAGAATTCATTGAAATAAAACTAAAACAGCAATATATATTATTAAATCGAGATTATCAAATCGAAGAAGTTCCCTTTTGAGTGAACTCAATGCTGCGTAATGACTTTGACGCTATGGGAATATGCATGAGCCGGTGTCTGAAGCATGTGTGGAAAAAGACTATCTTGATTTTGTTTCTGATTTTGCTTCAGAGTTTCGAATTGTTTCAGAGGTTGAGCAACTGGAGGCTTGGTGAAGAGCTAACAACCTCTGCATTAATGCTAAGAAAACAAAGGAAATGATTGTGGATTTTAGGAGGGTTGTTAGGAGCCTTCCTGTTCCTATCTACATTGGAGGAACACCAGTTGAGGTCGTCCCTAGTTTAAAATATCTGAGGATATACATGGACCATGACATAACCTAGCATACTAATGCCATGAGTATAATAAAGAAGGCCAATCAATGGCTGTACTTCTTAAGGAGGCTCAAGAGGGCTGGGCTGGGAACCACAGTCCTTACATCCTTCTATAGGTGTGCAGTGGAGAGTACCATCACGTCATGTGTTACTGTGTGGTTTGAAAACTGTTCTGCCACAGATAGGAAGCCTCTGCAGCTGTTTGTGGTGAAATTGGCACAGAGGATTACTGGCGGCAGTTTTCCAACAATTGAGGATATTTACAGTAGTAGATGCAGGGACAGGGCTGCCAGTATTATGAAGGACTCTTCCCACCCTCCCTATGGACTGTGCCTCGCTTCTCTCAAGAAGAAGGTTGCGCTCCATCTAGGCCAGAAAAACTAAGCACAGGAACAGTTTTTTTCTAGAGGCTGTTCGACTGACAAATTATTGCTCTTCTACTCTGCCTGCAATAATATAGATATGTGCATGTGTAATACAGTTATACCTGAAAGACTCGGGAGAATAATACTGTAACAATGAACCATTTATTAACAGCTCAGCAAGCAATATATGATAAAGTTCTTTGGCGTAGGCCCCGTCCGTAGCGCGCAATCTGAGAGTACGGACTCTCATTTCCTGCCTGAAGATGAAGGCAGGGGCGCAGCCGACCCCCTGTGAGGTACGGGAAGGGACCATCCTGGTGGTGGTGGGGAGGATGGAGGGGAAGGAACCATCTCTGTGGTGGTGGGGAGGATGGAGGTAAATGGAAGTGTCAGCATCTGCGAACTCAGACATGTGTAAGTACCTATCTTTTATACCACAAGTATTAGAACACGATTGGATAGATGAGAAGATAATGAGTGACGTAACAATTTAGTCTTCCCGGCAGAACTTATGCTAGAGCTTAATTTTCAGTTTTTTTTTTAATAACAGTTTTATTTAGACATTTTATGTGCAAGAATATTTGACTATTTACGTTCTAATTTATCACTAATTATTTGAATGTTTTTATTCTTGCATTGTCTATTGTAGTTTTTTATTGCTATTATGCTATTTATTGACAATACTCCCTAGTTTCTAATGTTTTTATTGGTTAATGTTTTTATCTTATGTTTTTACCATAACCTTAGTACTTAGTTTCTTTCCTTCATGTAAAAATGTGTATGGAATGACAATAAAAGACCCTTGAACATTGAACCCTTGAACCTTGAGAATTGGCCCTTTCAGTTGCCCCCTCCTGCTTAGGTTTTGCCTCATGGACTAGTCAAAGTTCTATTGTACCCGAGATTGGGTTACGTTAATTTAGGTGCTGTTTTCGACCGCCCATTCGGTCATCCTTTAAGCCTTTTCTCCTCCACCTTTTGACTTTCAAGAGTAAGAAAGGCTTCAGGGGACCGGGCACGGCGACTGCGGTACCTGGGGGTATGGACAGACGAGGTGAGAGAAAAGGAGACGGAAGCCTGAGGAGCGACATAGACGAGAGAATAAAAAAATGCACTGCCATCTGGCCCTCCACCAGCTGGGCGATCTTCTTCGCAGTGCCTGGCAATGGCGCTGGATAGCCCTTAGTGGACGGCTCAACACTTCTCCGCCGCCTGGTGGACGGTGACAGCTCCTCCGGGTTTGGGCAGATGGCAGGAGTCCCATGTTCCCTGCTCCTCCCCATCATGGCGCATGGCAGCAGGCTCTGGCCCATAGTGAACGGCGGCAACTCCTCCACGCCCTCATGGATGGCAGCCGCCCCTCCAGCACCCATGCGGCCGACAGCGAGCTCGACCGTCCACCCGGCAATTCACTCCAGCGCACTGCCTCGAGTTGTTATGGTGTGGTGAGGAACGAACCCAAGTGCAGACAGCGAGTAACTCAAACAAGGTTTAATGACGATAAAACAGAAAGTAAAACCCACGATGGGGCAAAACAGGACAGGATAAACTGATGTACACTTCACACAAAATTAAGCACTACAAACACGACCTTATACAGGAACTCACAACTCAAACGACAGACAGGGGCGTCGGACTGGGGGGAAAAAGGGTACCGAGTACCCAGGGCCCGAGGCAGGGGGGGGCCCTTAGAAGTCTGTTTTCTATACAGACATATACATGCACTAACATTGGTATAGCATTAATGTACAAATAAAAAAGATCCTATGCAAAACTAAACTTGTAGTTGGGCACTGGTTTGGTATAAAAAAAAGTTATTTTCATGCTGTGCAGGGCCCCACCACCCCTCTCGAATCAATGTAAATGGTACGACCCGCAGGTTAGGGGCTTCTGCTGCGTACCTGCGGTGAATCAGTTGATGAGACAGGAGCTGGAGTGAGCCGTGTGATATTAGGAAGACAGGGGAAGATTCATGTCTTTCCTTAAGAAAGGAAAATCAGGGGCTCAAAAACGAAAAGAAAAGAAGATTAAAGAGAGAAAGGCAAATGAGGGCGAGCAGTTGCTCACTCAGGTTTTTTTTTTTTAAAGAAAGGTGAGCTCCAAATGCATCATCGAGCATTGAGATTGTCTCCAGCTTGTCTCCTCTTCTGCTGCAGTTCTCCCCAGAGTCAGAAGTTTACATGTAGCCTATATTTCCCTTTATTGTCAAAATCTAACACCCGCGAAAACAGATCATTAGCGCCTATTTTACCGCATTGTTATGTAAATTAGCTCGCGCACGCGCTTACATTATACGATTGTTTAATGCACATCTCAATGATTGAAAATGACTTATTTTAAAACGTAATTCAAAGACTGAATGTCTAGTTTGGCGGTTAGTGTACCTTGTGATTCTATAGTCTGCATTTATTTTAAACAGACAAATAATCGTCAATTAACTTGTACTTAGCCTACACTTTAAAAGGTATGGTGACAATAAATGATATTTTAGCAACCATTTGAAGCCATATATTTCAGTTTCAGACCTGCTAGACCTTTTGTCACCTCAGTAAGTACTTTTGACAATAAAACAAAAATATATTAATCAGAGTGTGGCTTATTTTGTTTACATTTTAAGTGTTTTTATGATAAAAATGCAATACCCCACCCATTGGTATCACTATGGTATTTGATATGGGGGCCCAGCAAGATGGTTTGTACCCAGGGCCCAAAATTTGGTGCTACGCCCCTGACGACAGACAAGGATCAAGACACGGATTGACATAGGTTTCTCGGAGTATTCTCAATAGACAAAGATCCGACAAGGTTTGACATCAGACAATGTTAAACAATGAACCGACAAGAGACAGAGAGAACACGGGGATTACATAGGGAACCACTAATGAGCAAAACAGGTGATAACAACTATACAATGATGACAAGACAGGGATAACAAGGGGGGCGGGAACAGGTAACAAAACAACACAAGCACATGGCCCTGACAATTGGCCATGCACTTGTACACAAAACATTAGTCTGTCATGGTCCTGCCACAATACTCGGAAAATACACAGATAAGAAGGCAGAACCATGACACAAGTGTCCATGGCGACGAACTCTGCTTACCATGCTCTATGGCACCGCGGATTCCCCACAGCGCCGAGGGCTCTCTGACAGCGCATTCCTCTTCCCGAGTTTCAGCACCAGTGTAACGTAGTTTGTTGTTATGGGAAGAAGGAGGCGGGAACCGGCGAACATTCAAAGATTTTAAAATCAAAAATAAAACAAATACAAAACAAAAGTAAAGACGGCAGTCCCTCACGGTCGACTGCCGCTACACATAATAAAACAAAACATCAATGCCAAATCCAGGCCTGACCTCTCTCGATCTCCACTGTCGTCGCTACTTCTTTTATGCTTCGGCTCCTCCATGAGAGAAACGAGACCGGTGCGTCGTGCAGGTGGTGCTCATTAGTAATCACGCCACCGGCCTCACGCCATTCTCTCTCAGCCTCGTCCTGCTCACCACAACAACCTTTTTAATCAATTATTCACTTCCTTATGAGGCACGCAGCATGCTTCGCCTCTATGCATTAATACTGTACCCAAACTCTGGGTTAGTTTTAGGCCTTACATAAGGGTTTTGGGATGTTGCATTGCTGTGGATTATTCCTTCTGCACACATTTATATAGTTCTTCAGTTGGATGGATTTTACACCAGGATTCAGGTCATTTTGGGTATAATCTTTCTTTTCTGGCCATAAGGTTTATCAAACGAAAGTCACAGCCTTAAAAAACACATGTGAGCATACTGATAAAAGAATCATAGCAAGTATTGTATTAACATAATGTCCACTCTTTACAGAAAACGAGATTTGTGTGATCTCATGCATATTATTGCACAGTAAGTGAACAAAATGTGTATATTATATTTTATATTATATACTTACTTACTTACTTACTTTATACTTTATTGTCAGACGAGTCTGAATTTTTTCTTGCATAACAGTGTACAGATGTATACAACATCTAACATACATTCTACAGTGACATACACTTACACATCACATGTTATACCTTCAAAATAATACAACATACATACCACGTACATTCTACATCGACATACACTTACACATCACGTATTATACTTTCAAAATAATACAACATACATACAACATACATTCTACATCGACATACACGTACACATCACGTATTATACATTCAAAATAATATAACACTTATACATCTAACACCTTCACGATACTCTTGATCTCTGACTGAATGTTTTTGTTCAACGCTAGGATAGCCTGGTGCACAAAAGAGTGTTTCAGCCTTACTTTATTAAATCTGGGCACCCTATACCTCCTCTTCGATGGTAAAAGTTCAAATTCTTTATGCAGAATATGCATAGGGTTAGAAGTTATAATGCTGGCTAGCCTTAGCAAGTTGTTATGATAGGCTGAGTCGTAGAGCTTCTCAAGGGGCTGACCTACAATCTTTGAGCAAATATATTTTGGATATGAGCAGAAAGTTGCTAACAAAAGCTTCATTGATGTGGCTTTAGGCTACTTTACAGTAAACACTTCATAATCTATCCAAAACAGGTCAACAAAATCTTGTCTAAACCTTCATATTAAGACTGTAACGTACTATATATCGTATTTATGTTATATTATGGAGCATATAAATGTTAATTTGCAGTTTAAGACGAATCTTATACAAAGACATGTTATTTTAACATATTTCAGTCGATTTCACTCATTTAGCAATATAGTTTGGAAAAAACGCCAAACTAGTCAATGTGTACATGTTCATGTAAAAATAGCATGTTTACTAATGTAAGTATCTAAAGTAAATGAAACCGTGCAAAGTAGACACTTAAATGTTTATAAAGATATGTGTGCACTGAGTTTTGTTTAATTTTAAAGATGTTCTCTTGAAAAAAGTTCACGGAGACCGAGACGGCAGAAAGCACACCCTG
The DNA here is from genome assembly GCA_036326025.1 of Chrosomus eos. Lineage (NCBI taxonomy): Eukaryota > Metazoa > Chordata > Actinopteri > Cypriniformes > Leuciscidae > Chrosomus > Chrosomus eos. The sequence continues at coordinate 53,279,052 of CM070818.1, forward strand.
TTTGTTGTTGTTTATTTTACAAAAGCACAGTGTTTTGTTTTGATTGTAAGTGAACACATACAAAAGTAGACCTTTTACAGTTTCATGTAACCATAAATGACAGAGTATTTTAAGTTGATGTTGCTGCTTTTGAATAAAATCCAGCAAAACATGCTCATGCATGTGTCGACCCCAGAGGGTTACAACGTTCTTTAGACCAAAGGGTTTGTGCATGTGCATACTTCATAGCCTTGTTGGTCATGTATTTTTTCAGTATGGCGACGTGGGTATTAACTTTCCCATAGAGTTGAGTTCCACTCAAAAGGGAACATCTCAGGTTATGTATGTAACCCCATTCCCTGAGAAGGAATGAGACACTGCGTCGCTTTGGCATACTTCACGCAATGCCAGAAAACATCTACCTTCAGACAATTAGAATCTGGTGACGTGAATTTCATTCACCTGTTTGAGGTCTTAGTGACACACTGAAGCTATGTCATGTGACTATGCTGTTGGCCATTTGGGGTTGGCGTTTTCCACACATGCTTCAGACACAGGCACACTCATAAGCTTTCCCATAGCATCAACATCATGATGCAGCGTCTTGTGTAGTGTACAAGACATTTCCATCATTTTACCAATATTTTGCCAAAATAAAAGCTTGAGGTTCTGTAATGTTAAAAGCTCGAAGGTTTGAGCATTTGAAAATAAGGTATTTAAGACATAAATATTTGTATTGCAACTTGTAGTGTTAGTTGGTTCTTGTAAAGAGCGAACCCGAATGTGTGAATACTCTTAAATGGAACTGTTTCCAAAATATTTCATCCGATCATAATGTCATATAAAATGTGTTATATATTATTTAAATCAAAATATATCACTTACTAAAAAATTATTCAATATTTTATCCATTTACTTGTGACCATTAACCGACATCAGAGAACCGTGAACTTGCGAATGTGTCGTTCAATTATTGAAATATTAACTTAAGATCTCGGGGGGGAACACTCAAAGTAAATATTTTACATCTCTTTTAAAGAAGTTTTAATTAAAATTATAAAAGAATTCATCATTAAAATTATAAAAGAATTTATCATCAAATCCCAGTCATTTTACCCGTTAATTTCTCCACCTTTCTCTAGGTTATCTATGATGAAAGAGTTGTATGGTAAGTCTTGTAACTGTATGTTTCTTCTACACCCGTGTCCACATGTTCAAGCAGAGTAGTCTCATTATTTAGAAGCATTAAAAAGTTAATATATTTATACTTATATGAGATCTTTTTATATATGAGAGTTGTATTCGCTAACATTATCTTTGTATCCATTGTTATAGGTGGGAATCCATGCTTCTGATCTCCATGTATGGAGTCTATATCCTTATCATGAAGTGAGTATAAATAATGCTGTTCTCCATCACATTGCCTTTAGAAAGCATTCAGAGTAGTTTTCTATGCATGAAGTAAAGTATCCCTCCACTTTTATCAGCCTTTTTTGGAACATAGTTTGTTGTCTAGATGAGTGCATGTTATTGTAAATTATTGTTTCATGACAAGTCTTCATTAAAGACCTTTTAAGGCCATTAGGGAAAGATTATTTGAAGATTTTCTAAAACACCAAACCCATTAACATGCAATTAAGATTCCGAAAGCATAACATTCATTTTGCATTCATACTTTAGAACTATATTCTTTCGAATGGTTATTTCCATAATAAGTACTCTTTAAAAGAATGCTAAAGCATTCTTCTTTTGCATGTGGCATATCAGTGTATTAGACACAGAGATATTAGAGTAGTTAAGTACATTACAACATTGCACAACTCCACCTATAGTACTTTTTTTTTTTAAAGCAAGACAATTGTCATGTCTTATCAAGTTTTATTAATATAGCATTCTTAACCAACCATACTGTTTCAAATCACTGTTACTGAAAATTGTGTCTGAAAACTTCTAGTCAGCAAGTCAAAGGCTAACGTGTTATGGAAAAACTCCCAAGAGGGTTAGGTTTGAGAGGAAGAACCTTGGGAGGAATTAAGAAAGTGTAACATAGAATCCTAGAATTAATACTGTAGTACTCATTGTCTTTGTCTGGCTCTAAATCCCAAATGAAGTTATAAAATAATAGCCTAGACTAAAACGTCTTTCACACAGACCTCCCTCTTGCTTCAGTCATATACCCTTTCAAGCATCTCTTCTCTTTATTGCTACGGGTTAAGAATTTACAAGTTCAAGCTAATACATGACACCTCTTTCCTCCATATGAGAGAGAGGACCCTGTTTCATTTATTGTTTAGAAAAGAGCCTGGATGAGTAACAGTCTTGTACAGACAACACAGCTTCTAGAGAGATAAGGATCTTATAGATGACAACAGTCTTCATTAAAGACCTTTTAAGGCCATTAGGGGAAGCTTGAGCTGTCGGGGACTGAGATAAACATCCCTGCTCTCTGTTTTATTGGAGGAGGGAAACTAAAGCATGTTTGGATGCAGAGGTGATAATACAAGATACTACATACTTATCTCATACAGATACAACAACCCATGTTGACAATATGAAGAGTATGTTGTGTTTTGGAGGCTGGTGTGCTTTATGTCCCCTTCAAGTGCCTCAAGAGAAACAGCGACTGAAAACCCTTTTGAAACCCTATATGTAACTGAAAACGCATTTATTTATATGTTTTAAAAAAACTATAGTTTGAATAATTAGCGATTCATTTTAAGAATTTACATTTGTGCCACACATTTCAAAGTTTCACCTAAAATGGGCAATTTAATTTTGGGCAACATCAAAGCTTCATGACAGGTAAGTATGCATGTAAGTAATAATGAAAAGTGCTTAAAATATCTGATGAAATTAAGTAAGATGAACAAGAACTAATAATTTTCAAAAAAACATAAAAATAATGCTCTTAGATATTGTATATAATATGTTTTTAGCGCTGAATACTTACAAGAAATGTGTCTAAGAGTGTGTCTAAGCATAATTAAGAATTGCTAAATATATTTAAAGAATAGTTACAGATAGTGCTGTTTAAGTAGACACCAGGTACTCAAAACTGTCTCACTAGAGGGTGCTAAAATCATACCAAGAGAATGAAGGCATATCAGGAGTGAGAACATATACTACCAGTCAAACGTTTGGAATAAGAAAGAGTTTTTAAATGTTTTTTTTTTTTTAAGAAGTCTCTTATGCTCACCAAAGCTGCATTTATTTGATCAAAATACAGTAAAAACTAATATTGTAAAACATTAGTAGGCCTACAGTTCAAAATTAGTACTGTTTTCTATTGTAATATACCAGATTTTAAAATTGAATTTATTCCTATGATGCAAAGCTAAATATTCAGCATCATTACTCCGGTCTTTGGTGTCACAAGATCCTTCAGAAATCATTCTAATATGCTAATAAATCTAATAAATGATTTGATCACTCCTTTCAAAAACATGAAAAAATCTTACCGACCCCATACTTTTAAACAATAGTGTATATTTATTTAATAAAATTGAAATGTATAAAATATGTGTTCTAGTCTGTCAGGAACAGACACTCAAACTGTTGTTTGATTTAGCCTTAAAGTCGTCATGAAACTGAAGTTGCAATAGCCATTTATTGTGGCTGTCATTTATATGTCACTTATTGTGACATATCAGAGTGAAACGGCTTCTCGGACAAGAAAAAATATAGAATGGGATTTGATTTTGTCCATGGGGAATTGTTTGGGTGGTTGTGGTTTGCTATTGGTCGGTCTCATGTGAGTGACAGGTTGGCACACCCTCGCACCAGTAAACACATCATCAGTGAAAAGAAGTCACTGCAACAGGGAGAAATTTTTTTAATCAAAGACTACAAGGCACATGAATATTGTGTAAAATTGATGTGTACGGATAAATCACTTATAATAAATACAGCAATATTCCATAAAAAAAATTGAAGTTTAATTTTTGATTTCATGGTCACTTTAATCTCATTCACAGGTTTAACCGTCAGATTGCCAGCTTTGTCCAAAGATCATGTGGTAGTCCAGCTCAGTGTTGTGTCAGGAGAGAAATGCCCACAGATAAAGAGGGTGATGAAGTGGGAGTCAACTGTAACACCTCCATGGTGCTGTTGAAGAAAGGTACTTGCATGTTTTTATTTTCTATAGCAGGAATGCAGCACTTCTAAACTGGTGGTTCTTCTTAATACTCATTTATTTTCTGTGTTGTTCTCAGCTCCAGAAGACTCAGGGCAGGAATCTCAAGTAGTGATGGTGGATGAGCTGCTGATCTTGAGTCCACACCAGCTCTCATTCCCAGAGGCTGGGCTGCGTGTTATGATCACACCGCATTTCTCCCCACGTACCCGTCTGTCTATGGCTGGACGCATGCTCATCAGTGAGGTGAACTTTAATTTGTTTATGTAACCTTATAATACAGATAATGACATTGAAATTCCAGTTCAATTCCTGAATTTCTTTTATAAATAGTGGTGTGTGTGTGTGTGTGTGCGTGCGTGCGTGCGTGCGTGCGTGCGTGCGTGCGTGCGTGCGTGTGTGTGTGTGTGTGTGTGTGTGTGTGTGCATTATATATGAGTTAATGACATGTCATGCATATTTTTGTGTCCGAGTGCATTATTTCTATTTAAAATAATTTGATAAATTCATGACATATAAAGTATCACTTAAGTATATAATACTTATTTAGTTTGAATTCATTTTTGGTACATTTAAATAATACACATTATTTTTTGTTTTGTTATCTTAAATCCCACAAATGTCAGGTGGTGCAACTGTCCGAACAAATTAACAGACTAAGAAACTATTTAAAATGGTGTCTTATAATGAAAAATAAAAATCTAAATACTATGGCATCATTTTAGGTTTGAAATCTTTCATATAAACACATTTTAGAAATATTTTAAAGCTGTTGAGATAATTGAAAACCAGCAATTTGTATCTCACGGTGGCACAACTGCAAACATGGCTCTTTTATTATGAATTGACAAGGTAATAACAGTAAACATGATAATGAATCATCCAGAGGAGCCTAAATGATCCTTGTGGCAGAGTGAAAAATATTTGAAAAACTGCTAATTTCAAGTATGGGTAGGTTGGTACACTTTCCATATCAGGTGGTACAACTACAATATACTATTTGGTTGTATTGGCTGACATAAAAACAATAATAATTAAAAAAAAGAATTGAAACACTTTGAAATGTTATTTAACAACTGAAACTTGTTTAAACACATATACTCAAAAATATGCAGTTTTGAAAAAAAAAACTGTAACGCATTTTTTGAAGCTTTATTTGTCAATGTATATATTTCTTTGAATGGCAGTTCATTTACTTTTCCTGTCATTCAAATTCAAATTCAACTGATAAATGGAAAGGAGCAATTCTTAAATTCAGAATATTGCCCAACCCTGCATGAAAATGTAAATTCCTCACTTTTCCTTCTCTTTACCATCTCTCTCCTGCACATTTCAGAGACAGAGGCTGCTTAGGGAGAACAGGACCCCAGTGAAGACATTTAGTTCTAGAGGGATAGTAAATGGAGGAAGTGCTGAACCACAGCAGACACTTGAGGACACAGAAATGATGGATGGTAAGAAAGGAGTAAAGGTGGATGTGGAAAATAATCAGCCTGAAGAAGAGGATGAGGATGGGGACGAAAGGTTCAGACCTCTTCATATTCCTGGTTAGTTCATGAAAGCAGATCTAATGCAATTTATTAGTATTAGTTACCTGTATCTAATATGTATTTAACTGTATTTAATAAGTCAAGACACATTTATTTATATTGCGGTTTATGCAATACAGATTGTTTTAAAGCAGCTTCACATTATTAAACAGGAAAATAATAGTCAATGCGGTAAAATTAATGTTAAAATTCATCTCAATTTAGTCAGATGTTGATACCGTTCCGTTCAATAACTGTTAATGTTGTATAATTCAATGTTGCAAAGTTATTATCAGTCATTATGTATTATGTAATGTCATTATTCAGCACACTTTAGTTCTCATCCGATAGTGTCAGTGTAGTTAAAGCAGTAATATTACTGAATATTAACTTAAACCCAATAACAACCCGTTCTCACTCTGGCACATTTTTAATCATTCTGATTGTTGAATCCAAACATAGTGCTAAACATGAATGCTAAATAAATGGTCAGGTTAATCTGCGCATTTATATGTCACAAAATACAAATCGGATCTTTTGACATGTGCACACTGCACAAAAATACTGAGTTTCCCACTATAGAGATTGCTAATGTGACGTCACCAGTGACGTATTACCAGTGGTGAACGCAAAGCATTTTGGGGATCCGCGGCACAAACAGAAGGCGCCAGTATTGATTGCATGGAGGGAAGAACGCAGTGTACAAGATTCCGTCTACCTGCTGTGTTGTAAACTGCAGTAGTCGTTCTCACGATAGAAGTGGCATAAAGCTTAAGAACGGAAAATCCTTTTATCGTTTTCCAGCGTGGAAAAATAATAACTACAACCCATGTTTCAGAGGTGACAAAAAGGCGACGAATGCCTGGCATGGATAGCAGCAGAGTTTAGAGTGTGACAAAAGCACAATGTTGTGTTTTATTGCGAGTGTACACAAATATAATTAAAAACCTTGCAGTTCTGTTTGAATGATGTCCTGTTATGAACAAAATGACGGAGTATGTTCTTATGTTTCCACCAGTCGATCGCGTCTCTCTATCAAATACCTCAAATATATTCTATAATCTTTGGAAGCCGAAATCTCAAATAAAATCAGACTAATATCACAGATCTAAAGTGTAACCATATAGGTTACGTTTGAATGTTTAGTGGTTCTGTCCTCCGTCCGTCGTCACTCATAAGCAGGGCTCTCTCTCTCTCTCTCTCTCTCTCTCTCCGCTCGTGCCCGCGCCCTCTCGCGGACAAACACACACACACACACACTCCAGGATTGCAATCTTGACATGAATTCTGACTGCATGCAGATAGATGAGAGAGCGCGAGGAGTGTGGTGCTTAAACTTGCGACTTGAAGTTACTGAAAACTTCGTGTGTGTAGATTTGTCATACGTTTGTGCATTTTATTTATTTATTTTTTTGGAATTGAGAATATATTGTCAAGTCTGATTTATATATATCTCATATCATGTAGTTGTGCTGGAAGTTGGGCAACAGGTTGACGTCTCCTGACCAGTCACTCATAAAGGATCCAGTCCCTTGATTTCCTTTATTTTCTCCTCATATCTCGTCTTTGCATTAGAATTGAGTTTTAGGCGGTATGGTCCGACAATGTTATCTTTAGCCCGCTGCATTTTGTAGGATTATAATATGTTTTTCACACTACTGTTTTATTTTTTTCATTCCAGAAAGCAAGCCTGCTATGCCAGCCCATCTAAACTCTGTGTAAACTGGCCAAACATACCCATAATTCTTTGCGTTCTGATGACGTTGCCGCCCAGTTGGTCACATGTCTTAGCGATCTCTATTGGCGTGTACTTATCCTCCTACTTGTAACATGAATGCTCTGTTTCATTGTGTTTCCCTGTGATTAGTCAGTATTTTCACCTGTGGTCTCATTAATTAACTCATTCGTTCCCTTTGTTTACATCATGTATTTATACCCTGTGTTCTCCCTCATTCTCTGTCCGTTCTCGTCTTTCTTTTCTTGGGATTTATTTTTTAATAATTTTTGTTTTTTACAAAAAACATCAAACAATCAAAATGGTACTTTTGGTAACCTTTTATGGTTTGTTTTCTCTGTGTATTGTGTGCATTAGCTGGATACCGTGCATGTATGAAGTGGTTTGTATCGTGGCCGCTGAGTGTTTTGCTGTATTACACAGTCCCTAACTGTGTTTCGCCACGTTGGCATCGCTGGTTCATGGTCACATTTTTTGCTTCAACCCTCTGGATTGCTATTTTTTCCTACCTCATGGTGTGGATGGTAAGAAATATACTTTCTTGTCATTCCATTGGTTGGTGTATTATGATGATTGTTATGATTATGTGGTGTTTTATTAATGCCTTGCAGGTCACCATCATCAGCTACACACTAGATATTCCGGATTACATCATGGGAATCACTTTCCTTGCTGCTGGCACTAGCGTACCCGACTGCATGGCAAGCCTCATTGTTGCCCGCCAAGGTTTGTAACCTTTGTATGCACATAAAACTGTTTGATAATTTGTGGTAAGACTTAAGTGTAACAACATTATTTAACTTGAACAACTAACAATGAATAATATCATTTATTACATTTATTATAATACTTTGTTAATGTCAATCTCAGCATTTACTACTACATTTTTAAGATTTAGTTAATGCACTGTAAACTAACATGAACGTGAACATTTTTTTTGTTAAAACTTAAGATTCCCTTTCGTTCGTCACTCCGAGTTCCGTCGGATGACGATGAATGGGGTTTCGCTTAGAACACCTGTCGACTTCGAGTATACAAAACAAGCCAATGGCAAAGAAATACCATGGGTCTGCGGAATTTGCATGACGTAACTCCACCCCACCTTGTGGGTATAAAAGGAGGAAGTCCTGCAATATGCAGATATGTTTTCGCTTCGGAGCCAAGAGTATTTCTTCACTCCACAGTCATCTCTGACTTCGCTCTATGAGACGAGCCTTTTTCTCCGGTGTTTGTGTGACGGCGATCTGCGGCGAGCTCACAGTGCCTGCTGATCTGTGCAGTGATCTGCCAGTGTGTGTGTGTGTCTCCCCGCGCGCTTCAACATCAAAGAGTTTTTTCTCTCCTCTCGCAAAAGAGCTCGCACGCGGCACGTCTTTTTAAAGACGGCTCGCCCGTGCATTTCTGGTTGCAGCGGACTAGTATCGGACTCTGATGGGCACGAGCGCTGTCTAGTGTGTTTGGGCTTTGATCATGCTTGAACAGCGCTCGTGGGTGACTCATGTTCTCTCTGGGAAAGTGATCATCGCGTCATTACGGTCGAGACTCAGTGAACTCGCAAGAGTGAGAGTCCCCTCTGCCACACCCCGATCTAATGCCCCCCCGAGGGGTGCTACTTCGGCTGGTGGCCAGGGTGATCTGAGGGTTACGGTTTGGCATAGGCGCCGACTATCTGTCCACGCGCCAACCCCCCCTGCATGACGGTGCCCGCTAGCGAACTGATGATTCCACGAGTCTACCCCAAAAAAAAAAAAAAAATGGGTGGCCCGTGTGTTTTCATTTGAAGCTACAGAGGATGATGCTGTGTCTGTAGCAGCATCACTAGGTGGGCTTATTCTTCTGGAAATGACGACTCGTCACAGCTGCCACCTTCTGGTCTGCATATGGCTGTGCCTGAGTCTGATCCGGAGATGACGGCCATGATGACGGCCATGCTTTCCTGGGACGATTGATTTTTGGGTGAGGCCGCCGACCCGCGTCCACGGCAATCCCCAATATCTTCCTCCCGGATGTGCATGATGAGATCTCGAAGTCCTGGAAGACCCCTTGTCTTCTCGGGACCGCTCGTTGGTCTCATCCACCTTTCCTCCCCTCACGGCCGCTGCCCATGGGTACACTGGGGTCCCCTGGTTGAACGCTCTGTTGCGATGCTACTGTGTCCTCAGAGTGCTTCCCGGCGCAATCCTAAGCACCCGTCCGAAGCCTGTAGTTCTTTTCGTCTACACTAATCTGTGGCGAAATCCTATAGTGCCATAGGACAGGCAGCCGCCTCACTGCTTCCCATGACCGTTCTGCTGGTCTCCTGACCCAGATGCTCATGGACGTGCACGAGGGCGGGACTGACCCGAGCTGCGCGCCGCCACTGACCTTGCTCTCCGAGCGACGAAAGTGGCCATACGCTCCCGGAGTCAGGTGATGTTCACCAGTCTGAGGCTGACCGGTCTGATGTGCAGGATGTCCGGCGGACCCGTCTGCTCGACACCCACATATCCCAGGTCGGCCTCTTCGGTGGTGCGGTTGAGTGCTTCTGCCCAACAGTTCTCAACCGCCCGTGAGCAGACTGACGTTATTCTGCCCGACAGCCCCGCCGTCCGCTCAGATCCCTCAGTTTGCCCACAGCCGAAGGCGCCCTCCCACGGTTCCAACCCCCCCGTTCACCAGAAATGGGCTGGCTCTGGAAGACCGTAGGAAGGATGCCACAGCCCTCTCCAGCCCCGCCCCCCCACGCTAAATGCCGGGTTAAGCGGCACTTTTGAGATGGGCTGCTCAGAGATGAGTCTCAGTTCTTTCCAGGAGTTGGTAGCAGGACCACTCCTTTCTCCGGTGGAGGGCTGGGGAAGTTTCCTTATTCAGAAAGAACTGACTCTCTCGTCTCTGAGCCCACAGAGTTCTCGGACGACACAGAGCGCCGCCCACAAGCCGTGCTCTCCTCCTCCCCCTCTGTCCCAGAGTTGGTTGACACGCCGTGCCGTCCACGGACCGTTTCGCCCTGTCCCCCTCTGTCGCCAGACCCCCAACAGAGCAGCCCCCCTGTGGAACGCTGGTCCTTCCCTGGCCTCCTCTGTCCGGGCACGGATGTTAACTGTGTCCCCACACCGGGCCGCTATGCCACCCACGTCCGGGCCAGTTACTCCGCTTCGCTGCCCCTCCGGGGGGACGCCTGTGGTAGAGCTTCCCCGTCTGTCCCGCTGGGTCGACTGCACCATCAGGTTCGGCTATGCGATTCAGTTCGCACGGTCTCCTCCCCGCTTCAGGGGAGTCCGCTCCACTCTGGTCGGTGGCAATGCCCCCATCATGAGAGCCGAGATTGCCACCCTGCTGGCGAAGGGTGCAATCGAGACTGTCCCTCCAGCCGAGATGAGGTCCGGCTTCTACAGCCCTTACTTCATTGTCCCCAAAGAAACCGGTGGGTTACGACCAATCCTGGACTTGCGCGTGCTGAATCGCTCCTTACACAGGATGCCGTTCAAAGTGCTCACTGCCAAACGCATTTTCGAATGTGTGCGGCCCCAGGATTGGTTTGCAGCGATCGACCTGAAGGACGCCTACTTTCATGTCTCCATTCTTCCTCGACACAGACCGTTCCTCCGGTTTGCTTTCGAGGGGCGGGCATACCAGTACGCGGTTCACCCTTTTCGGGCTAGCCCTGTCTCCTCACGTCTTCACGAAGGTCGTCGAGGCAGCCCTTGTTCCCCTTCGGGTTCACGGGGTTCACATCCTGAACTATCTCGACGACTGGCTGATCCTAGCTCACTCTCGAGACCAGGTTTACGAACACAGGGACCTCGTGCTCCGGCACCTAGCTCGCTTGGGCCTTCAGGTCAACTGGGAAGAGAGCAAACTTTGCAGCGAGCAGAGGATCTCTTTTCTCTTTTCTGCGCAGCTTGCGAGAGAGCGAGCGCAGTCACTGCTGACTTGTCTGAGACAAATCCAAGACAAGAGTGCGGTTCCACTGAACTTTTTCAGAGGCTCCTGGGGCATATGGCATCTGCAGCTGGATTGCTTCATATGAGACCGCTTCAGCTTTGGCTTCGCGACTGAGTCCCGAGGTGGGCATGGCAACGCGGCACCTCCGAGTACCAGATACTCCGACCTGCAGTCAGTACTCACCCCGTGGTCGAACCTCAGTTTCTACGGGCCCGAGTGCCCATGGAATGAGCTTCCCGGCATGTTGTTGTCTCAACAGATGCCACCACGGGCTGGGGCGCCATGTGCAATGGACATGCTGTCACACTCTCATGTTGAGCAGAAATGCTCCTGAAAAATTCAGTGAGATTATCACACTCAGGTGTTGAGCAGAAATGCCCCTGAAAGTTCAGTGAATTTCTTCACACTTAGGTGTTGAGCAAGGTTGCTCCTGAAGCTTGGTGATACTCGCATGTAGTGTTGCAGTATGGCATGTCAATTGCCTCGAGTTGCTGGCCGTACGCCTTGCCCCGCACCGCTTTCGAGTGCTGCTCAGGGGACAACACGTACTAGTCCGATCAGACAATACCGCCAGTAGCGTACATCAACCATCAAGGTGGTCTACGCTCGCGCCGTATGTCGCAACTCGCTCGCCACCTCCTCTTATGGAGTCAGAAGCATCTGAGGTCGCTTCGAGCAATTTACATTCCCGGAGCCCTGAACTGTGCAGCCAACAAGCTCTCACGGTTTCAGCCTCTCCCTGGCGAATGGCGACTCCATCCCCAGAGGTCCAGCTGATTTGGGACCATGGATGCACTGGCGCACAGTTGGCCGCAGGGCCGCAAGTATGCGTTTCCCCCAGTGAGCCTTCTTGCGCATTTCTTGCGTAAGGTCAAGGAGGATGAGGAGCAGGTCCTTCTGGTTGCGCCCTACTGGCCCACCCGGACCTGGTTCTCCGAACTCATAATCCTCGCGACAGCACCTCCTTGGCCCATACCTCTGAGTAAGGACCTTCTTTCTCAGGGACGGGGCGCCCTGTGGCACCCTCGTCCCGATCTTTGGAGCCTCCACGTGTGGCTTCTGGACGGGACCATGTAGGTTTGAGTACCCTACCACCTACGGTGGTGGCTACCATCACTTCCGCTGGAGCGTCGTCCACGAGACACGTCTACGCGTTGAAGTGGAACCTCTTCGTCAGCTGGTGCTCTTCTCGCCGAGAAGACCCCCGGAAATGCCCGATTAGCGTTGTGCTTTCCTTCCTTCAAGATGGGTTGGAGCGAAGGCTGTCTCCCTCCACCCTCAAAGTCTATGTTGCCGCTATTGCCGCACACCATGACTTGATAGAAGGTAAGTCTGTGGGATAGCACAACCTGGTCGTCAGGTTCCTGAGAGGAGCCAGGAGATTACATCCTCCTCGCCCTCCTCCCGTTCCCTCTTGGGTCCTCGCGGTGGTTCTAACTGCCCGGCAGAGTGCTCCCCTTAAGCCTTTGCAATCAGTGGAGCTTAAGACAGTGCTCCTGGTTGCATTGGCCTCTATCGAGAGGGTAGGGGACCTGCACGCATTCTCCGTTGACGAAGCGTGCCTGGAATTCGGGCCGGCTTACTCTCACGTGTTCCTGAGACCCCGGCCTGGATATGTGCCCAAGGTTCCTACCACTCCCTTTCGGGACCAGGTGGTGAACCTGCAAGCTCTGCCCCCGGAGGAGGCAGACCCAGCCTTGGCACTGCTCTGTCCAGTACGTGTTCTCCGCACCTATGTAGACAGGACGCAGTGTTTCAGGACCTCAGACCAGCTCTTTGTCTGTTATGGTGGGAAGCTGAAGGGAAAGGCTCTCTCCAAGCAGAGGTTGTCTCACTGGATAGTGGACACCATTGCTTTGGCATACCAGCAGCAAGGCCGACCGTGCCCCCTTGGTGTGTGACCGCCCACTCCACCCGGAGTGTGGCACCCTCTTGGGCTCTAGCGCATGGCGCCTCGCTAACAGACATCTGCAGAGCTGCAGGCTGGGCGACACCTAACACATTCGCCAGATTTTACAATCTCCGAGTGGAGCCAGTCTCCTCCCGTGTACTGTCTTTTTCAAGCTAACATGGGAGTCCGTTGGGTGTCTTCGCTTGTTCGCCATTCCACTCCACGGACTGGATGCGTGCGATATTCTCCTCAGGTGAGCTTCCCCGAAAGCCCTGAGTTCCTCCTGCACTCCTGACGTCGACCCAGTGTCTCTTGCCTGAGCGTCGGCTAGGTGCCTCCCGTGTGCATGGTCCCTCTCCGGAGCAACCCCCACATGTGTATTCCCACTGTAAGCCTCTCTGAGCATGTGTCTTTCCCTTGGCAAGCCACCTTGCCACCCCTGGGGTTAAAAAAATTTCCACCTGCGGCTGGATACCCCAGTGTATTCCCCATATGCATCCTTCGGGTCATATGTGTATTCTCTAAGTCCCCCCGTTTGGGCTCGTTTGATTGACGCATTTTCTGTTCAATGATTCTAGATGGTCTTGAAAATGATTGGCTGGAGTTTTTCGAGTCCTGCCCGTTCCACAGATGATTAAATTGCTTAATTTTCATTTCAGTACTTCTAATTTACAGCCAGTAAGTGGGTTAGGAATAGGATTTCAAGTGATTTTGAAAAAATGGTCAAAAAAGAAAATCACATACCCCACCTTTAATATCACTGTCTTACTACATTAGTATTTAGCACAAACTTGGTAAAAATTACTGGCCGGCAATAGAGGAAAGCCTTGTTTTGCCCTCCAGGTGGGCGGTCCTAAAGGTGTGACGTCACGTGAAAACTGAGTACACACACTGTCACATTCAGTCGTAGGCTGCGTCCAAAATCGCATACTCTGTTGAGTAGGTACATTTTGAATAAGTAATTACTTCACGGCCGCTAAAAAAGTATGTTCTATTTAGTATTATTGTGTGTAGTATGAAAGTAATCTGGAAGTACTACATTTGCCATGTTGTCATTATTATGTGACTTACCAGCGTCAGCTATGTCGCTTCACTGCCATTGATAAATCCTCTCCCGTGACCTCATGGGATTGTAAAGTGTCCATCTTGTGCACACTTCAGAATCAGTAGATACTTTTTGCCTACTCTTTTATGAGCACTGTGAATTCGGACATAGTTCTTTTGTCTCATACTCTTTTTCGTCCAACTGTATAGTAGGGAATTATGCGATTTTTGCTGCAGCCTTAGTTGCAGTTTCGTTATTAAGGAATCTTAGTTTGCTTCTCTTTGTTTTCCTGTTTCTTGTGTTCCCTTTTGTATTTGGTTGTCATGGTTATTCATTATAGATTGTTTAAGAGTTCTTTGTATTCTACACACTGTTGTGTTTATCCTTTTGTTTAATAACACACACACACGCGTTGGGTTTCCATGTTTTATTGGCACTTTCCATAGACATAATAATTTTTATACTTTTATACTTTTTATATTTTTTTATAAAATAAAAACTTTTATAATTTTATACTATATTCCATCCCATAAACCTACAGAAAACGTTCTGCATTTTTACATTTTCAAATACATCACATAGTATGATTTTTAAGCTTTTTCTTCATGGGAACCAAAATGTCCCCACAAGAACAAGGATTTTAGATAGTGCCATCTTTGTGGGCACAATTTGTCCCCATAACATAGTGTTTACTAGGACCACTCACACACACAATTATTTGGAAAATGTACTACAATGATGTTGTATTATGTGTCTCAGGAATGGGGGACATGGCAGTGTCTAACTCCATTGGCAGCAATATCTTTGACATCCTGCTGGGACTGGGCTTCCCTTGGACTCTAAGAACTCTAGTAGTAGACTATGGATCAACAGTGAGCATTTTACGTATTCTAAAACTGATGCAAACGTCTTCCCGTTGATGCTTTCATCTGATTGGTCTGTGTCTTTTGTCAGGTATTCATCAATAATAAGGGCCTGGTCTATTCTGTTATCCTGCTGCTCGCATCAGTCTTCCTCACTGTGAGCAACCCAGTACCACAACACATAAACCCTACACCAGAGACTCTCAACCATATTTGGTTTGCATAATAATTACATAATCGTAATTTTGGTAACACTTTAGTTTAGGGTCCAAGTCTCACTATTAACTAGTTGCTTATTATCATGTAGGATATTGGCTGTTTATTAGTACTTATAAAGCACATATTAATGCCTTATTCTGCATAACCCTATTCTACATCCCTTAATCCTACCCCATACCTAAACTTAACAACTACCTAATTAACTATTAATAAGCAGTAATTAGGAGTTAATTGAGGCAAAAGTCACAGTTAATAATAATGAAAATTGGACCCTAATCTAAAGTGACCAATATTTTTAACAAAAGTCCTCAGTTCTGTGGGGGAAAAAGGGTTTATATTTTTAATTAAGTTTTTTTCTCTCAGAATTGTGAGATATAATCTTGAAATTACCTTTTTTATTCTTTTATTTTCCCTCTGGGAAAGAAAAATTAATCAGAAAGTGGGACATCCCAGTGAAATCCCCCTAATCACACACTGACTACCCACATACCCAATGCTATTCGTGTCCATGTTAACTGTGTTATGTGTCTTGTAGGTCCTGAGTGTGCATCTGAATGGCTGGAAGCTGGATCGGAAGCTAGGTCTTGGTCTCTTGCTCCTTTACTCCGTTTTTTTGCTCTGCTCCATCCTCTTTGGTCAGCTCTAGAGGCTTCACACAAGTTTATATCCTGCAAATCTGACTCTTTTTTTCTTTTTCTTTGCATTGTTGTTTTGGGTTGAATTTGATAGTGCTTTTACTGAGCAGGTACTAAATGTCGGCTGATTTCATGCCTACATCCGATGTAGCAGCAAAAGGAAATGATGTGCTCCACAGAATGGTTTTCAAACAGTCAAACTGAAATGACAGTGCTCATATCCAATCAGTCCTTCGGTCTGTCCATTAAGCACTGCTTCAAGCTGGAAGGTATACTGTATAATATAATGGTTTTATCTGACATCTTATTGTCAATAAGTCACTGTTTAGCTGCTTATAACTTCAGTATATTATCTTTGCTGTGTTAAACCCTTGTGAAAAAGGACACTTTAGGATAATTTTAAAAAGAGTATTTATTATGGGAAAAAAATATAAGTGAATGTCATTTCTTCAGACACTTAATCGCAGATTAATTACAATTAAATTACATTTTGTAATAATTTAAATGTATATTAAATACGATAGGTTGAACTTTACTCCCACTTCAGTGTGACTTAAATATATTTATTTGTAATTTCATAATTGCTTCTATTGTCTTTTGAAATATGGCTATAGTGAACTACCTAATGCATTATTTATGAGTATTTATGGTAAACTAAAATACACTTTTAATGTAATTTCTGTTAAAACTTGTATGTCATGCATTTAAATATATTTGTAATTACACATTTGTAAAGATGAAGTTGCAATTTAGTACATTTAAAATATATTATTAATGTCAAACAGTTCAAATTATAATCAAGAACTTTACATGTGCATTAGTCAACACATCAAAATAAGTGTACTTTAAACCATGGCAAAATATTATCAAAACATAATTTATCATTAAAAAATAATATACTTTAAAGTAATACTTTTAATTTGACTATTACAAAGTAGACTTTTTAAAACTGTACTTAGTCAAGTGTCATGACTACGTTTCAAAACAATTATGAAAAGTCTACTTTGCTATAAAGGTCAAATTAAAAACTTTTAATTTGACATTAAGTCCACTTAAGTGGCCTTTTAATTCAATTATATAATTTTTTCTGCAAGTAGTTTAAAAATTTTTTTTTTAAGATTTGAAGTACATTACAAGTGCACATTCGTTACAATTAAGCGCACTTCTTTTTCACAAGGGAAGTGCTGTTGCTTTGTTAATTTATACAACAGGTCAGTTAGTCCTCAAATTCGATTGGCTGAGCTGCATTCCAAGAGATACCAATAGAGTATAACAGCACTGGGATGTTTTACACAGTTTGTAATGGTCTGGTTGTCTGTGATGTATACAGACTCTCTCACTTTTGAGGTGTAAACTCATAGTGGAGCTCGACCCGAGTGAAAATGCTGGAAATGGCTGTTTTTCAGCTTTACTGATATAGGCCTACACTATTCCAGTATTCCAGTCTGTTTGTTACTTGGTGACATCCAGAACTTGATGCTTAGGCTTCTTCTGAAAATACATTTGTGGTTGTATGTTTACATACATCTTGCAGAATATAAAAAAAGTCAATAAAAAACATAAAAAAGGGATCATAAAGTACTGCCCTGAAAATGGTCTACAAGACCACCACAAGTTTGAAGTATTATAATTTAATTGTTTTTGTAAGGCGCTTTTGAGCTAACTCTTATTTATTTCCACAATACTGCCGGATTGTTCTGACAAAAATAATAAAAAGACCAAAAAGGAACATTTTCCTTAAACTGTACTGCACACCTTTATTATCAACGCAAACAGCCTTAATTGTTTCTTCAATTATTGCATGTTTTGACTAATAAAAAAAATCACTAATTTGTGAATTAAAGGGATAGTTGACCCAATAATGAAATTTATGTCATCATTTACTCACCCTTTTGTTCCAAACCTGTATGACTACTTTCTTCAGTGGGACATAAAAGAAAATATTTTGAGTAATGCATCTTTCACTATTACTTTTGCTGTGGACATAAACATCTTTTGTAAATCAAGGACACGTCACGTAAAGATCAACCGAACATACTTCAGCCTCTGGCTGAGACTATTAGTAAATTACAATTTAATTAACTCATGTATTGCTGTTGACTGATATAATATAATCAACATGTCAGCATGTAACTGTACTCTGATTACGTGTTTGTTTCTTTTTAAAAAGTAATGTATACTCTAATTACAAGTACTTGTTTTTTGTAATCGATTATGTAATAGCACTTGTTATATAAAGACTGTTTATTTACTGTAGTTATTGACAAAGTAATCACGTTGTGGTAATTCTGTCTTTAATCTGTTTGCACTGACTGTAGCAATACTTCTGAATTCATAGACTGATGATTTGATATGTCTTTGATGATCACTGTAAGTGAGTGTGGGAATACTTGTAGAAACAGTAGTTCTTTAAGCGATAAACAAAATAACACAGGTTTGCCTTTAGTAGTAATTTAACGTGATTGTATTTTTGATAGTAGTTTTTTGGACGTTTTTTAAAAAAAAGGTTTGTAACTGGTTGTTATAGATTATAATACATGTGTACTGATTTTTTTAGATTTTCCCCCTTGCAGTCAAAAAAGGGTAACTTTAATGAAAAAAAAAGATATTTAGGTATTTTTAGGGATATTCGTTATTTATATAGGCTTAGGCTTGTTCGTTATTACATGAGAGTACACAGAAAGAAAGTTTTACTGTCTATATTTACTACGATTTGCCTAGTTTTATAAAGTCAAGTTGAAGTGTTTATAATATTTCTATAGACATGAATACCTTCATGGATATGGTGTGAGTACTGTAGTGTTGTGTGTTAGACTGGAGAAAACCAATGAGTCTAACAGTGTCTAGTCTTTGTTCTGCTAAAAGAACGCTAGACATTTTTTGAGTCGTCTTTTATTGATGTCCACATCTGTTAAGATGAAGAAGTATACTGCTGTACATTTTCACTATTGACACCATTTCGTATGTTGGCATATATATATATATAGAGATATGCATTCTGTTACTTCTGTCCTGTGAGATTCACCAAATTTTGTAAAGATCACAATTGCTTTTGGTTTTAGAGTCTGAATGATCAGTGCAAAGAGAAATGCATTTGGATGCCACTAAATAATAATAATGGCGGAGAGTGAAAATCAAATGCTTCATGGCTTTTGTTCTACAGACAAATCTGTTTTTGTGTGCAATAAAATGTGCAATAAGAAGAATGAGTGGTTCTGTCAGTGTTTTTTAGTTTTATTGAGATTCTACAAAATGTTTAATTAACAGTTTGAATGTTTTTTTTTATTTTATTTCCTGTTTTCGTTTAAAGGTACAATATGTAGGATTTTTCGTCACCAGAAGTCGCTAACCTCTTACAATAAAAAAGGCGTATATTGATGACGCAAAGAATTAAGCCGAATTATGGATCTTGTCGTCAAGCTGATGGATCTTTTATGGATGAGTGAATACATTGATGTTTTTAACATGACTGTGGTAAGATGCATGGCCCGATTGCTATGAGAGACGTATACAAGCGCCACACGCAAAGCGAGTCCCACAGATATAAAAGAATAAGGACATTTCATTCTACCGAACTACACACAAGTGCTGAATTAATACTCACACAGGTCAGTTTATTAGACGAATTAAACTTGAGGTAACGCAGCGCTGTTTCACTTGCTCTAACAGTTACACTATCACAATAAATGGCATTTGAGTGTGTTAAATGTTGTTAGTTAGGTTGTTTGTTGTCTGTATGAGACTGCTAGATCAACATTAGAATAGCATACAGATCATATTCTAACATTTCATCATGTTGAACTAAATAACATTGATTAGTTTTATGTACATTTGCTCACCTGTCTAATACATGCAACACTCGCGTCTCTGTCAAGTCTCGGCATCTCGAAAGATGTTGATCTTCGTTTTAGTCCTCTTTTTGTCTCAAAGTCTGCTTACCATGGTCCATCCTGCTAGGCTTAACCCAGTTGTCCACGTCTGTCGCCATGGTTACAATGAAAGTACGAGCGCAAACCTGGCGGAAACCGAGGCTAACACTGATATGATGCCATTGACTGGCGACTCCTCACCCATGCTCACACGCCCCGTTTCCTTGGTTAAAAATCGCAATTTTCTCACGATTTACAAATAGTTTGAAACATTTGGGATATTGTAAGTAATCAACTAAACAAAATATATAACATTCACCTAGTGGTTTTTGCATATTTTACTGCAAAAATACTACATATTGTACCTTTAAGAGTATGACTAAAGTTGTTTGTTTTTTTAATGTCTATATAGTTTTAATTCATTTTTATTTTCGTTTTTGGTTTAGTCATTTGCTTCAAGGAAAATGAGAAATGTTGCCTTTTTAACTAGACGAAAATAAAGTGTATTTACTGTCATTTTTTTCAGATAATTTTAAGTAACAAATTTATATATACCGGTATGTGTCAGGGTGTGGGGTTGAGGAGATGAGGCGAGGACTCAATCACAGAAGAATGAAGGCATTTATTAAAAATTAAAAATAAAACAAACAAAAAATACCCCAAGGGAGAAGACTTGACTTGACTGACTTGAAAACAGACAGGAGGAACATACAACTTAAAATTACGACTTACATTTGACAAACCAGCACAGGACTGCAAACACGGAGAATAAACAGGGAGAGCAAACGAGGCAGGTAAGGAGGGAGGACAGGTGAGGCAAATGAACCAATAATCAGGTAACAAGATGGGCACATGGCACAAGGAAACACATGACAATCCATGTGCTCACACCAAACATGACAAACACATGAGCACATGGCCAGCAAACACAATCACCAGCCATGTGCCCCAACAAAACAAGACCTGATCAAGCAGCTAATGAAAACACTCATAAACATGACCACGTGAAAGCATGCAGCCAGTGAAAAACCATTTACATCTTTAAAACCCCAAGTTTCAGAACTGCAACTTTTTTTTGGCCTGCCCTATATAATAAAATTTGAAGCCATTGTTATTGTGAACCGCTATAGGTGATGATATCATTAGACAGCCCTAGACAAGTCTATTTGAAAGGGCATGGAGCTAAGCAACAGCAACAACAGACATTTTCTGAGAGAGTCAACTGGTTCAGATGATGATCAACACAGGAACATGAACACGGATCTGTGAACCATCAGTGTTGAGACGGTTCAACTGGACTCTTTCAGAACGCCATCAGTGTTGAGACGGTTCAACTGGACTCTTTCAGAACGCTGTCAGAGTGAAAGCGCTGTATATTGGATGAGGGAGTTCACATTCACAAAAGCGTAATGGGCTACAAGCTTTCTCCAAATGCAGATGAAATAAATACCATTGTATTTATACCACTGTCTGCAATGTGATTCTGGCTGGAAGGTGTGCCTTAAAAACACCTAAGGCACACCTGTGGATTGTCCCGTGCATTGTATATATATAGGCTATAAACTCAGCAAAAAAAGAAAAGAAAAAGTATCCTCTCACTTTCAATTGTTTTTTTTTCCAAGAAAATTTCTTAACAAAATAAGGCATCTAATACAACATAAAAATACTTTACAACCGAGACATAAATTGATGAAATTTTACATACATTTGACATATTGGAATAATGAGTACATGAACAGAACCGGTCAAAAGCAGTTAGTGTGTGTGAGTGCACAGTGAAACTCATCTTCATAGACTGAGCCAGATTTGCCCGTTCTTGCTGTGCTGTGAGATGTTACTCAACTCTTCTACTAAGGCACCAACAAACGATTGAATACGTCTAGGGACATGTGATCCTTGTCTCCTTGCAGCACAGTATTAGGTGTTTTAGACCCTGTTTACACCTGATATTAAGATGCATTTTGGTTGATTAAATCACAAGTAGATGACGGAGGCACATTACAGTTTACACCTGGTGTTTTAATCACTTCTTGACCACTTTCAACCACTTCTGTCCTGATTTCTTTGAGGGGAGGGTCTATGGGCTGGTTTCAGATCTTTTGATCTAATGGACAAAATCGACTCCGGCAATTTACACTGCCATATAATGAAAGTCAGTTGAGTCTAGTTTAAATCTCAATTCTGAGGGAAAAAAATGCAAGTTACCAACTCAGAATTATGAGAAATAATCACAATTGGAAAAAGAAAAGTCAGAATTGCGAGTTAAAAAAATGCCTTTTTTTTTTATTATTCCACGGCGGAAACAAGCTTCCATAGTTTTGGACCCCATTGACTTTCACTATATGGACAAACAGTTTCCCAGTGTCCTTAAGAGTTCAGTGTTTGGCTAGTTAGTGAGAGCCAGATAATCTCAAGCTTGTCCATATTTGGATAAAAAAAAAAACTTAAGCATCTAACAAATTACAGATATTTTCTATAATTGCCAATTACTTTTTTTCTTATAAATGCGAGAAACAGACAGTACATTTATCCCAGTCAGTATTTTCATTGAGATACTTGGATATAATTTTTTTTTTATATATATATTTAGAATTTTAATATTTTCCATTTTCAATTTAACTTTTAGTTTTAGTACTTTTATTATGCATTTATTTTTGTTTCATTTTAAATGTCTGTAATATTTCAGTTATTTCAATACATCAAGTTAAGTTTATCATCATATATATACACACACATTTTATTTCAAGTAACAAAAATGACTTTATGGTTTTAGTTTAAGTTAACTATAATAACCCTGGTCCCAATCTACTGCCTTTCAAATAACAACTCAGGATAATCACTAGTGGAGGAGCACATAGTCAAACCAAAAATCATTCAGACACTAGATATCATGTTTGAAAATAAATTAAAATAATAATTCTAGTGGGTGAAGGACACTATAGTTAATTTAAGTAAGGGAGAATAGCAGTGTGTCTGAATAAATTTAGGTTTGACTGTATACTAACATATTTTTTCATTTGTATCAGCCTTTATAAATAAATCAATTAAAACAAAGAGAAAGGTTAAGATAGTGTTTTATTAATTCGTTTATTTAGTCTTGATTTATTCGGAAGGTCGAGTCGATCTCATGCTGTGTCTCCATAAGAAGACAGGTGTTTGTTGGCTTCAGGCAGAATAAACAGTACAAATCAGATTCAAGTTACATGTACTGAACAGAAGAAATACATGACGATGCAGACTGAAGAGAGAAAGAGTCAGAATGAGAGTAGATACACGAAGAAATGAAATCCCGGTAACACTTTACAATAAGGTGTCATATGTTAACATTAGTTAATGCATTATCTAACAAACTAGCACTGAGCAAACGATTGTCACACTTTATTTTACAGCATCCTTGTTGCATGTTACATACTAGCATTAACAGTAAATTAAGCATAAATCCGAGCAACTAACCCTAAACCTATAGTAAGACAATGTTTATCAATATTAATCTGTAACAAGAACATTTAAAGTGTAACCAATAGCATTTATTAACTTTTGTTAATGTTAGTAAAAAATACAATTGTTTATTTGATTAAGTTGGTTCAGAGTTCATAGATACCCAAGAATAAAAATTATTGTTATAATTTACCCTCATGTTGTTCCAAACCTGTATGAATTTCTTTCTTCTGCTGAACACAAAAAGATATTTTGAAGAACATGGGTAAACCAAACGAGTTGATGAACCCCATCCTTTATTGTATGGTAAATGTTGAAATAAACATTACCTAAGATTAATGAATGCTGTAGAAGTATTGTTTATTGTTGGTTTATGTTAAATAATGTAGTTAACTAATGAAACCTCATTGTAAAGCCTTACCAAAATCCCCAACTAGTCTATTGAAGAAAAACACAAATGCATCTTGCTTGGTTTGCATCTGATCTTGAGAAAGATCTTTCTCTTTTTTTTTTTTTCTGCCTTAAAACACAAAAAGCCTCTGAGGCAAAGCACAAACGCTTCGACAACAGCTTTATAGAAATATTTCTGCAGCAGCAACATTTCAAATAACGGTGAGGCGAGAGTTGCATTCATTTATAAAAAGCGTATAGTTACTTACTGTAACAAACCACAGGACACCATACCACAGACAGAGAACTTTCTGACAAAATCCATCACTTTAGAAAAGGAGGGCAAAATGTTTTTGAGGCCAAATTACGGTACACAGCTTGAGTTTTTTTTTTTTTTTTTTTTTTTACTCTCAGCCGACCTCAAAAAAGCTTCTAAAAATAAACATCTCCAATAATTGCCATTGAGCTCAACCCAACAATCGACAGAATAACACTAATAAAGAAATAATCCAAAGCAAATTTAAAAGTGTGATTCTCAAGGAAGTTCACATCAGGTAGTAAAGCCAAACCTTAGAGAAACTCTCCATTCTGGCATCAAATAATCATATAAAGATCTAAGTGAATCGTTTATTAAAAAATGCTTAAGATTTAAAAAATCAAATCAAATGAAACCTTCTAAAAATGTGCACTACCGCTTTACAAGTTTGGGGTCGTCAAGATTTTTTGAAAGAAGTCTCTTCTGCTCACCATGGCTATTTTTCATTTATTTGATCAAAAATACAGTAAAAAATGAAATATTAAGAACTGGTTTTAATTTAAAAGTAATTTATTTTTGTGGAAACCACAATACATTTTTTCAGGATTTTTTGAGAATCCTAAAAAAATGTATCGTGGTCCACAAAAATGTGAAGCAGCACAACTATATTCAACATCGGTAATAAGAACCATTATTATTAATTGAGCACTAATAAAGATAATGAAGCGGAACATCAGCATATTAGAATGATTTCAGAAGGATCATGTGACACTGAAGACTGGAGTAATGATGCTGCAGATTCAGCTTCGCATCGCAGGAATAAATTACAACTTCCAATATATTTATATATAAAAACGCTTATTTTAAATTGTAATGATATCTCACAGTATTACAGTTTTTACTGTATTTTTGATCCAATAAGCAGCAGCCTTGATTAACATAAGAGAAAACTCTCAATGACCCCCAAACTCGTGTAGATGGTCAGATAGATGAGAGCAAAGGTACGAAACAAGGAGAAAAGCGAGAGAGGAAAAAAGACAGACAGATAAAGTGATAAACAAGGATAGACAACAGCATTCAGCATCTGAACTCTTCTCTATGACACCATGTGTTTCCCTGAGGGCAGGGATGAATGAGAAAGAGAGAGCAACAGACAGAGAGAGAGAGAGAGAGAGAGAGAGAGAGAGAGAGAGAGAGAGAGAGAGAGAGAGAGAGAGAGAGAGAGAGAGAGAGAGAGAGAGAGGTTTAGTATGTTGGCGGACACAGCTCACTGCTTTTCTTCCTCAGCATCTGGCTGTGCTGGTTTAGTTTGTTCTTCACCTGAAAAAACAAAGAGTCTCTGTTATTATAGTGGCATTCACACACTCGACACCTCACACGTTATAAGCCTGCAATAAAGCTGAAGTCACATGGCCGTCGCCGACACTCTTCACACACTGCAACCAGTCACAGATGCTACAAACAATTTCACACAGGTTCACCCCCGACTAGTGCTCGATCACATTTATTTACACTCACATTGGTTTAGCATGTTCCTCAAGAAATGTGCTTGTTTTTATAATTAAAAATAAAATAAATAAAAGCTACAAAATACAAATTATGTTTTCCTTGCACCTTTAACTCAACGTAGAAAAGCACATAATGAATATATAAAGTTTCTGTGTAAATTAATTTCAACATTAACCAAAGATTCTATTTTTAATTTCATAAAAGTAAATCCTAAATTTAATCTGCTCATCATATAAAGCGAAAATTTGGACTAAACCGCTTGATTCATATGGATTCATGTTTCAATCTTTTTAGTAACTTTTTGAAGTGTAAAAGTGGTAGTTGTGTTGCTGCCTATGGAGAGTACAGAACTGGCTCAGATTTTATTCAAAATATCTTTATTTGTGTTCTGAAGATGAACTAAAGTCTTACAGGTTTGGAACGACATTTAATTAATGATAGAATTTTCATTTTTGGGTGATCTATCCCTTTAAATGTGCTTATTAGAAACAACATTAGTCAATGGGTAATTATGATCCATAAAAATAGTAATATTTATCAATCAATGCATTCTTTTCTAACTCTAACTTGAACTTACTCATTTTAATAAATTGTTCGTTTGTTTTAAACACCATACCACAGTTTCTTTTTCCATGACGAAAACCATACTTGAGTTATTAAAAATGACCAACTATAATTTAAAGAAAATGATAGAAAAAGAAACGTAAGATATATTCAAGAGATCCTTTTTTCTTAAAAATTCTAAAACCAAATCTGGATTAACTGGATTAAATAAAGTTTAAGGGAATTAACAGAATAAAACAATGCTATAATTATGGGAAATAATTGAATCAATACATACCAGTTAATCAATACAACCTTTTCTACCCCAATAATAACTTTATTTAATTGTTTGTTTGTTATTAACTCCATGCCCATTTCTTTTTTCATGACGAAAAGCATGCTTGAGTTAAAAGTCTCCCTGTAGTCAATCATTCTATCTCTTAAAATTCATCTTTGATCACCAAAAAGATATTTTCAGAAGTTTTTTCCAGTGAAAAAAAAATCATGCCTTAAAATAGCTTGAATGTAACTCTAAACCCTTGCTTAACTTAGATCACGTGTATTCATGAATATGTAAATTAGCCCCGCCTCCGCTCACTCGCACCAGCTCAGAGATCCACTCGATCAACTTTACTCAAGTTACTGTAGAAAACACTGCACAATAGCAAGTGGGAATACTGGTTTAACTCAGCCATATACGTTTAAACCATTAACTGAAGAAGAGTGAATTATACAGTCTACAAGTCACATAACGGTTATTAATATGATTAGCCTTTTGCTTGACTACGTTATCAAACAGCTAATAAAGTGTTGCTAATGTTACACAAACCACGTTCCTCCTCTCAGAGTCAGACAGCTGCCTTAAAAAAACAGCATCCTAAGAAACGCTTTGAAAGTCAAATGGAGAAAGGCATATAGTTCATCATTACATGCATCATATCCCTAATTCACCCGCTATATTGCTAAATGTACCTGATTTTTCATCTCAACAGAAAAAAATATCAGGATAACCTGGCTTTTCTTGAGACTCCCCTGATGGAGTATAGTTAATGATATGCTAAAGTCCACCTGCACGTTGATGTGATTGGTTACATTTGTGACGTAGAGAACAGGGGCGATTTCAAACCGTGTTTTTGAGATGTGACTAAAGATGTGCAAGACTCATTTTTCCTGCAAATTCTAGACTACAACTTGATTAAAAACATTTTCAAGGATACCAACACAATTTTCTCAGAGGAATAGTAATATTACAATACAATAATTTGATATTTAATCGCTGTTTTACGGAATCTATCTTTGTGACGATCACTCATGTTCTGACTAGTTACAGATACTCACGACTTTTCAAACACAAACCTGTAGCTTTTAAATAGGTCAAGACTATTTGAATTTGTGCATTTGATTTATTAATATTAAAAATCTTATCACCACACCAATTTCAGGTCTGTTAACCTCAAAAATGTTTAAAAATAAATTCATTTTACTGACAATACCAATTAAGAAAATGATATTTACCTCAGGGACTGACTGCGCTGTGTAATTCAGATTTTTTTCTTATTATAATAGTATCTAATCCAGAGGCTATAATTAATTCTGCATCTCACAGTGTCTGCTTCAGTCTACTATGGCAATTGGCAAAGTAGCGTTCCCTTCTCTAAGGCGTGTATGTCTCACCATCTCCCTGCATGTCTGAAGTCCACAGCGTCAGGTTGTCTCGTAACAGCTGCATGATGAGTGTAGAGTCCTTGTAACTGTCCTCACTCAGTGTGTCCAGCTCAGCTATCGCATCATCAAACGCTGCCTTCGCCAACCTGTTGGAGGAGCGAGTGGAGATTCAGACTGGGGTTTTCCTGTAAGGTAGTGGTTCTTAACCAGGGGGCTACATGATGATGTATTAAATTAGAAATGATATGCTAAAATAACTACATAAAATAAAGATCTAGACCGAAATATTTTTTTTCCCCCTCAATAACTTTGTTTTTATTAAACATACAGTTCTTGAAACTTAGGGAATCATGAAATGCATCATGGTTAAAATCATTTTATTTATCTATACTCACAGGCCTTAAGTAAAAAAAGATTGAGAACCAGCTGTTGAGTATCCAAGCCCATGTTTAAACCTGGTATTAAGATACTTTTTGGTCGATCGGGCGGGTCTGTCTCTTTTGTCCACTTTCAACCATTTCTGTCCTGATTTCTTTGAGGGGAGAGTCTATGAGCGGGTAAGTGTATGGGCTTTTTCTGATCTTTCTATCTAATGGACAACAGCTTGCGCAATTTACATATAACCATGACCGGAGACGTCGGAAACACATACGAAGAGCAGCACTTTCGTTTCTGCTCTGAAAGCCGCAAGAGGATATCATCGTCAGAAATCAGGAATGGTGAGAGAACATTGTGCTTGGTACATTTTTTTGTCTTCAAACCAAACTCGGGTCTTCAGCCAACAAAGTTTGAATCCCGTCTGGCTAACGAGCTTCACATAACGTGAAGAATGTGTCGGTAGGCGGAGAGAAGTCGATTTTTCCAGCTGTTCAAACACATTCGACCACATCAAAACTAAAGTTATAGGAGTGAACCATCTTTCTATATCTAATGAATGGGAGAAACTGCAACACGCAATATGGTGGAATGCGTCCCGCCTAAGTAAAAGAGCCAATCGCTTGGCTCGTCTAGCCTGAAAAACAAGCTTTAACACTATTTGAGCGTAAGAAACAACATTTATGCAACATTTCATGTCAGATTTTGTTGCTGATTTGAAAAAGCCCATGTTATTTATTTTGTGAGTTTGGCAAGCAGTTTTTGAGATTTCAGGATTCCCCCAATCAAATAGATTGGACTTGGTCAACGGGTGAACACTTTCCTTGAAAGGGACTTTGACCACACGAGCGTTTACACTACGAAAGCAATCCAGTCTAATGAGTTTGACTGGTCGAAAGTGGACAAGCTCAAAACATTTTAGACCCTGTTTACACATGTCTGTAGCGTTGTACACTTGTGATCCGATCGACCAAATCGCATCTTAATACCAGGTATAAACAGAGCCTAATATGCAAATATTTCTGCAAAGTGATCACATTTAGATTTAGAACGGCAAAAAAATTAATTTAAGCTTCTTTTTTATGTTCATTACTTGGAAATAAATGTTAACTGAAAAATAACCCCCCCTAAACTTATTTTATTTTCCTAGGCAACATTTCTCATTTAGTTTAACATGAGGTACTATGCTAACATGATGTAAAATAACTTAAACTAAAGCTAAAATAAATATGCATAAAAATATATAGAAGTATTAATAAAAAAGAGATATAAATGACAAAAACAACAAAAAAATAACAGTGCTTAGCCATAGCTGTCTATGCATATTGATGTGGGGAAAAAGGACGTTTTTAGGGTTGCCCCCGATTAAAGATTTTTCTAGTCTACTAGTAGTCATTCATTTAAGCTGTTATACTTGCACATTTATGATATATTAATTTAATTACTTAAATATATACTGGGTGGGGTGGATGGAGCATCAGAAAATGGTTTGAGTTTCAGGGCTGCGAAAAAATATTTTATGTAACATTGTTCTACATTACAGAGAAATACCATAATAATGAGCCTTCAAAATATACACTCACCTAAAGGATTATTAGGAACACCATACTAATACTGTGTTTGACCCCCTTTTGCCTTCAGAACTGCCTTAATTCTACGTGGCATTGATTCAACAAGGTGCTGAAAGCATTCTTTAGAAATGTTGGCCCATATTGATAGGATAGCATCTTGCAGTTGATGGAGATTTGTGGGATGCACATCCAGGGCACGAAGCTCCCATTCCACCACATTCCAAAGATGCTCTATTGGGTTGAGATCTGGTGACTGTGGGGGCCATTTTAGTACAGTGAACTCATTGTCATGTTCAAGAAACCAATTTGAAATGATTCGAGCTTTGTGACATGGTGCATTATCCTGCTGGAAGTAGCCATCAGATGCTGCATGGTGGCCATAAAGGGATGGACATGGTCAGAAACAATGCTCAGGTAGGCCGTGGCATTTAAACGATGCCCAATTGGCACTAAGGGGACTAAAGTTTATCAAGAAAACATACCCCACACCATTACACCACAACCACCAGCCTGCACAGTGGTAACAAGGCATGATGGATGCATGTTCTCATTCTGTTTACGCCAAATTCTGACTCTACCATCTGAATGTCTCAACAGAAATCGAGACTCATCAGACTAGGCAATATTTTTCCAGTCTTAAACAGTCCAATTTTGGTGAGCTCTTGCAAACTGTAACCTCTTTTTCCTATTTGTAGTGGAGATGAGTGGTACCCGGTGGGGTCTTCTGCTGTTGTGGCCCATCCGCCTCAAGGTTGTGTGTGTTGTGGCTTCACAAATGCTTTGCTGCATACCTCGGTTGTAACGAGTGGTTATTTCAGTCAAAGTTGCTCTTCTATCAGCTTGAATCAGTTGGCCCATTCTCCTAGAGTGACCTCTAGCATCAACAAGGCATTTTCGCCCACAGGACTGCCGCATACTGGATGTTTTTCCCTTTTCACACCATTCTTTGTAAACCCTAGAAATTGTTGTGCGTGAAAATCCCAGTAACTGAGCAGATTGTGAAATACTCAGACCGGCCCGTCTGGCACCAACAACCATGCCACGCTCAAAATTGCTTAAATCCCCTTTCTTTCCCATTCTGACATTCAATTTGGAGTTCAGGAGATTGTCTTGACCAGGACCACACCCCTAAAAGCATTGAAGCAACTGCCATGTGATTGGTTGATTAGATAATTGCATTATAAGAACTTGAAAAGGTGGTCCTAATAATCCTATAAACTAATTCAAATTTGGTCAACTAAGCATCTTCTTTTCGAATAACGTTTTGTCAACTATTAGGGTGCAGCCCTAAAAATTTTAATATCAAACAAACATTGCACAATTTAAGTGAGGAGAAAAAGAAAAACCAACCTGCATGCACGGTCGGGGGAGTTAAGGATCTCGTAGTAAAAGACCGAGAAGTTGAGTGCTAGGCCGAGCCGGATGGGATGTGTGGGTGGGAGCTCAATCATGGCAATGTCACTGGCAGCTTTATACGCCACCAAACTGTTCTCTGCTGCTTCCTTCCTGTCATTACCTGTGGCAAACTCTGCTAGGTACCTGTGGTAGTCACCCTTCCTGCAAACACACACACAAAACAAGTGTGGGTGAAAAGATTCATCATATTTGCATGGGCAAAGTTAACTATTTTAATATTTATGTTATATACTGAACACTCTGACCCTCGCCCATTTAACTGTTGTGTAGGAGACCTATGATGTTCTAAATGCATGTACTTTGCTTTGTCAAACACCTACATTTTGTAGTAGAAAACTTTGGATTCTCCTGTGTTGGCTGCAGGAATGAGGTGTTTGTCCAGTACATCCAGTATGTCGTTACAAATAGATTTCAGCTCATTTTCAACCTGCAAAGGGAATGATAAGAAATGGCATATTAATTATGGAATCATCAAATATACCTAGATTATATGAAATTAAAAAACAAACAGCCTTTCACAAGACACCATGTAACACTGTCTACACTGGACGCACGCAGCGCAATGCAACAATTTTTTTTAAATGTTACTCACACTAGTGTTGTCAAAAGTACTGACTTTGGTACCATGTAGGTACTGAAATTTTAAAAATGTGAATATCAGCATCTCCCTCTAGCATTTTGAGCGCTGTTGAACAGACTCTTAAACACTGATTGGCCATTGTGTTCACATGTTGAACATACATGTCTCTGATTGGCCATTGTGTTCACGCGCTGAACATATGTCTCTGATTGGCTACCATGATCAACGATTCAAAAACATGTCCTCACCGAACACTTAGACACACGGGAGCGTTTGAAACCAGGCGTCTATCAGCGGATCCAACTATCAGTGGATATATTAGGGATCGTCACATTTTTTTTATTTCAGTATCGACTTGGTAACGAAGACGTTACTTTTGAAAACACTACCACACACTAAGCTACTTTTTTCTTTTAAGAACTGATCACTGAAAGGTTCTTTGCACCGGGTAGTTGTAGGAACTCAGTTAAAGGAACTAGCAACCAGGGTGGTTCCCCGAGAACAAAACTCTACCCAAGGGCCATTTTCCTGGTTGCATTCACACCACCAGTAGGAACTCTGAAGTGAAATAAGCCGGCCGACAGCGACATCATTTAGGCGAAAGATGAAAACTACGAAAATTTGCAGTGCTACGTATCATTGAGTCTGAGAAAAGAACACAGCAGACAAAGGTAACAGTAAAATGCTATATAATCACTGTTTTCCATTTTTGTGGAGTTATTTGAGTATGGAGTTACTTGAGTTCATTGAGTATTTGAACTGTGTGTTTACACAGCTTTTTAAAAATGGCAGGTGCTGGTGTTTTGTATGGCATGCGTTCGGGCCAAACAACGTACATTTACGTCACTGGTAGTTCCTATTGTGCTGGTTCAGACCCTACTCAGAAGTGGGAGCTTATTTAGTCCCCCATAAGGCATTCTTATAACTAAAATCCTTCCCAGTTCCTGGGAAAAAGCAGGTACTCCTGACAATAGTTATAGGAACCATGAAAATGTTCCTCTGGTGCGAAAGATAACTAAAACTATAAAAAATGTAATGTAATCTCACCGTTTGTCTGTATTCTCGGATCATTTTGAGTTTGTCCTCTCCGCCCTTGCTCTCCTCTTTCTGCTCAATGCTGCTGATTATCCTCCAGGAAGCTCTCCGCGCACCAATCACATTCTTATACGCAACTGATAACAGGTTTCTCTCCTCTACTGTGAGCTCGATGTCCTTCCCTGCTACATTCTTCATCGTCTCCACCATTTCTGAAACAGAGAGAGAAGATTGATCCTAATGAAACAAAAGGGAACCCATCAACAAAGATCTGGAAATCTAAGGGAAAAAGGAAAGAGCTCTTCTGTCACAATTCATAAATGTACTCCATAACACACAAGTGTCGCAGACAGGGATGGAAATTAGCACCCGCCACCAGCCAAATGCGGGTGATTTTGTGTTGTGGCGGGTAAACTCGCTTCACTTACCGGCCACCGTGGCGGGTAAATAAAAATTGCATACTGTTTCACCCGGACGGCGGACACTTTTAGAGGAGGCACACGTTCAACACCCGCGCGCTTTTTCCATCGAGGCTCGGCGTGGGACCGCGAAAGGCGGTTTGCCGTCCAAAGGGAGAGATAGCCGCGAGCGCATGGTGTATTTTTTGGGCGGGGTAGCTCTCTTGTGTAGTAAAGAGCTAGCCGCGCGAACATCTACCCGCGCGCTTCTTCCGTCGAGGCTTGAGCGCGAGAGGCGGTTTGCCGTCCCAAAGGAGAGAGATTGAGTGAGAGGCGCGATCAAATTGTGTGTGTGTGTGTGTGTGTGTGTGTGTGTGTGACGGTATCAGTGGAAACATAAAAAAAATACAGGACATCATTCAAACTGAAAAGTGTTTACTTGTGTACACTGACACACGCAATAAAACACAACATTGTGCTTTTGTCACACTCTAAACTCTTGTCAAACTAACCTACAACTGTCACTCAACCACATACACACAGTTTTAAAAGCAAAACATATTTATCCAACCCCATTTCAAAACAGGTTTGGTTGGACATCGTATTGGTTTTCATTTCTTGTCCTTGGAGTCTGAGCACTAATCTTTTTTTTTTAAACATTCTACATTGATTAAAAAAGAAAATCAGATGTGTTTTTAATGGTAGTATTTTTTTTATACGGAAATCAATTATTTATAATTCAGATGAGAATAAAGTTAAGGTTAATGAAAATTAAGGAAAACAAATATATTGATCTGAAATATAGCAAATGAATTTTAAATTCATTCAGGTACAATTACCAAACATATCTCAAGGTCTTTTTTATTAATTTAATAAACTAATTATATAAAACTATTGTCAGTGCACTACAAATAAACTGGTTCTATGCCTTTATTAATAAAACGTATACAACTTAAAAATACAAGGCTTAAGACATTTATAAAAATGCCTTCTGCATTTTTGTTTTGCTTTTCACTCCATTGTACCAAAATCGTACCGAACCGTGACGTCTGAAGCTCCGAGGTATGAACCGAACTGTGACTTCTGTGTACCGTTCCACCCCTAATGCAATACAGTTTCATTATTGTTCATTATTATCCATACCTTACTATAAATAATTTGTGCAACTAAATCATGTTTTGCGCCAGTAACTGAAAAAGTTAGTAGCGCAAGTGCCAGCAGTGGAAAAGGTTAGTGTAGTTCCCTGTCCAGCAGAGTGCGGTTCAGAATCAGTTCAGTTTTTTGTTTAATCCATCCTACTCATTTAATGAAATGTATATCAGTTCATGGTTTGTGTGTGTATAAGAGAGAAAGAGAAAAATGCCAGTATTGCATTGAGACTTGAGATTAAATAAACTGCTTGTATTGTAGATCTTGTAGTAGGCCTATTAATTTTTACATGCAGTTACACATTGTCGTTTAAAAACAAGAAAGTGGCTGGTAAAAACATTGAGTGGCTGGTAGATTTTGAAATCCACCAGCCACAGTGGCCGGTGGACAAAAAAGTTAATTTCCATCCCTGGTCGCAGACTGGGTAGTGAAATAAGGGAACCGGAGCGGTTGAACAAAAAAAGATAATGTCCCTTATTTCACAACCCAGTCTGTGACATTTTTTACATTGTTATGGCGTACATTTATGAATTGTAACAATAGAAAATGTAGATGATATTGTAAGCAGAAAAAGCATAGAAAAATGACATACCGAAATTTTTGCAAATACTATGGAAGTGTTTGCTAAAATACAGCACTGCACACATTTCAGAACCAGACAACAGATCAGCAGTTTTAACAGTGTGATGTGCAGCGATACAGTGATAGTGAGATAGAGACAGAGATAAGAGTGATAGAGACGGCGGATCATGTAAAAGATAATGCTTGCAGCCCTCCACTTACTGAAAAGCATATCAGTAAAAGGAAAATATACACTTCCCTAATAACAATTGCATTTATTTCTCCATTTTAATTCTTTAAAATTAAATACTTGTTGTTTTGACATCTAAGCTGAAGTGTTAAGGCCCGTTCACACCTAGAAAAATAACTATAATAATGACTTAGTTTCAAAAATCTATGTCCTAAACGTAAATAATAGCAGAGTCCACACCACAACTATAACGGCACAGAGAAACAATAGAGTTGGAATCACTTTTGTAATGATTCTTTTCAAGCTGATGAACGATAAAAACATTTACTGCCAATCAGAATCCATACCGCTTTAAAGAGCTCAAGCATTTAAAGCGGTAGACCACAAAACCTGCAGCACAAGAATGTTATTGCGCATTCATGTGGATACTAATATAGTCAAGGTTTTAGGTGTGACCAGGCCTTTATGTTGAAAGAGATGCACCGATGTATCGACCATCGATTAATACTTGTTAAAACAAAATAATATCTGTACAAAATACAGCAGGGCTCAGTAATACGGACTGCCCGGTCCCAGCAAGAACGACGCTCGGGACAATTGACAAATCAACTTTGCTAATTTAAAACATGATCAAAAACTAATCTATTTTAATGACAAAAGCAAGTGACAAATATCGGTATCGGAAAATAGTTTAGTTAAAATTGGTATCGGTCCAAAAAAATCCTATTGCTGCATCCCTTGTTGAAATGCTTGGAAAAAAAAAAAAACTTTTGTAACTGCAAGATATTATGCAGAACATTAATTTTCATTCATCTAAGTGGTCTATCTCTATTGGTTTATCTAACATTCTTATTTTTAACTAGGCTAAGTCTATGTCAAGCTAACAAAAAAAGATGTCTTGACTTGAACTTTATCAATCTAGTTCCTATTTATCCAACCTATCAATCTAAGGATCCATGAAAATCAGAACAAACATATTTAATAGGAAATTACACTGTTTAATACCCCCGTGTCATATTAAAAGCACCCAAAACACTGCCCTGAATTCAGCATTGGGTGTAATGAACAATTTGCCAATATCAAGGGTCCACAAAAATATTGAGAATATGAAATTTGAAAAAAATCTCACTGTTTATCAACTGTTTTATCTGTCACTTGTTGACAGACCTAAAATCTGAACCAAGTCTGTTTTTATTTAGATCATTTGTAGCTAAATGAAAACAATGTATCCAGTGCAAGGGTTTTCAGACTGGCGTCCGGGAACCATTATAAATGTGTTTTTTTAACGATAAACTAAAAAAAAATTATGAACTGAATCAAATAAATGCATTAAAAAAATTAACTAAACAACAAAATAAATAACGCATCTATAGTACAGCACAGTAATAGAGTAGAAAAAAAGTGTCTAGGCTCTAACCTAACCCTAATCCTAACCCTACCCGTCCCCCGGGCGAGATGCCCCAAAATTTATGAATCTCAATGTAGGGCTGCACAATCGATATATCGCGAATGTATCGTGATATGCATATCGCAACAGCTTGCAATAACTGGGTTCATGCATAAAAGACAAAGAGAAAAATCACTCAATGCAGATAGTAAAAAACTAAGCAGTGTTCGATTTTACATTTGATTATTCAGTTTATGTTGTTAAATACACTCTAATGTAGGCCTACTGTAACCCTAAACCCCGTGGTTTACACTTATTATGTTAAAATAACACTTCTTATGCTACAGTAAATCACTGCTGCAAAAAGAATGTGGAACATGTATGCATGTTAAATAGCCTAATTATCGCATATCGCACTTTTCTTCAATTTCGTGCAGCAGCCCTATGTAGCAATTGAACAGTGTAGGCTACATTTGGTCTTAATTACACATGAAAATATATAGCTGACTTTTACAATTTCGGATTTTTGCACCGGGATGTTGATATTTGAGAGTCCATAGATTGAAACCCCCTAATTCAATGCGTTTTTAAAAGCTGCATATCTTTTTTTTTTTTTTTTTCATGTTCCCAGATAAAAGTCACCAGTTCGCGAGCCCTAGCCATTAGGCTACAATTTAACCATTCACAGATTTTACAGAACATTTCTTGGCTATGAGAGCACAGATCACTTTAGTACATTAATAATGCAGTATAAGCTTAGGCTGGGTTGAGTTCGTTTAGATCAGGGGCTTTCGATTTTAGATGCCACAGAAATATGTCTGGGGGACCCCATCCTAAAAAAATTAATTTCCATTGTTACCTTTTTACAGTTTTTATAATTAAATAAAATATATTCTAGTTACATATATTATTATTTACTTATTTAATTTGTATTATTTATGTATATCAATTCGTATTTTTATTTTAATCTGATTTAATCCATAACGTTTATTTTATTCACACTTTTATTCATTTATATTTAAATCTATGTACTTACTATTCCTTGCTTCTATTGTAAACGTATTACTTATTAATAGGCTACAGCTTTTCTCTAGACTCTTCACGGACCTCAGTTTGAAACATTAACAATGTAACAATGCAGTACAAGCTCTGGTTGGGTTGAATTAGTCTAGGCCTTTCCAAACGGATATTTCTTCCCATTTCACCTGGACGTGCGCATGTGACTAGCCAGCGCTCAGTTTTGGGGGATTCAACCAACAATTTGACCAGTAATAGGACAAAGAAATCCTGATCTGCTTCTTATTCTTCCTCTGCGGCAAATCAAAATGTGTGACAACAAAAATCGCCACAAACAAAAAAAAAAAAATCAACTCACCATCGTATCTCTCTGCTTGCTCTGCTAGTTTAGCCTGGTATACCAAATGCTCTCGATCTGCCACTGCCATGGTTACTTGGGGATCGGGAGGAGGTGGAAATGGTAAGCGACGTTGTTTGTTTGTGCAGAGGGATGCGAAGGTTATAGGAAAGTGAACAAATATGCTATATTGAGTTACTTAGTGGAGCAACGGCGGCTTAAAATCCTCGTACACTGCCGGCGACCCTGCACTAAATATGGCGATAAAACTCTATCCGGGAAATTCGCAGCGAGTCCTGCGCACTTCCTTCGCGACGAAGTGGATACTCCTTTTTTTTTTTAAAGAACATAAACAAAACATAAATTTAAAATAGCTTCCGTAGGTGTAAAAGAAACCAGTAAATCAAGGCACATAAATAAATTAGAAACAAAGAAAAAAAAAGTGTACAAAAGAGGGGTCTTTTCTTTTTATCTTCAAGTAAACCAAATAAGTCTCCTATTATTTTAACACATTTGCAGGCCTGTTTACTCATCATACAAAGGAATGATGGAATGTATCTACAAAGAAAATCACTTTTAAATACAGAATACAGTAAGGTTGTCTTCATACACTTGCATTTAAACAATTAACCCAGAATCAACATTAAATTAATGACAAATTCAGCTTTTTATGTCATTCAACAACATTAGAAAGTAGGGAGTGACTGGACCTTTGTTTCCAACCAATTAGACATATCTTTCAAGACAATATTTGAGTGCATGAAAATAAAAAAGATGCAGTCAACTTGACAAAAAAAAAAAAAAACCTCAAATGTGACCAAGTGAATACTGTTTTTTTTTTTTGGGATGGTCGTACCTACAAAAAAAATCATGAACGTCTGTCACAAAACATTTTAGCATTTAGAGAATAACTAGTTGTAATTCCAGATATCCCTTACCAATCATAGCAAGCAATACATTTAAAGGGATAGTAAACACAAAAATTTTAATTCTGTCATCATTTACTCACCCTTATGTTGTTCCAAACCTGTATGAGTTTTGTTCTATTGGTAACTAACATTCTTTAAAATATATTTTGTGTTCAATAGAAACTCAAACATGTGAACAAAGTGATCATTAGAGATATGTACAGTTATAATTTGACTAGTAAGAAAGATGGTTCAAGATAAAATTCTATTTAAGTTATGTGTAAACTTCATTAGGAGCAAAATTGTTTGGTGTGGTGGAAATGCGACAAATGTGAGAAAAAAATGTTTTACTTTTTCATACATTGTTTAGATGATTATAGTTTTTAGCATGTAATAATTTATAAACTTAATTAAATGAGTTTGTATATTTAGTTAGAATTTTAAAGATATCTGGTACAAGGGTACAACAATAAAATGATACATAAAAGGCATTTGAAAAGTAGCAAAAATGAAGAAGACATGTAAATGGTTTCTACATCTGTTTTTATTTGATTTTCATTAAAAAAAAAGTTGGAATCTGATCGTTTTATTATTAATAGTAATAATAATATTAATCAACCCCTGGGACATAAAGCTGCCCAAAGTTGAAAAACAGTAATAATAATCTACTAATTATAATAATAATCACATATATTAACAGGATAGTTCCCCCAAAAAACAAATCTGACATTATTTCCCTTTTAAACATTGCATTATTTTAAAATCTTGCTAATTATTTACAAAACAATGGTTAAATGGTTTAGCTCCTGGGTACTCAAGCGATCTCTTAATGCATTATAGTCCTTCACGTTTATTGCGATCTCAAAATTCAGACCAGTTGATAATACTTCGAATATAAAAATGAACTGCTGTAGTCGGTAGATCCTTTTCCTATTTAGCCCCTAAACTCTGGAACAGTCTTCCTAACATTGTTCGAGAAGCGAAGTTCGGCACGACAGATCCTCAGCAAAGACCACAAGAACCAGACAGTCCTCCTATGACCAGCTTCATCTCCATACCGACATGAGTCAAATCTTCAAGCAAAAGGAACTGGATGAAATATTTGAATGCTACCGATCCACAATCTGATTTCTGACGTGGGCTGTGATGCAGGCTGAATCATCATCACACCGTGTTCGTTCGTTGGCCAGAGGAGAACCGTCCCCCCGACTGAGCCTGGTTTCTCCCAAGGTGTTTTTCCATCCGTCACCTGATGGAGTTTGTGTTCCTTGCCAGTGTCACCTCTGGCTTGCTTAGTTGGGGACACTTAATATCCAACAATATTATTGATTTGACTGCACTGACACTATTGGATGAGAACTAAACTGAGCTGGACGATGACATCACTGTTTTCTGCAGAACTGCTTTATAGATGAAATGAACTAAATGAATAATTGATGATCTTTACAATGGAACTGATTTTTCTTTTAAAGCTGCTGTATAGCCGAAATGAACTCTGCATCAATGAATCATTTTCCTGTTATCACTGTAAAGCTGCTTTGAAACAATCTGTACTGTGTAAAGCACTATATAAAATAAAGGTGACTTGACTATTTATTCACCCTGGTGTTGTTCTAATGCAACAGTGGCATAAAGGGAACGCAGCTTATGCTACCTTTAAACAGAATAACTCTGTTCTGTCGATTTCACACAAAGCATACCAAAATGTGTTAATGCATGTGAGAAAATCTGTCCTCTTATTGGTCATTTTCCTTTGAGTCATCTATCAAGATGGATTCTGCGGGTTTATTATTGCTTTATCTGTGGCCGTCACGCACAACATGAATATAGCCTCTGCTCTAACTTGCATATATACTGCATGAAAATTAAAATGCGATCTCGGAGTGATTGTCTGGTGCGGACTCGGGCATGATGGCAGTGTTATATATGCCTAAACTAACCGAACAAAGGCAGGTAGAGTGAAAGAAATTTTGCATGCATAATTTAAGATTCTCTTGCCAGATTTTTTCCATAGTGCACAAATATTAGAAAAAGAATTTAAACAAAAAATGGATGCAGGAAATTTTAAAGGAGAAAAAGGCAAGTGAAAACCCATTTTCTTTCTGACAGATTAAGTCATGATGCTGAATGGTCTGTTAACTCTCCTGGGTATTTATTTACTTAACTCAATTTTACAATTTGCAAATGCAAAACAAGCAAGAAAATGTATCTTGTTCAGCAGTGTGTTGATTGGCATAAAGATGATCCTTGCTCTTTCACTGGTCATCTATGAAGAGGTACTAAGTTGCACCTATTGGCAGAAGAATAAAAATCAACAAATTAATGATACTCAAAATAATATTCTGCTTTATCAGCATGTGAATTTATCAAGGTTCAATAAAACCTTACAAGACTTGAGGGAGTCAAGTCAAGCTATGAGTGTCAGCAAAGACAGATGATACATTTAACCTCATTACTTGTCACCTGAGTCTACATTATTGATAGAAGTAATTCATCCAAAACACATTATTTACCCAAGTAGTCCTCTACCAGACCAATGCTGTGGAGTCAAACTAAGATGTTGTACTTCTCCATTTCGAAATACTCCAACACGTAGGGATTTCTGCAGTATAGATAGG
The DNA here is from genome assembly GCA_036326025.1 of Chrosomus eos. Classification (NCBI taxonomy): domain Eukaryota; kingdom Metazoa; phylum Chordata; class Actinopteri; order Cypriniformes; family Leuciscidae; genus Chrosomus; species Chrosomus eos. Next base: position 53,320,216 of record CM070818.1, read on the forward strand.
AGAATAAACCATCAAGACATCAAAAATCAAACTGAATCATGTAGTACACAAACAGGAATGCAGAGTATTAAAAAGAACATGTAAATGTGTTAGTTACTACACACCCCTTCACTATGTTGGACAACAGAAGCGATGTCACGCAGATTCCTGAAGTTTTGTGTCTTTACGGACCCAAACTCCGTAATCTCATCACCAACTCGCAAACCCTACACACAGAAGACAAATCAGTGAACTGTAAGATGTTGTCCCTCATGAACAATCGACTATAAACAAACAGGTTTTGTTTTAAATGCTCCATTTACATCATTCGTTAGTGCCTAGGCTCAAAAAGAGACTTAAGTATGTAAAATGAAACCTTTTAATCAGTAACTTAGAATCTCTGTATTTATAGTTAACAAAAACCATTCAAAAACATTTTTGTTACTTGAAAAAATTGACTTAAAGGGGACCTTGGCAACTATTTCAACTTAATAAAACCGTTTAGAAATCATTTGGATGGTTAAATAACCTGTTCTGGTGAAAATGGTGAAAACTTTCCCCGCTCCCCCCAGCATTCCCAGGCAAAAAAACAACCTTGCAACATAAGGGCTAATGTCCCGGTAAGTTGGAAATAGGAAGTCTCGTGAGAACGAGCGAGAAACACGAACTGCTTTACGGCAATTCGACATAAAACACACACGACTCCCTCAATACCGGTTAGTTAAAGAACAATAAAGTTGGCCGGCTCCGATAATAACAAATGCACATGAGCAGCGGTAGAAAGGGGGAGGAGGGTGCCGCCGCAAGTGAGTTTTTTTTACGGCCGTGTTGTGAAATATACGCCCCACAGCTGTAGGGGGAGCTCGTTGAGAAAACATGCGACAACAAAAGTGAAAATCAGCGAAGAAATGGCTAGAGTTGCCGAGTTCCCCTTTAACTAAACGTTAACTGAAATCAAATATATTTTTATTTTATTACAGCTAGTTGCCAAGGCAACATCTCATTTTAATTTAGTTATAATTTATTAATATTATTATGCATTTCATTTTAATTTAGTTAACTTGATGTAATAAAATAACTGAAACTAGAATAAAAATTAAAAACTATATAGACCTATTTAAAAAATAGGTCAACATCTAAATTACTAAAACTTTAAAATTAAAATGGAAACTATACAAATTTAACATTATTCAAAATGTTAATAAAAACATAAAGTTGGAACCTTGTAAATGACTTAATTGTTTTAATTTAAAGTTGACTTCGACCAATCAGAAGGTTAGAAATGGCTGATTGTGGGCACAAACTCACAGCCTGAAAAGCAGGGGAACCCTGTGTCACAGCGTCTACCAGGGCAAACGGGGACGACAGAGACACAGTCTGTCCAGTGGCCTCCATCTTTGTCTCATCCTTCCTTTCTCCGACCCGTGCTGTAGCATGCAGCTTATGAAGAGCCTCCTCTATCTCCACCATGACAGCTTTGTGATCATTCTGTAAACCTTTAAAAATCATGAGATTAATAACTGTTTAAGCACTTGCAGAGTGAAAACATGCATCAGATGAAAGGTGTTAAAATAAGGATGCACCGAAATTTCCGAAAATCAGTGACTGCCTTATGTCCAATTTAAATGTTTGTAGAACTCAAGTTTGAGTGTTTATTATTTATTTTCAGTTTCAGGTTTAGGCCAAGTGCAGTTTCAGCCCAGAATTTAAATTTCGGTGCATCCCTAATTGAAATGCATTTAAATGGTATGCTTTCCTGACGGTGCAGCAAGGCACGTATGTGAGCATAACTGCAAAAGAGATAATTCAAAATCTCTACCAGTTGACAAATTTCTGCTGGTTTATTGTGTCTACCAGTAAAGATGAAAAAACGTACTCACAAGAGATACTGTGCCTTGCTGATCGGACCTTGTACAAATCCACATCTGCACGAGGAAAGCCTTCGACATCAACCAGAGGACCGTCAATGCCTACACCTTCCTGCTGAAGAAACCATATGAAGAAACGTCTTCTTTAAAAGTCATCAAAGGTCAGTTAGTTGCATCATATTAAACGAAAACACACCAGAAAACAACATGGCCATAAGCTGGCAACAGGTCAACTCTTTCAATTCTATGGCTGAGACTTATGGAGGGATTATTGGGTCAGATTGAAAATTAAAAGTCTAAAACTAAAAGTCTTAATCGAAAACCAAAAGTCTAAGTTTGAAACTAAAAGTCTAAGTCGAAAACTAAATGTCTAAGTCGAAAACGAATTTGGTATTTAGGATAGGGCATTTGGTATTTAGGATTGGGCATTTGGTATTTAGTATAGGGCATTTGGTCATTTAGCCATTTAGGATTTAGGATTGGGCATTTAGGGATTTAGGATTGGGCATTTAATCATTTAGCCATTTAGTATTGAGCATTTGAGGATTGAGGAGTGTATGCAAATAAGGAGGCGTGGCCCAAATACTGGAGGCTGGGTTGAAATGGCTGGTGCGCAGATGCACCTTATGGACAGCAGAGGGAGCTCCAGTGCTAAGGAGCACACTGTAAAGCAAACACAGCGAGTGAGCAGGTCTGCAGCGAGGACTGTACTTTATAATGTGATAACTTCAACTTAATCACAGCGTTGTATAGGGGTACTGGAACGGTACATGTATTCCTATTGAACCGAAACGGTAGCCTACGGGCGTCAAGGTTCAATAAAACTCTAAATAGCGATACATTTCGCTCTATTCGCGTCTGGTGTGAACGCAGCATAATAAACAGCACAAAGTTCAAACTGCAAAGTGTGTATATTTGTGTACACTCGCAATAAAATACATGTGCTTTTGTCACACTCTAAAATCTTGTCAAACTGTAACCTACAACTGTCACCCAACCAAAATCTCACACACACACACACACACACACACCTAGTTCATCGCGCCCGCGCCTACCCCCCCCCCCCCCCCCTTCTCTCTCACCCAACCGAAATCAAACACACACACTCTCTCACACACACATAATAAACACGCTGCAATGTCAAGATTGCAATGCTGGAGTGTGTGTGTGCGAGAGAGAGAGAGAGGGGGGGGGGGTGCGAATGCGATCGAACTAGGTGTGTGTGTGTGTGTGTGTGTGTGTGAGAGAGAGAGAGAGAGAGAGAGAGAGAGAGAGAGAGAGAAAGAGAGAGAGAGAGAAAGAGAGAGAGAGAGTGTGTGTGTGTGTGTGTGTGTGTGTGTGTGTGTGTGTGTGTGTGTGTGTGTGTGTGTGTGTGTGTGTGTGTGTGTGTGTGTGCGTGTGTGTGTGTGTGTGTGTTTGGTTGGGTGACAGTTGTAGGTTACAGTTTGACAAGATTTTAGAGTGTGACAAAAGCACAATGTTGTATTTTATTGCGAGTGTACACAAATAACGTTATACACACTTTGCAGTTTGAACTTTGCGCTGTTTATTATGCTGCGTTCACACCAGACGCGAATAGAGCTGTATCGCTATTTGAGTTTTATTTATTTTTATACCGTGTATTCTCCGTGTAAATTCGTGCACCGAACCGTGACGCCCGTAGGCTACCATTTCCAATAATGTCTGTCTGCAGAGCCGCAGAGCCACAGTTTCACCCCAGCAGTTTCACCCCAGCAGTTTTACCCCACGCATGCGCAGTTTTTATCACAACAGGTTTACCCGTGCGTTTTGGTTTATTTGAAATGATTGTACATAGTTGTCATTTGTTTTATCTGTGTTCAAGTTTACACCTTAACCACAGGCAGATTTAATTAACTTAAGAATAATTCATATATTGACTTAGACTAATAGTTCGCATTTGAATGTCTAATCGGAAGTTTGTGTGGCTGAAAAACGTAAGAGATTAAAGTGTTCATGACACAAGCATTGTTTTATTTCAGTAAAGGACCCGGAAGGCCTGCGAGCAAGGAGCAAAAATAACTAATAAGCAAAAATAATCAACGCAGTCTCATGAAAGTGCGTATCAATACCACGTATGTTATTTCTCGTGCCATTTATACGGCAAAAATGTTATTTTCGTGCATTTGCTACGCACTGAAAACCCCTTGGGTAGGATTAGGGGGGGGGGGGGCGTATTACACGCCATAAAGTGCGTGTCATATGCACGCGAAAACTGCGTATCATAACAATAACTATTAGATCGTTTCAGGACAGAACAGAGTGACCGCGCATACGCGGGTAAAATCCATAGACTGTAAAAAGGTAAAACCAAACTGTTGTATTGAAACTACGCATGCGCGGGTAAAACTGTTGTAGTGAAACTGCGCATGCGCGGGGTAAAACTGCTGTAGTGAAACTGCGCATGCGCGGGGTAAAACTGCTGGGGTGAAACTGCTGCTGGGGTAAAACTGTGGCTCTGCGGCTCTGCAGACAGACCCTTCTCACCATTTCAGTTCAATAGGAATACATGTACCGTTCCAGTACCCCTATACAACGCTGTCATTAAGTTGAAGTTATCACATTATAAAGTACAGTCCTCGCTGCAGACCAGCTCACTCGCTGTGTTTGCTTTACAGTGTGCTCCTTAGCACTGGAGCTCCCTCTGCTGTCCATAAGGTGCATCTGCGCACCAGCCATTTCAACCCAGCCTCCAGTATTTGGGCCACGCCTCCTTATTTGCATACACTCCTCAATCCTCAATCCTCAAATGCTCAATACTAAATGGCTAAATGATTAAATGCCCAATCCTAAAACCCTAAATGCCCAATCCTAAATCCTAAATGGCTAAATGACCAAATGCCCTATACTAAATACCAAATGCCCAATCCTAAATACCAAATGCCCTATCCTAAATACCAAATTCGTTTTCGACTTAGACTTTTAGTTTTCGACTTAGACTTTTAGTTTCAAACTTAGTCTTTTGGTTTTCGATTAAGACTTTTAGTTTTAGACTTTTAATTTTCAATCTGACCCAATAATCCCTCCATAGTGACTCTCTGTCAAAACAAAGCATTGGGAACAATGCAATAAAAAAAACGGGAAAAAAAAAACAACAACTATTGATTTAAAGTTGTTCATTAAAAGAATAGAAACGGCGTTATTGAAGTTTATTATAGAATACCCAAATGTATAGTTTACAAGTGTAGAGAGAGCGACTTGATTACATCATCCGTGGGGCTTTATGGGACTGCAGAGTTTCTTTGGTGCTATTTGTTTGCTGCAATTATATAAGTGGATACTTCTCTGGAACAGGTATTATAGTTCTTTACCAAGAGTTCTTGCATTATTCACATGACTTTTAGATGGGAAATGAAAGGGAATTTTAGTTGGAAGAAACCAACTGTTGCAATCTTGTATAGAGGTAGGAAAGTCTCAAAATAAGCACAAACAAATTGCAAATGCATGAATCAATTTGTAAATGTAAATCATTAGGGGTGTAATGATACCCTCATATCACGATTTGATATATATCACAACAATATTATTGTGATACTCCAAGACATATGGTAAAAGGCTAACAAAAAATGTATTGATGATTAAAATGGTAAATTTGGTATTACATTGGGGGTGTAAATTAATAATAAATATGCATGATTCTGAAGCTGAAAATACAGAATTATTTTAGACGAATATGCTTGCACTGTGTCACTGACTAGATATTTTTTTTTTTTAAAAAGACACTTTTACTGGTAACATAAGACATTTGACATTATCAGATTCAGGACCCACAAATATTCCCCCATGACATTATTATAATATATATATATATATATATATATATATATATATATATATATATATATATATATATATAGTAGTTTAATGTAGCACTGACACTAAGACTCTAAACTAAAACATGTATTTTGGGTGAACTATACACATATTGTCACTACAATACAATATTGATACAATATTCTTGTATAGCGATATATTGTGACATGATATATTGTTACACTCCTATAAAAGTCAAAATGTGTGTGAGCATTGTACATTTAAGTGTTTTTCGTTTGTGAAACAATTTGTTAATCCTTTTTTTTTTTTGCTGCATGTGAATGTGAATTACTTTTTACGTGTGCATCCTATTTTGTCCATTATCTTCGACACTATCCTGACTCCATACAAGTCAGTTAGTTTAAGCGCTATTTTAGCATGACCTACTATACTGCATTTCATGAAGTTGTTGCTAAATATTAATTTAATTAAACCATAGCACGCTAAATGTCATTTATATTAAAGCCTCCTGTCACGTTACGTATTTCCTTTATATCGGCCATTATTGTTTTCATGATGCATGAGATTATTTAACGCAAGAGTTACGCAAGAAAAAGATAGTTGTCAAGTTAAAAACTTTTTTAAATGGTTGCTCTCGAGACCGTTGCGTGCATCTTAGAACGACCTAACGTTAGCTTAATTGAACAACTTCAAAGCAACCAACAAAGTGTCTATTTACTGCATTTAGGTTGAATGATAAAACATATTTAAATCCATATCTATATGGTTTGAACTTACAGTTTGGAGCATGTCGTAGTATGCTTTGATTTGCTCTTCAATTTCATCCTTTCTTTTTATTAGAAGTCGTACATCCCCTTCAGCTACACTTGGCTCAACAGCGTTGTTTACCTCTGTCATTTTCATGACAATTTCTGCCAAAATAAAAGGTATTTATCAAATGAATCTATGAGTGCTCAACTATTAAAGATTTAATACTTATTTTATTTCAAGAAATCTTACAAACGGTTCACTCCAGTCCAAATGATTCAACAGAAACGCACTAAATTATTCACGAAGCCTCTTCTTCACTGCCGGGTTGAAGCGAACTGAAGAAGTGTAACGCCATCTATGTGCTGGAGAGCGAATCCAGGAAATTATTCTTCTCGTTTAGGGTTGGCAAACCAGCTTTTGGTGCATTCAGTTCTTTATTCTGATAATGATGGATGCCTTATTCTTGCAATTTTAGGTACAATATCTTATTGTCTTTCTATAGTAATATGATTGTTATGATTCCTCCTCCTATACCCATATTTTCTGGCTTCAGATTTGTTTGTGATTTTGACATTATTGCATTTGAATATATTTTTTGCTAGTTTGCCCACATCATCTTCCATTCCTATGTGCAGGAGCATACCCATTATATCCTGTTTACAGTAAGAGTGAGCAAACTGCAGACTTTTTATAGCCGCTAAAGTGTCTGTACAGATGATTAGAAGCTTGTTTCTGCCACTGTATAAAAAATAAAAAAGGTATTGAGACTTTTTACCTCACAATTCAGACTTTTTTCTCGTAATTGTGATTTACATTTAGCAGTTCTGACTTTTTTTCTTAGAATTGAGAGATATAAACTCGCAATTGCAAGATACAAATTCACAATTGCGAGGAAAAGTCAAAATTGCAAGAAAAAAGTTGTGAATTTATATCTCACAACTCTTTTTTTCTTGCAATTCAGATTTTTTTCTTGTGATATTATGTCCCACAATTCTGACTTTATAACTCACGATTGTGAGCTTCTATCTCGCAATTCTGAGAAAAAAGTAAAACTTGGAGATGTAAACTCGCAATTGAGAAAAAAAAGTTAGAATGGCAAGATATAAAATTGCGATTGCGAGAAAAACGCCAGTTTATATCTCATAATTCTGACTTTTTTCAATTGCAATTTTAAAGGGATACTCCACTTTTTTTGGAAATAGGCTCATTTTACAACTCCCCCAGAGTTAAACAGTTGGGTTTTACCGTTTTTGAATCCATTCAGCTGATTTTCTGATATTTAGAAGAATATCAGTAACCAGACAGTTTCTGGTCCCATTGACTTCCATAGTAGGAAAAAATATATACTATGGAAGTCAGTGGGACCAGAAACTGTCTGGTTACATTCTTCAAATATCAGAAAATCGGAGAAAGAAATGTCAAAATTCCGAGATGTAAACTCACAATTCTGAGAATTCTCAGAATTGTGAGATATAAAGTTCCAATTATATTATAAATTGTTTTATTCCATGGCAGAAACAAGCTTCCATAGATGATTACATTGTAGGGTGGGCGGTACCTAGCCTGGTTAAAACCAGACCATTCTCAGTAGGGTTAGGGTTAGGGTTAACCTTCTTTACTTTGTTAGTGCACATTACTAGCCTGGTTAAAACCAGACCATTCTCAGTAGTAACTGAGTTATGGTCTGGCAATGTTTTATAGACAAATTATTTCAAAAGGGGTGTCACCAACGGACGTCGCTCAAATGCCTCTGGGCGCAATTGGATAGACGTAAAACCAATCAGAGCGATGAAGGGGATGATGTATGCAGAACGACGGAGAAACATTGAAGTGACTGTTGTTCTTTGCTGGGGTTTTAACAAAAAGGAAACGTTCAAATCGCTTAAATCAAACGCGATAGCTGATTTGAATGAGTGATGTTCCAAGGCGGCATCCATCTTTGTAATGTAGGCTACAAAATCTGCTTCACCGTCGCTGTGCTGTCGTCATCGTGTAAAGCCCGCCCAACGTTTCTGATTGGTGCCTCGATTTCGGCGAATTGGAAATGGGCTTGAATGAGCTCTTTGCCAGACTTACTTGCAGGGCAAATCTAAATTTGCCATAACTTGTCTGGATTTTCCCAGGCTAGGCGGTACTGATATAAATTTATCAACTGGTTGAGATTTTGGACTTTCATCTCTATTGTGGTTAGGTACAAGTGACGTTGCTGTGCTGCGTATTTGGAAGCATATCATTTGCATGCATTTTTAAGTATTTCTGTAAAAAAAGATTTGAAACTGTTGAAACGCAATAAGCACCGAAAGAGAACTCATCTCGCTATGTGGCACAACTTAAACTTATTGTTCCTGAAAGCTTGAAGTAGCAGCACCATATGAAGAAAACAATTCAGTAAAGGTACAATAGGTGATGTGGAAAAATGCTAACTTTAGCCTGCTAGCATTGAAAACATACAATCCCACCCACCCTGCATATCGTCGTCCAAAGCCACGCTTCCTCTAAAACACATGAACGCGCACAGACCAGAAGCGAGATGACCAGAGACAACGTTATTGGATTACATGTGTCGTTCACCGTCATATGGTTCATTTATTTTTTCAAGCCAGCACCATAATAGGGGCAGTTGTAACACTTTCATACCTTGTAAATTCAATTTTAGGAAGTAGTATTTCACACTGTCAGTATAACAATGACTAATTACTTGACTCGTATACATCTGCCTTATACAAAACATAGCTGCAGATTTATGAAATCTGAATTAAGTAAAATGTTAAATAAATGTTAAAGCAAAAAACAAAACAAAAACAACTGCCCCTGGTCTCCTATACAAAACCTGCAAATTGAATATACATGTAGCATCTTTAAAAAAAGTGACTCAAATAAGTGCCAAAAATTGTATTCAAAAGCAAATGCAGTTTTATATTAAAGATAGAAAAAAAGCAAAGTAAATCACTGTCACACACAGCTTGTTAGTATTGCAAAGGAGAACTACATATACAAATCTTCATATTTACATACAAGTTCACAACCAAAGAAATTATAAATATCTTAGTTAACTATACAGCAGTTACATGAGACTGAAATTCCTGACTTAAAAAACAACAGCACTCTGTTAAATAACTGGCACCAATCCTACAAACAAATGAAGTGGTTATATCATTTAAATGAATAAAATTAATGCATGTTTGCTCAAGACTCTGTATACATGAACCGTTTTTGACTCCATTTTGAAAATCTGATTTCTTTTTTTGAAAAAAGAGCGGAGGGAGGGAAGGTAAACCGCAATCATCCCCGGTTGCCTCGTCAGCCAACATTTCGAGCTGCCAAGACCAATAAACTACTATGTGGCCTAAATGTGTTTTAGCAGCAAAAACAGTCCTGAACCTCGGAGAACTGACTCCAAGGTGGATTTGAGACCTCAAACACATATGGGTTTATAACATCCTCAAATAATCTTTATATAAAATAAACATGTACACAACAAATTTGAAAGCATCATAAACATTTCCAGTATATATACATAGGGTGAATTTCATAAAACCATGTCCAAGTAAAATTAAACCCAATAAAAAAGAAAAAAGAAAGAAAGAAATGGTTTTGCATAAAAAGCCTGTCTGAATACTCAATACTGAATGGCTAGAAGGTGTGCAATAAAACTGTTTAAAGCACAGGTAGTTCCAGTAAGTTTAATCACTGTTCTATATTAATACACTGGTTTCATTGAAGCATGCGCACGCACACACACACTAAGATCAGGGCACAGAAACTTGTCAGCACTGACCCGTGACTTTTATAATGAAATAGCTGGATTACTACATTATATTTCTTAGCAATAAGGGGTTAAGTCACTGTTTTTTAAGGAATTAAACTCACAAAATCTCACACTCAGTCGGTTGGTTCTTTGCCTTGTCGTGCATTAAAGGGATACTCCACTTTTTTTGGAAATAGGCTCATTTTACAACTCCCCCAGAGTTAAACTGTTGAGTTTTACCGTTTTTGAATCCATTCAGCCGATCTCCGGTTCTGGCGGTACCACTTTTAGCATACATCATTGAAGTGGACAAGACCATTAGCATTTCTCAAAAAAAATGACCAAAGAGATTCGATATTTTTCCTATTTAAAACTTGACTCTTCTGTAGTTACATCGTGCACTAAGACTGACGGAAAATGTAAAGTTGCGATTTTCTAGGCTGATATGGCTAGGAACTATTCTCTCATTCCTGCTAATAATCAAGAAACTTTACTGCCGTACCATGAGTGCAGCAGGCGTAATTATGTAGCAGCGCCTGAAAATAGTTCCGTTATGTTGACGGAAGGTAGGCTATTTTCAGGCGCTGCGTCATTTTTTTTTTTTTTTGAGAAATGCTAATGGTCTTGTCCACGTCAATGATGTATGCTAAGCTATGCTAAAAGTGGTACCGCCAGAACCGGAGATCGGCTGAATGGATTCAAAAACGGTAAAACTCAACAGTTTAACTCTGGGGGAGTTGTAAAATGAGCCTATTTCCAAAAAAAGTGGAGTATCCCTTAAAATATTTCAATGCACAGCTAGCCGTGACTTTTGCAATATGCGATTCTTTCCATGACAGTTTTTCCAACACATTTTCCACATGGTCCTCACGCAATTTATTCTCGAATAGGATTCTCATTAACACAATTTACATATATTACAATAATGAGAATCTATAGCATTACAGTAATGAAAAAATGGGCTCACTCTTAAATATAGGCTTGACTTTTTTCTTTTCATTTTGGGGGAAACATGACCTGGACATGATCCTGACATTCACCCAGTCAGTTGCATTCACCTACACAATTAGCATAGCCCTCTAATTTCATAGACCGCTAAATCAAGTGCAAGGTGCTTTACAGATTCTGGTTGGCTGGTTTTTTTGTTTTGTTTGCTACAGTGGGGGAATAGTATTGACCCTTGGAATTTGCAGTTTTGCCACTTACAAAGAATGCAACGATCTATATTTTAATCATATGTACATTCTAACAGTGAAAGACAGAATCCAAAGAAAATTCCAGAAAATCACATCATATGAATTTATAAAATTGATAACACTCTGATGAGGAAAACAAGTATATGACCCCTTAAAACAGCATTATTCTGGCTCTACAAGCCAGTTGTCTTTCTTTAGACACAGCCCTAATCCCAACCAATTATCTACATCAATATACACCTGCCTCACCTCGTTACCTGTATAAAAGACACCTTCAACACCAAAACAACAGCATCCAACATCACCACCAAGGCAAGACCAAAGAGCTTTCTACGAATCAGGGACAAGATGTTGATCTGCATAAGGCTGGATGGCTACAAGAGAATCGGAAAGCAACTTGGAGAGAAAAAAATGTCGTGCAGTTATCAGGGAATGGAAAAGCACCCCAAACACCGCCATCCTCCTGTTCTGCCTCCCACAAGATCTCGCCTCGTGGGGTGCCCGATCATGCGAACGGAGGAATCTCCACAAACACAGAGGGGAACTGATGAATCAACTGAAGGCAGCTGGGACCACAGTTACAAAAGAAACGGTTGGTAACACATACGCCGTCATGATTGAAATCCTGCAGCGCACGCAAGGTCCCCTTCTCAAGAAGAAACATGTACAGCCGCATTGAAGTTCGCCATTCACCACCTGACGACTCAGAAGAGGCCTGGAAGAAGTGTGATTGGTCAGATGAGACCAAAATAGAACTTTTTGGCCTCACTCAACTCGTCGTGTTTTGAGGCAAAGAACAACCGGTCAACCCAAAGACACCATCCCACCGTCAAGCATGTTGGTGGCAACATCATGCTTTGGGGTGTTTTCAGCCAAGGGGTCGGGACAACTCATCGTATTGAGGGCGATGGAACGGGGCATGTATCGTGGAATTCTGGACCAACATCTCCTTCCCTCAGTGAGAGAGCTGAAGATGGGTCGGGATGGGTGTTTCAGCACGACAGACCCTACACACCCGCCAAAGCAACAAAAGAGTGGCTTGAGAAGAAGAAAGCACATCAAGGTTCTGGAGTGGCCTACCAGTCTCCCAACCTGAACCAATTGAAATCTTTGAGGACTTAAAATTCGAGTTGAGGCGACAACTCGGAAACCTAGAAAGATTTGGAGGCTGTCTGCAAGGAGGAGTGGGCCAACATCCCTGCCGAAATGTGCACAAACCTTGTCACCAACTATAAAAAGCGTTTGACATCTGTGCTGGCCAATAATGGCTTTTCTACAAAATATTAACATGCTGTTTGTCCAGGGGGTCAAATACTTGTTTTTCCTCATCAGATGGTTATCAATTTAAATAAATTCATATGATGTGATTTTCTGGAATTTTCTTTGGGATTCTGTCTTTCACTGTTAGAATGTACATATGATTAAAATTATAGATCGCTGCATTCTTTGTAAGTGGGCAAACCTGCAAAATCAGCAAGGGGTCAAATACTTATTTCCCCCACTGTATATAAACTCGGAACATATTTTAACATCAAAGAAATGCCAGAACGATGTTTTATATATATATATATATATATATATATATATATATATATATATATATATATATATATATATATATATATATATATATATATATATATATACTGGCTTCGTCTTTGACAAAATAACTGTAATACTCTTTAAAATTGACTAATTTATTCAGTGTGATTCTTCATGAATGTGTAAATTCTGTCCTTTGGCACCATCACAAGGTTTTGTGAACGAGTCTTTCAACAGTCCTAACGCTTTTAAAAACTACTTCAAAAGAATAAAACATTAAAAACCCAATCCAAAGTACAGAAAGTTCATAAATACATTTTTATCATGACAAGATGAGAGCTGGATGCTGAGCATTTCCTAAACTGATAGTCCATGAACGGATAATATAAGCTTGCATTAGAAACAAAAAGCAGTTTACTTCAAAGAGTTTCTCTTGTGTACAAAAAGGCTCAAAATATCAGTCAGTGTTTCTTTTTTTTCCTACTCACAAGGTCTGTTCTTTGACTCCAGCGTGGTGTGACCTTCTCCATAGTTCAAAGGACACAAAAAAGTGTTGCGCAGTCAAAAGCGAGAGGGCAGAAGACATTAGAGGCAATCCCAATCCAGAATGTCACGTACCATTTTTATATATGTATTATTGACGTTTAGAGTAATGCAAAGGAAACTTTCAAGTATGAGGTCCGTCTCAAATCTATTTACAGTTTATTTGGCTGTGAGTGTATTTATGAATTAGCATTCCTCTGTACCAGCTGCTTAAGTGTATATATATATATATATATATATATATATATATGGCCCATATGACTGTACCTACCTGTTTTACTTCTTCTAATAACAGTGTTTATTTTAATGTGAAACTGCCAATGAAGTTTCTGTTTTCCCGTAAATGTCTGCCTCCACGTTGACCGCGTCTGTTTGTACATTTTCACACTTCGCTCTCAGTAGAGGCTTTACGGTTCGGGACCCAGCCGGTGTCGGGATGCGCACTATGATGTTGGGCCGTTATGGCAAGGGTGGTGTTGATACTCGAGCACTCTGATTGGTCGCCCTGCAGCAGCTGTTCAGTTTCTCCATCATTTAGAGAGGCGGAGCTTGCCTGTAGCGAGAGGGTATCTGTGTGCATGCAGGTGTGAAGCCCAGCTCCTCGACACACCTTCAACTGTCTCAAGTCTTCCCAGTAAAGATCCTCTCCTGAGAGCAGACACACGCCTTCCACGATGCGGATCTTCTCTTTAGTGTAGCCTCCATCCCCAACACCCTGGACCTGCAGGTGACATTCAGCTTCCATTAGAAGTGACTTTAAACTCCATTTGGAGATACTATTGTGAAAAAGTAGTACACTTTACTTTAAGTGATACTCACATCTAAACCATATACTTTACAAGAATACACTTAGGTGTGATCTTAATGTAATGTTTTCAGACACTTGATTGAAATTAAATAATGAATGCAAGTTTTTTGACCCACCTAAGTAGGACTTAAGTACATCTTTATATGTGATTTCAAAATTGTTTCTGTTATCTCTGAAATACGGCTAAAGTTAATGCTGAATGCACGGACAAGCATTTATGGTAAACTGAAATAAATGATGAATTTTCTATTGAAACGTGTATGTCATGAATTTAAATATATTTGTAATTACACATATTGATGAAGTTGCAATTTACTAAATTTAAAATATATTAACTTTAAATGTAATATTGATTCAACTTAGTCAAGTGCTTCACATAATGATTTAGTATGTTAGTCAACACATCAAAATACTTAAAACATGACAAAAATGATTAAAACGTAGACTTAAAATGTACTTTAAAGTAACTTAATTTGACATTATTATAAAGTGCACTTTACAAGTGTACTTAAGTGAATAGTCTTGAAAGTGTACTCTTTAAATACACTTAAAGGCACTTTTATTTCTTTGTTATTACTCTTTATGCAAGTACAGGGTTTTTAAAAATATGCTTTTAAGATTAAAGAAGAAAGTGCACATTCAATAGAATACAGTTAAGTGCACTTCTTTTTCACAAGGATATGTGATTATTAGTAAATTACAACCCATTTACTTCTATAATTTGACATTTTCTGGTTCGGGGGCTTAAAGGAATAGTTCACCCAAAAATGGAAATTCTAACATCATTTACTCACCCTCAAGCTGTTTGAGACCTGTATGAGCTTCTTTCTTTCTGCTGAACACAAAGGAAGATATTTTGAAGAATGCTGGTAACCAGACAGTTGATGGGCCCCATTGACTTCAATAGTATTTTTTTCCTACTATAGAATGCCAATGGGGCCCATCAACTGTTATCGGGGATTCTTCAAAATATCTTCCTTTGTGTTCAGCAGAAAGAAAGAAGCTCATACAGGTTTCAAACAACTTGAGGGTGAGTACATGATGACAGAATTTCCATTTTTAAAATGGAAATGGCAAAAAATCAACTTGCAAGGCTAGTAATGTGCACTAAAAAGTAAAAAAAGCTACATTTTGAGAAAAACACACCAACACCACTGCACTTCAAAAGAAAAGGTTCACAATTCATGCTACCTCAGGCAGTATAGACCAAACAAATACTACTTTATATCATTTCATCATCATCTTAGTAACATCTATAAATGCTATCTTGCTTGCACGTTCATGCAGAAATTCTTTTCAAACTGATTACATGCACGAAGAAAAAGTTGGGATGCTGGATTTGAGATTGAGTATAACAGTCGATCACAATCACAAGGCTGACTTCAAATAAGGGAAGCAAGGACATTTTCCCAATTTTTATGACTACCTTGTTTGCCATTCTGATGTAAATAAAAGGGGGATGTCAAAAGATGAAAGGAGAAAGGGAGTTGTAAGGATGATTGAGCTGCCGTGGAGAACATGGGAAAAAAAGATGAGTGGGGACTCCGTAAAGAGATCCGAATACTGCTCACAAAATGATAAGAATGTCAACAGCCAAAAAACATTATTTTCCTGTCATTACTGTAAAGCTGCTTTGAAACAATCTGTACTGTATAAAGCACTATATAAATAAAGGTGACTTGACTTGGCTGATGTAAAACAACATCAACAACAAATTGCATTCATCTAAATGTGAAGGTGAAAACAGAAAGAACAATAAACAATACCTCTTTTTTATACCGCAGTTGATTGTTTATTGCAGGTTTCTGGGCAGTTTCTATTTTAACCTCCTGTGTTGAAGTTCTGTACGAAGGGTTGCTGTAAGTCAAGTTGCTGACACCTGGATCTGCGAACTTGAATTTTTTGTGCCTGGAAAGCAAAAAAAAAAATCAACAAAAGCAGTTGAGAAAAATAATGAACTCATGAAACTGTATAAAGTGCTTCATAAAACCTGGAGACCTACCTGTAAATAATGAATGCAGCTATGAGTATCAGGATCGCCAAAATCGACAGAGCTCCGCCAATCACGTAGCTGATATGAGGGCTCTCATCTTTATAAAAATGGTCAAAATGTAAATGTTCATTCATAATGTTCATTATCCTTCTATAACAGAATTGTAATCCATTTACCCCGAGGTGCAGACACCACATTGTTCTGAGAGCAGTCCGCTGGATTGACACTTGCATCTGTACAACTGTGAGGAGAAAGTGATGGGATTTGACTTCATTCTTTAAAGAAAACTTTTTTTTTTGACTGGATAAGTTGCAGTGTACTTACTTGACCACCGACAGGCCTTTGTGAGGTTTCTCTGTGGGGAGTTTTTTAGGGGCCTGAGTACCCATGGTGCCCTTCTCAGGTGCCGTGGGAATGTAACCAGAGACTAGTCCAGAGATAGAATCAGGGTTATTATACCATAGGAAGGTTATTTCAAACTTGATGTACTAAAATAAACTAAAACTGAATTAATAATTTAGACATACAAAAAAAAAAATGTATAAAAAAAACTAATTTTAACCCTTCATATAGTATCTCGATGACAAAAATAACACTGGGCAGAATTGGAATACTGATAACTCTAATGGCTATTTATGCTAATTTATTTAATAATAAATAATAAGGACATGCAAATATACATGAATATTCACTTAAAATGGATATTCGAAATGAAAATGTTCATTCTTATTAATACAGGCATATGTAAGCTACCAATCAAATTTCTAGAAAACAAAACTGAAACAATTAAAAATAGTTTTTGTTAATTATATAAATCATACATGAAAAACTTAAAAAATAGAATTAGTTTCCTTGGCAACTAACTGAAATAAGTTGAAGTACTAAAATTACTAATTTAAATAAAAAAAGAAATAAAAGCTAAATAAAAATATATAAAAAAAACTAAAACTAAAAAAAGTAATCAACACACTGAAGTGAAAACTAAAAAAATAAAAATAAAAATATGAATAAATACTATAACAGTACATAGCACTAAAATGGTAATCCGGTACATGTAAACAGTCATATCATTAATATAATTATTATTAATTTGTGTCATCTCAATGTTCAGCAGTGATTCCAGTGCATGTTGGACTCACTTGTAGAGCACAGTCTGCTGTCAGGCTCATCTGGACACGCGCACACAAAACCGTTGCTCTTCGCGAGACACAAGTGTGTGCAACCCCCATTATTCACACTGCAATAATTTGTGCCTTGAAAGAAAGGATTGTAAATGTTACTAATATATTTTAATGGCAACTATAACATTTATTCATCATTAATGTGCTCACTGTTCATGCACCAATAACAATCTTGAAAATATCTTGAACATAATTGCATGATAAAACTACACTATAGGCAACATTCTTTGTTTTTAAATCAAACAAAAGACCATATATGAGACTAGTGTTTTCCAGCTCTGGTCCAGGACACATTTTGGACATCTGCCTTATCTGACACACACATTTCAGGTGTTCCTCTAAAGAGCTGATGAGTTGAATCATATTTGTTTGAACAGGGAGACATACAAAATGTGCAGTGATGTCAGGGCTCCAGGATCAGGGCTGGGAAACACTGTTTTGGACCACAGACAAAGACCATCAGAGGATTTATGTAGAACATTTCCCCTAAGAATACAAACACTTCTCAGTTTCCAGAGAAGATTTATTTTTGGTTTGGAAATTTACAAAAATAATTTAATCAGAATTTCATTCAGAAAGGAAATTACTCAATTTTAAACGAAATTGAATAGCCAACGTTGCAGCATTCATAGTTTTCACATGACGTCACACCCTAGGAATGCCTACCTGGAGGGCAAAACAAGGCTTTCCTCCATTGCCTGCCAGTAATTTTTTACCAGGTTTGTGATAAGTACTAATGTAGTAAGACAGTGATATTAAAAGAACAAATTCAGAATACATCTTATTGATGATGCATACTATACAGTCAAGCATATGAACCATTACAGACCAAACGCTTAACCATTCAGCGCATTGCATTCATATTCTGGGGCCTCATTTATAAAACTTTGCGTAGGATTTGCGTCAGAAGTGGTGTACGGATGAAACATAGGACGTGCGTACGCACAGAAATATTTGGATTTATAAAACCGTGCGCACGCACATCCTACGCAGATTTCCCTTAATAAATCACAACCAATTCTAAATGTAGCGCAGCTTTTGTGGCTTCATGTCACGCCCATAGTTGCCCATAAATAGCCCGTGAAACGCCCATAGTTGCCCATAAATAGCCCGTGAAATGCCCATAGTTGCCCATAAATAGCCCGTGAAACGCCCATAGTTGCCCATAAATAGTCCGTGAAATGCCCACAATTTAATATTCATCGATTGCGAAATCATGGCAAATACAGAGAGGAAAAACCAAGAAACGTAACTTCACTCAAGTAGAAATTATAGTTGGCGACGTGGAAAAGAGGAGTAAAATGTTGTTTGGAGGGCACAGTGTGGGCATTACTAATGCCAAAAAGGCACTTGAGTGGCAAAAGTTTGCAGACGCCGTTAATGCTGCAGCCTCACAACCTCGGGCCGTGGCCGAAATAAAACAGAAATGGTCGGACATCAAAGTCGATGCAAAAAAGCGTCTAGCGCTCCATCATAATTACGCATTGTGATGGCATCATGGCATTTTATTACCATACATTTGATTGCATCTGACAAGCTACAGATGTGTTATGAGGATGAATTGCATAACATGCCAATATTATTGCAGAACATATTTCACTTTTCTTTTTACAAATATTAATTTGCATTTCTGTTGTAATCTTCGTTTGATTTTGTTTGTTTTACACTGGAGATCGATCAAACGGGTGTTCGTGTAGTAGGCTGTTAATTGTAATACTTTCTTTGTAAAGTCTTCCTTTTTATTTATGAGAGACAGTATTGCCATTTCTTTTACACAACGGTAGTTTCACACACTTTCACGTGTTTCTTCCATCTGCCGACGGTGTCGCCATTTCTCATTTCACCCGTTTTTGTGCGTACGCCTGGGTCAGAGCTTGCGTGAAGGACCGTACATTTTCCCGTCAAGTTTGCTTTTTATAAATACCAATTATTGTGTAGGGAGCGGCGTACGCCTTCTTTTGTGCGTACGCAACGTTTATAAATGAGGCCCCTGGGCTCATCTGCTCACCTGTATAATAGTATCAATAATATTTACACTGAAATTTCATCAACTGTCTGGTTACCAACAATCTTGAAAATATAAGCAAATTAATACAATTTTAATTTTTGGGTGAACTATCTCTTTAAATATACGGTGCATCTCCCAAATGTTTAAAGGTCCCATATTGTCAAAACTGATTTTTTTTTCATGATGACAGAGGTCTAGGGGCTATGAAACTACCATATAAGTTTTAAACCAGTCGATCCACAGACAACACAGCCTTCATAAAGTAGCTGTGCCTTTTCACGAGCCGTTGTGACTTCTGTATATTTGTGATGTCACAACTACTCAGCCCCCGCCTTCAGTCTCCACCCCGACCAATGGTGGGTCACTCAGAAAACAACAGGCCAATCAGAAGAGAGGCTCGTGAATATTAAGTAGACAGGCCAAAATCAACCTATTCTTGGCAGAGCTCCTCAGAAAGGAGCTGTAAAAATATAGAGATGGGTTTTGGTACTTATACCGCAAATATATATTCTTAAGAACATCAAAACCTAAAATAAAACTTCAGAAAGCTGTACAATATGGGACCTTTAAATATGATGTTGTATGCAAAATATCTCTCAAAAACCCTTCAAAGTAAAACATATTGAGCTCTTCACTTCAGGCCTAATAAGTCAGTCTTACCAGTCTGCCTTTGTGGTGACACCACTATGATGTCCATGAGGCCCTCTACATTAGCCAGCACAGTTTCCTTACTACGACCTGTATGCTTATCTACTCGCTGAATAGACTTGGTCTGCCAGTCCGTCCAGTAAATCCAATGGTCTTGCTGTGAGATTCGGGAAAAAGGAGTTAAAGGAGAGTATACCGGTTTCAACTGGAGACAAAGAAAAGGGGTAAAAATAGGGGGGGGAGAGAAAGAAAGATGGGAAGAAAAAGGAGGGTCAGAAAATGGAAAGATGCGAAGGAAGAGAATATCATGCTAAGGTTATAAGTGAAAGAGAGGATGGGTCAGTGGAGCAGGAGGTGATGTGAGTGAGACACATTGAGTCGATAAGTGAGGGTGAGGATCAGATATGGAAAGGTACCTGCGTGAGGGCAAACGGGTGTGAGACGGGGCTGATGAGAATTTGACGCAGTTTGCCATTCAAGTCAGAACTTTCTATGCGGTCCAAGTGTGCATCCACCCAAAAGATCCTATACATGAAATCATGTGATAATTCAGTGATAATTCTCCAAAATGTTTGAAGGTACTTGCCATGATTATGGTACAAAATAGAGCCTGAATTGCTTTAAGGAAGACATCTTTTAAGCAAATTAAGGAAGTCAAAAGTAAGCGGTGCCTTTAGAAAACATTGATTATTAAGCTCAGGATTTCAAAATAAATATTTTATTATCAACATTATAGCAAAAATGCTATTATAAATCTACAGGTTTTTATTTTTTTACAATAATTGAGATACTACTATAGTTTTAATTTTTTTTTAAAAATTTAATAAGTTTTCATTTCAGTCAAAGTTTTAGTAATTTTGTCGTGCTGATTTTTTAGTTTTAGTTTTTCTATATCTATATAATATTTTTCTAAATTTAGTTTGTCTATATAGTTATTAATTTTATTTAGGTTTTAGTTAGTACATCAAGTTAAACTAAATTAAAATGAGAAATGTGGCTAGACAAAAAAGGGGGAAAAAATGCTTGTTTATTTTATTTAAAGTATTTTTTTATATTTTTAATTGTAGTTAACTATAACAACATTTTGTAAACATAACCATTTATTTTGAGAGTTGTCATGATTGAAATGTATAAACACAATGTCTAAATAAGTTCACCTAAATGAATAGTCAGAACTACATTAGCTAGTTTCCCTTATTTCCCCCAAAAATAGGACACTAACTGTACCCTATTCATGGAAAGTACCTGAACAGTCAAAGCCAGTTGATGTTAGTGGTAAAGTGGCATTGAAAAAGTATAGCTAGGTGTAAAACTGAAGAAAGAAAGAAAAGAGAACAACATTTTAAATGAAAATGATTTTCAAAAACAGAAATCGAGTGTATGTTTCATCTAAGGCCACATACACACTGCAATCTAGTGATAGGAGTGTTTAAATGTGGTAGTGAATCTCCGAAAATCATTTGGTGTGCATTACCCTTGAAATTGCGATGTCTGAGATGGTGATAAATGATGTGAACAGAAGATGAATGCCAACCTGTTGATTGACCAAAGTAATATTAGTATACCAAAAGGTGCCTTTTACAGGAAATTGCCAACGACAGAAGGTTTTCCGGTCGCTTATAAATAAGGCCAACACTTGGTTGTGATTTTTTTGGTCTTATTTTCTGAAAGCTCACATATTTGGGCTTATTTTGCTGCTTGCAAATCTCTTCATTCAGGCTTGTTTTGTTGAGCTTTTTGGAAGTATGTTGAATCAACTGTGATAAAACTTTCCATTTTTATGGATCTTGCCATCTATGATATTTCCTTTAGTCACTGTCACTACGTTTTACACAAGTGATGTTCATGGCTAGCGTGAGAACGATTAAGGGGATTGTCACTAGTTGTGTTTCCATCAACCTATTTTTATGTGAATTTTGTGTTACCTCAAAAAACGTTGGATGGAAACGGCAAGATGCGCTTAAATTCTAAAAATGCACTCAATTGAGGCAGATCACTTTTTATCCGATAAGCAGATAAACGCACAAATGATGGAAACCGAATAAATCCCTCAATGCGTGACTTTGCCTCAACAAAGGATGTGATTGGATAACTGGATAAAGTCTGTCATCAAAATGATTTGGTTTAATGACCTCAAGAACTGTCTCGCACGACTACATTCCCAAACACAGTTATCTACTTCCAAATGCAAAAATCGCTCTCTAAGGCGCACGTAATTTATAATGTATGATTTAAAGAGCCCAGTGGATCCTCAACTGCAGCAACTTACATTTTTATTACATATATTTTGCGCCAATTTCCCAGCAAGTGACGATTTTGATCGATTGAACACATGGGATGGAAACTGAGCTTCCATTACAAACGTTTTAATGCGATATTCCAATTTTGAGTATAAGATAAATTCACAACTTTGGATGAAAACACAGCTATTTTATAGAAATTTAAATATGGTATGTAACCTGTTGTTTTGAACAGGACAGTTAGTTTGAGTGTCACACCCTTTTATAACCTACAGTTGTTAATCTCATTCACTTAATGTTTAAACATATATGGATTTATTGTTAATCCAGCTGTCACAACTGCATTCTATGACCAAATTTGCTGAAAAATGCAGGCAGTCACTCCCATAAATTACCAAACAACAGGGAACATGGGACAGTGTATGTTGCCTAAAAAGTGCATCAGAATTTTGTTGATATGGGTTAAAGGTCCATTTTATACACGTATACCATCTTTCAATAAAATTGTTTATTATCGAAACTCTCCCCTTTTTTAATGAATTCTTCTCTTTTACCTGCGAGTGTCATAGTCCAGTGTCAAGCCATTTGGCCATCCCAGATCTGTGTTAATGAGGACTTTTCTGTCTGTGCCATCCAGATACGCTCGCTCGATCTTTGCTATGTGACCCCAATCTGTCCAGAACAAGAACCTTGCCAAAGAATAAAATAACGAAAAGCATTCATTAGTAAAAATATAGTAACTATATATAGTAACTCCCCTTTTCCTCACTCTCTCTTTAAATAAATGCCATCTTAATGCGTTACTTTATTCTAATTTCAGAATTCTAGATTCAACTACCAGTAGACAAAATAACTAAAGAAAATTAACCATGCGTTTTTCCTTAGAGATTCATCAAGATGATATTCCAACTGTAATAAAAACGATTTTAGAAATTAAATATGATAATTTTATAACAAACACACACACACACACAACACACACACACACACACACACACACCACACACACACACACACACACACACACACACACACACACACACACACACACACACACACACACACACCACACACCTCTAAGAATACAAAATACATAGAAAATACAAACTACAAACACAGGGTAAAATAGTCCATTTATAATTAGACTAAGGGATGTATAGATACATTTCAGGATTGAATAATATTGGCATTTCTCTTTTTCTCTTCCCAAACAGTAGAGCACGGTGATAGCAATGCCAATGTCATGAGTTTGATTTCCAGGGAATGAATGAACTGATACATTGCATACCTTCGATGCAATGTAAGTCTCTTTGGATAATAGCATTTGCCAGATGCATAAAGGCCCCAATATACTTCAAGTGTGACGTCATTTCAAACAGAATAAGTTTGTTTGGAGTCCATTACATGAGTTTGAAACAGCTTGCCAAAGTGAACTCTCCGGAAAAGTTTGCTCTGTCTGATAAACAATCAAACTACTATTGGTTAGTGATTACGTAATAGATGGGTTTGGCTCTGCTGCCTCTGATGTAAAAATCTCCTCCAGTTCATTTCTCCTGTTCAGTCCGTCGAGGTTAGTCTAATGACGTTTTTACACTATGTTGTTGATATGGAGTAATTGGTGTAAGTTTTTTTTCCCCTTCATGTATACCATCTTTCAATAAAATCATTATCGAAACTCTACCCTTTTTAAATTAATTCTCCTCTTTTGCCTGCGAGTGTCATAATCCAGTGTAAATTGGTTTCACACTCAACTTGATTCTGTCGAACCCTGGTGCACTTGTGTTCGTCTTACATCATAAACGTGCACGCCGCATGAAAGTAAAGAGAATGTGGTCAATATATTGTGTTTTTTATTAATTTGGTGCTATTATGCGTAGCTGAGTAAACGACACTTAGGTTTACTGTATGTCCGTCGCATGAAGGCGGCTTTCTGCTGCTTGCAAACACATTATTTTGAGGTGACACTGGACTGCCATTCAATTCCGTTAAAGTCAGTGTTGTTTTCACATTCACATGAATCGCAGTGTAAAAACAGCATGAACGCACTGGAGAGCTGCTTTATAGTAAAAACCAAAGTTTAATTCGAATAGAAAGACACTGACACGGTTTTGTTTTTTCATGTTCAGTACTGTAAAGCTGTTGCTTTATGAAGAAATGTATTGTATAAAGTGTTACATAAATAAACATGACGACTGGAGTACCGAATTGCAGAGCTCATGCAAACATATCCACATAACAATGATCAGATGCTTTTTTAAATGCTGTTTTCGTACCGCTGCCATTTTTGTGTGTGCCTATTTTTTTATTGGGAGGAAAGCGTGCAGCACATTTTCATATTTATGTAAACACCACTCTCAGCAGTGTAGGCGGCATCGAGATGTCCGCTAACAGTATAACGCTGGTCACGTTTTAATCTTCTTTTACCATTAAGCGAAGAATGAAAAAGAACTTCACCGTGAGTATATCAGGGCCTTAAATGTAAATATAAAGAAATACATAAATCAACAGAACTGCCTTTCTCACCCTTTGCTAGGAAAGACAGCGATAGCTCTTGGTTCATCCAGACTGTTATTCACCAGAACTTTCCGAGATGTGCCATCTAAGTGGGCCACTTCAATGGTGTTACGGCCAGTGTCGGTCCAGTACATGTTACGGGCAACCCAGTCGACAGCAAGTCCATCAGTGGTCTTCAGACCATGACTGATCACAGTTTCCATATTGCTGCCATCTAAATTTACCCGTCTGAAAACAATGAAATAGTGTGTAAATAATATAAGAGAGCTTAACAATACATCGCATTTAAACTAGAAGTAAATGCCAGGGTGGAGATTTTTAAAACTTTCCTTGAAAAATCTTGCAGTAACTAGCAGGATAAATGATAGCATGCCACTACTGCAGTAAAAATATATATATTTCAAGACACCATACCTGATAACATCCAGAGACACATCTGTATAGTACAGTTTCCTCTCCACGCTGTCATAGTCCAAGGAAATAACATTTTGCAGCTCGGGCACAGGAACGTACACATCTGTATGGTCATTAGTGTCTAGAGAGATTCGTCGAACACTGATGCGATTTGAAAACAGCAGGTATGTTTCAGGCAAATTGTCACATGATCTTCCATCACTTTTCAGCAGAATACCCGTGGGACAAGCACAAGACGTCACATTATGCCGAGGAAGGCACAGGTGAGTGCAGCCGCCGTTCCTCCTGCCACATTTATTGAAGCCTGCAGAACAAGGAGGATGGTTATGCAAAAAAAAAAAAAAAAAGTACCATCAATTTTTGTATTATTTATATGCCAAGCTTTGCTAAGCCTTGAACTGCACAACATTATTCACCAATTAACTACTATTTAAGTACTTCAAGCACATCGTTGTAATTATTTACTGGCAAAAGGATATAAAGGTTCAGGTGGTTAATGGTTCATTTACATTTAGCAGGAACTTTCTATGACAAAAATGAGTGTACTGTACATTAGCGTTATTTTAATATTACTTCTATACTACACTGACCAGACAAAAAAAAGTAGCTTTTTGGATTTAAACAGGCAACTAATTAAGATTCTAATCTTCAGTGCATTTAAAACAGTGTATTTAAATTTACTTATAAAATTTAATAAATTATTTACATTTTATTTAAATCCATTGTTTTCATTTTTATTACAATTTTATTAATAGTAATTTTGTTTGCTTGTCATTTTTATTATTACTCTCTTTTTCTAATTAGCTTCAATTGATATTTCGATTTCAGTTTTAGTAATTTTACTGCTAGTAATTTCTTAATTTGTTTTAAAAATATGACAAAGCTACACTGTGTAACTTTTTTTTAGTTTATTCTTAGCTAAAAACACTTAGTTCTTTCAAAAATATATGTGCTCATTAATGTATATTTACTTAGTTCAAGTAATAAAGTATTCTCGTGAGTGTATAATATGTCATTGAAAATACATACGGGTAAGGGGTTCTAATGTCGGTCGCCATGTTGCCCCTCCATCATTGAAAGTACATTAGCCAAAGAGGGACATACCCATTAATTCACTTGAAGGAACACTCATGGACGAGGTCGAACTGGAAGCCATGTTAATCTTGGACTACATTGGCCACCGTAGGAGTTAAAACGAAATCGGAATTGAGAGGAACAGAAACTAATATTCACTGGATGGTCATATACATTTTCACCACTAGATGGGGGTAAAAATCACACAGTGTAGCTTTAATTTAGCTGCCAAAACAACATTTCTTATTGTCATTTAAGTTTTCTAATATTATATTTTATAATGCTTATTGTTTCAATGTATTATAAAATCTAATATTGTTATTTTATTTTATTTCAGATTTATTTCAATTAATGATTAACATTTTAAAAAAAGTTTTTGTTCATGACAAAACACAAATTTTGGATCTAAAAATGGCTGAAATAATTTTTTTGTGTGTACTGTTTTTTTTTTAAACAGGAAGTCTATTTGATGCACAATGCAAAAGGCTTTGAGAATAAACAAGACAAAAAAACAAATAAAAACAACAACACTACTACTTCGTAACCTACCCAAAGGTCTTGCGCGGTCAACAGCCTGGATGTCCATGAGACCAGGTAAGTTGGGGCGGACTGTGATGGTGTTTGCTCCAGTTCCCTTGTCAGCTCTATGAATACTGCGGCTCTGCCAGTCAGTCCAGTACATATGCGGCCCCAGCACAGTGAGGCCATACGGGTGCTGCACAGGAGACACCAGGGTCTTCCGGTTTGAACCATTAAGATCAGATGCTTCTATCCGCTAAAGGTAAAAAAAATTACCTCTATTATTTTCAGCTAGCATTTATATAAGTCTTATCATTCCTCTGTAGGGAAACTTGAACAAGGTGTTACACTAAAGGCTGGAATACACTACATGACCTTTAACCCTATAAAGCCAACTGTATCATACTTGTTATGCAAATTTACAAGACTAAATTATCACCATGATTTACACTTAATATCTTTTGAACACAATCTGTTATACTGTTATAAAGATGTCATTTATTCACAATACAAGCATTCTCCTTTTTCTCCTATATCAAAGTGTATAAGCCATAAAAGCTGAGCATATGATGCTCAAACACATGCAGTTTGTTTTTTTACGTTTTTGATGTGTGCAAAGGTTCATACGCTTTTCCATTTTAAAAAAAGTGATATTTCTGACTATTATTTCATATGTGAGGCTATACAGTTAAAATCGAATCAGACTGTCATCATACATTAAACGACTGAGGATCAAACACTACATGACATTCAAGTCTTTCTGAACTCAAACGTGTGCATCGTTGCTAGACACTAACCTCAGTATGCGCATCAGCCCACAGCAGTTGTGAACCAGCTTTGTCTATGGCAAGTCCATTAGGCCAGCCGAGATTATTATTGATCAGAACTACACGATCTGAACCATCCATACTGGAGCGCTCCAGCTTGGCATGTTCACCCCAGTCGGTCCAGTACATGTACCTAAAAGCAGATTTTATAATATTAATCATTACAGAATGTGCCTGTCCCCTGCCCGTTTATTAGAAATTACATTAAAGTATATTTTAGTTTACCATAAATACAAGTAATTAGGAATAAAGTGGGTATAAAAGCACACCAAAGTTCAGCTAATTGTATTTAATATCAATTTAAACTATAATACACTTATTTAATTGCGTGTGATGAGTACTCTTTTTAAAGTTTTTTTACAAGGGCACATGGTGAATAATAACACATATAGCGTATTATATAAGGAATAGGAATTTATCAAGTCTATCTTTAATAAAAGTTGTTGTTGTTGTTTAAATCTACAACTAAATCTGTCCTGAAATGAATTGTTTGGAGTCAAAACAGTGTAGGGCAAAACATTTACCCCATCTCATGGAACAGGGCGATTGCACGAGGGCTGTCCAGGTTCTGCCACACAAGCACTTTTCTCATTGAGCCATTGAGATTAGCAACCTCAATGCGGTTTGTCCCGGTGTCTGTCCAGTAGATTTTTCTGCCCACTGAATCCACTGCCAGACCATCTGTGGTCATTAGACCTGAAATAGAGGGGAAACACTTCAAATCAATGAAACTTGATATCATTTAACACTATTACTGTGCGTAGTTTTGAGGGTAACTGTAAATTTAATATAGTCCCTTACCAGTTGAAATAAGGTCCTCATGTTCTGTACCATTGATATTGGCTCTGCTGATTTTCTTTAATGTACTGTCTGACCAGTACACTTTACCTGCAGAAGCATGAAAATATCCAAAATTATTTTCCCTGAATAAGCGTTATATGCAAAAGTGTGTCTATATTGAGGATTTCCTTGTACCTTCTACAGCATCCACTCCAATGGCAATCGTGTTCTTCATAGACACACTGACTGCCAGAACAACATCAGCAAAGTATGGGATGTCCAAAGAAATCATTCTGATGTCTGTCCGCCGGGCAAAGATAAGAAAGCTGTTCATTGCTGTAAGACAAGAGAGCATAATAATGAACTTTTTTCATATAATAAAAAATATAAAAACATACATTTTGGGCATTGTTTTAATTGCATTTAAATATTAAAAGTAAACATGTTCCAAACTAATTAAGTATAAAAAAAATAAAGAATCAGAACATTAGAGATACAGTACCTGGCATAGAACATATCAAATAATTGGCATGTTTTAGTCCAGATTAAATTGTTAAAAATGTTTTAAATGAAAACCATGTTTGAAAATAAATATTAAGTCTTTAAGTATATGGTGTTGTTTGATAAACACCAAAGCGAATGCAAAATTCTGAATGCAAGTACTGTTTGACGTCCTTCTCTGTGACAAGCGGGTGTCAGAAACAAAGTTGCGCAGGCTGTTTAGTTTACTGGTAGCCAGGGCAACCACATTATTTCTGCCTTTTCATAAGTGCCATCATTCTGTCAGAAAGTGAATGTGCATTTGTGTCCAGTCTGTCTCCACTCATTCCACACAGATTTTTAAACGGTTGCTGGCAAAGCAGCGTTCTAAAAATTCAATTCATATGGTATTCAGAATTATTCACAATAATGCAATAAAGTGTTCATTACCAAAAAACACAATCATCCATTTTACCGAATGTGTACCTGTCCACGCCACGGTTTCAGTAATCATCATGGTTTCTTTTGTAATTTTGTCTGACACAAGATAATGGTGGCATAAAGCTAGTATAAATAGCCTTTGCCAACAAGACCGGCTATTTTCATGTAGTGTAAATTAGCATATTGTCATTATCATAATGGCACAAAAAAATACGTATTAATTACATGCACAGGAATAGTAGATGGCATTTACTGTACGGTACAATAGGCTAAAGGCACACCTTAAGACACTGTAACACTTTCTATGAAGACCGTGCTTATAAAGAATTATAAATGGGGCTTAAATTTATTTTGAGTAAGTATTACTATTCTATAAAAATATTTTTAAAGACTCAAACCTATACTGCATTATAAGAATAGTTATAGTTACATATTTATTATTATTATTATATTATTTCTGTAATTACTTATAAGTCATGCATTTGCTTTTTTAATGTGCAAGCTCATAATCCATTATACACTGATATATAAATGATCAAATAAAATAAATCCAGAGACACTTGTTTGCTGCACCAATTAGTTATCAAGTATGCCTATAATGGCTAATATTTGCATTAGAGGTCATGAATGGTAGTTTTGATTCATTAAATCTATATCTCCTCAGCCATATGCATGGTATTGCTTATAGCAGTTTAAAATTATACTTTAATCAATATTGTTGCAGTGTTTTGCTAGTATGTAACATCATGGAGCAACAGATTTTGTGTGAAAATATTTAAACGTTTTCTTATTTAAAAATCGTATAAATATATGAGGTGGTAAGTTGAGCCTCTCACCCCACACACGGGGTCAATTCAGCATGGGGCAAAAGGCACACATTATTTATACAAATACTTTAGCTAAAATAATATGGTTTTAATAATGTCTAGTTAATACAGCTACTAAACAGCATTTAAAAAAACATTAACAATGATATCAAATTAGCGCAGAATCAACTTTGGCTGATTGTTGATGCAATCGCAGACAGCAACGCAAATTTCATCATCAAAAGCAGTTGATAAGTGCTGAGCTGAATTTTTGTGCCATCTATTGATTTACAAGAGAATGAAATCAAATGCGCCATTTAGGCCCGTTGTAACCTACGTGCAAGTGTCAATAGAACAAGCCTACCCAATCAAATCTGATCGATGGCATTAAATGGCCAGAGTTGCCAGCTGAGCAATTAAGTTCAAATCCACTACTGAACTCTATTGAAAACCATTTGGTCGGTGACTCTCGCCTTCAGACATGCAGCATGACATCATCACCACTGACACATCATTACGGTGACCCCTAAACCCCTAAGGCAACTCAAAATGAGCCTCAAATTTCAAAGATTCTCCTGTCCTTACAACAGAAAACCATGGATTGAACTGTCACCTGGAATCCCAAACGCAAAGAACACCTGCAGCCATTTCATTAAATTTCATCTCAATTGTGGAGTTATGGCTACTGAATGAGCAGTTATTGCTGGGTCCTTAGATATTCGAGATGGGTTGAGTAGCATGGACTTTCGGCATTACCGTGAGTGCAAGTCTTGCCGTCCGCCTGTAGGTTGATACCAGTGGGACATGCACAGCTTGAGGCTTTAGGAGCAGGAGCCAGGAGGCAAAGGTGACTGCAGCCACCATTATTCACCGAACAGGGCGTCTGGACTTTAGACAGAAAGGAAAAAAAGTGGAGACAGGTGAGAGAGAAAGGGGAAGAAATGGACGTTCAATCAGATGTAACAGATGCCTATCAGGCCTCTGGGTGTCCCGGTAGATCATAATACACGAATGAGACTCCAGACTGAAGATCAGTTATCCCTGGCCTTAATCCGCTGCCTGAAAACCCAAGACATTGGATATGGCAGAGACCCACATTCCTCTTTAACACATATCTGCTAGGCATGTGTGTGAATTTCAGTTGTCAACGGGATGCCAACTTAAACATGAATTATACTTAGCTTATTTTATTTGAATGTATAGAATACAGTTAAGGCATTAACATAATTTGACATGCTGGATATACAACATTTAAAACTTACTTATAGAAAATGTAACAATTTGAGCCATTAAAGCCCTTAAAAATAGCTTACACTGATATATTTTCAAATATGCAATAACACACATGCAACACAAGTTCAGATATGTGAATACACCCCTAGTCAAACTTGACTGAACTGGAATCTGATTAATGTTTATTTCAATCTAACATTGTGTCTTAACAGGTGGGATGCGAGATTTTAGCAACAAGCCATTTGTTTGCTCAAATGGTATGTGACAATCAATCATAAAACAGTCAATCATGTGTGAACTGAATTTTAAGTTTTTGGACACTTTTAATTTTAATTTAAATGAAAATGTATTCTTTTTTAATTTTACTTTTAAATGTACTTTTAAGTACATCTTCACATTTCTTTTCATAAATGTCTTTGAAATATGGTTAAAATGTACTGCTAAATGTACCGACACGCACACGCACAATGATAAATTACTATATATTAAAGTATATTGTAATTTACCATTATGTTAAGTGTCATAAGAGTGCCACAACACCTAAGTGGCCTTTTTTAAAACAAATATTACATATTATCTGCAAGTAAAGAATTCAAATAATATACTTGAATTGAAGTACACTAGAAGTGCACATTCAATACAATTTGACCCTTCGCAAAGACCCGCCCTCCTTAGTTACTGTCGCTATGTTCCGACAAGCTATGCTGCTCTCATGCTCTCACCATGTTCTCACGCAGTGAAAAATAGATCGCGGAGCAGAGAGGAGACTGACAACACGCGGACAGACAGGACAGACCAGGTTACTTTTCGGTTACTTTTGATATTAAACATATTAAACAAAGTCTCAGCTTTCAAATGTGGTCATTTTTTGAAAGAAATTTAAACAATAAATACCGTTTTGGGGCTCTTTAATGTGCCGTGACAGATCGCTGTAGAGCATCCGTTAAAGCTGCTCGTGATCCGATCATCTCTTCCTTCTAGTTCATTTATAGCATCAAATAAACATGAACGAACATAAGAAGTAATGTTGTTTTAACCGCGGAAAGGCGTCAGTATATTCATTTTACCAAGTTAAAATCCTCCTAACTCTACTGGCTGCTTTTTCGGACAAAATGGCGGATGGCGAAGTATGATTGGTTAGAACACCTGTCAATCAAGCTCCACGCGAAGGGTCAATTAAGCACACTTTTGCACAAGGGGTCACGTCCAGTTAGAACACAGTGTAAGCCTTATGCATAAAATAAGTTAAACTTTAAAAGCTTTTTGGTTGCAGTTTATTTTAAGGTGCCCTTATAACAGTGCAATTATGCATTTAAGTACTGAGTAATATTATTTAACTACATGTGATTATGGTTTGGTTTAGGGTTAGCTGTACGTAATTATACATGTAATAATTATAGTAAGTACAAGTAATGTGTAACAAAGAATGTAAAATAAAGTATTTTTTTTTTGACTGGACTGGACTGGACAGTGAAGGCAATGCAACCATTCAATACTACGTGATACTACTACTACTGCAAATTGAACTCATTCAATACTACTTAAAAAACAACTCCGGATGAACATCATGATGTTGGTTGAGAGAACATCAGAAAGTGAGCAGAGTGCTACAATATGTCCAACTTTTGACTGTATTGTATATTTCATACCAATATTACTGATTAAATTATAGCTCTATTGTCATAATGACAGTTGTGATTATTGATAAATAACTCTGTGCCATTTTACCTGTAGTTCTATGATTGTGGAACATGTGAATGTCCATGAGGTTTTCAAGGTTTTCTGCCAGCGTTCTTCGGTCCAAACCAGTAAGCTTGTCAGCACTTTGGATGCTCTTGGATTGCCAGTCTGTCCAATAAATTCTGTCTTCATGAAGTGTCAAACCAAACGGATGAGGCAACTGACTGCCAATCAACACCTTCAATGCAGAAGAATGAGCGAGAAAGAATGAATTGCAACCTTTAGCCTATTTAAATAATAAGAAAACACCACACACTAATTTCTACCTGTCTGCCTGATCCATCAAAGTTGCCATACTCAATGGTCTTAATGCTAGCATCGGCCCAGTACAGCCTCTCAGTGTGGTAGTCGATTGCCAACCCATTAGGCCAGGTCAGGTTTGTTGAGATGATAACCGTACGGTTGGATGCGTCCATACCAGCACGCTCAATCTTAGGATTTGCACCCCAATCTGTCCAGTACATGTATCTATGGTGAGACAAAACAAATAAGGTTATGTACTTTTTTTATGTTGTGTAAACATCCACAACTACTACTGAAATACTTTACTTCACTTGAAGCCTTTATATATGCTGCATTAAAAAAGCATTTTCTTCCCTGTAATGGACCTTATAATACATTACAATACTTCTCTATTCATTGTTACACCTTTAGAAATCATAATTCAAACAACCATGTTCCTACGTAACAAGGAATCTGCAAAAAATAATAATGCAGTTTAACTTTGGTTACAATTATTTATGGAAAGATATAATGCATTCTAATGTACAATTACAATACCATTATAATGCATTATACATAAAGGCTTCAAGTAAAGTTTTACTTTAATTTAATTTAATTTCCTTTACTCATCCATCACTATGGGAAAGACCCAATAAAGTAAGTTGCACAAATTAGGAAATGACTAAAAAAATAGCTTCTTTTTTGAAAAGGGCCATTTCCATTATCCAATCATCATCAATGGAAGTACCTCATGCAACTGTGAAATATGGTGTATATCATTGATGTTATGGATTTGTTTTTCCCCCAAAGGCCCCCGGACATCTTGTTAACTCCAAGTATCAGCAGATATTAAATCAACACCTGACTGACTCTGTCGGTAAGCTTGAACTGGCCATGACAGGAGGATATTGGGTCTCATTCACTAATACTTCTGTGGATTATTTGTATTTTTTAAACATGCAGGAAGGTTTTTGTACAAAACACACAAGAGAACTTCTCGCAAGAACCTTCGCACAATTCACAACAGGCGTGTATGTGCATTAATTAGTTCTTAACCTTGGTCTAATGTTAATCAATTCAGAGTGTTCTAAATGAAGTCATTTGCATAAAACGGCAAAAAAGCAATTCCATTAAGGGCATTATGCACAACTTCTCCTGTACAGAAACACAATAAACACAATAGTAAAATCAAGTTCTTTCCACTTATGCAATTTAGCCAAGAGAAGAAATCGCTTTTAATGCTTAAAAGTCTCCTCAAGACTTGATTACTGGTATGCGCTCTACAAGGGAATTAGTCAATCCATTTCTCGATTGCAAAAAGTTATAAATGCAGCAGCTAGACTCTTGATGGGTATAAAAGTGCCACTATTATGCTTTTTTGAATATTACATTTCATGTAGTGTTACTGAGCAGTGTATCAACGTCCTGCTCAAGTCGTCCTTGCGATGGAGGTTTGGGTTGAATAACTAGTTCTTCCAATGTTTCATCATCGGACTGGTGCTCTGCCTTTACAGTGTGTACAATCGCTGTGGACTGAGGAAGCCTCTGGAGCTGAAATTCAGTTATAGTATTGGGCGTTTTGTTTCCAACATGCGCTGTAAGCGATAGACCAATCACAACAGACTGGGCCATCTGGCCAATCAGAGCAGAGTTGGCCCTTGGAAAAGAGGGATTTAGAGAGACTGATTAATCCGACGAGTCGTTTGAGAATTATTGAACAATGTGGTGATGTGCATGTAAACCTGTTGTAGGAGACCTCCAAAACAAAATTAGGAACCTTAAAAATAGCAAAATAGGGGCACTTTAAAACACATGAACATATCACCCCCACCTTGGTTTCACTGCACTGGCTTCCAGTACGTTACAGAATTGATTCCTTTTATTAGTATAAAAAACTCCTTTAATTAGTATACTAATCCTCGAATAGTCTCACACCGGTCAATCTTTCAGATCTCCTGAATAAATATCACTCTGAAAGATGAGATAACGGACTCTAAACCTACTAAAAAATCCAAGGTCTAAACTAAATGCAAAGAGGAGATTGTGCTTTTGCTGTACCTGCGCCTAAACTCTGGAACAGCTTGCCTAACTATATTAAATCACAGCTTAAAACTTGACTGACTGTTTTATGTTTCCTACTGTGGTGTGGTGTATACTATTTTACAAATTATGTAAAGCACATTGGTCAACATGTGTTGTTTTAATTGTGCTATACAAATTAAGTCACAATGACAATTTTATATACGCCTGCTAATGATTCTATTACTTCCACCTATATAAATATATACCACAGCCATATCCACCAACTCAAGATATAACACTACTTTTGTTACTCAAGATTTCTCTGTAAAATCTTCTGTTACGCAGAATTTATGATTATGCAAGGGAAGTAAATGTCCTACAGTACATCTGAAACACACTTCAGAATCAACACAAAAATGGTTTACTGAGCATAAGCGAGAACCTTTGAAACTCAGAGTTTTCCTATGGAGGAATGGTCTCAGATCCCTGGTCATGTGTTCATCAACATATAGGAGAAGACTCAAGAGCTGTTATCTGGGCAAAAGGAGGTTTCAAGTATTAAATGAGGTGTTGAGCAAAACAAGGTGAGACCCTTCTTGACCTACCCGCCGATCGGGTCAACAACAATGTCCCGGGGACGATCGAGATTCTCCCAGATCAGAACTGTACGCATGCTTCCATCTGCGTTTGAAACTTCAATCCGGTCTGTGCCTAAAGGTGTTTACAATTTTAAAATCAATATTTTCTTAACAACATTGGGGAAAATTAATATCTAAGTTTAGCTAAAAATAATAAGAATTAAATGTACCCTAATAATGACAATTATTGAGAAAAAAGACATCATGAAAAAAAAAATATAAACATATATTTCGCTTTGTCTGAAAGATGAACCAATAAATGATTAGTACCTGCATCAGTCCAGTACAGTTTATGTGTAAGCCAATCAATAGCTAGACCGGCAGGGCTTTCCAAACTTGTATCCACCACAACCTGCAACCAAATTGAATATCATCTGTCAAATTACATGAAAATACATTACAGCCACCTACTTTATAAGGGAGGATGTGCTGGTTTTTGCTAGTTTGTTCTCCAGGGGTCAGTATTTTACACTTTTCTACCCTATTTAGTATATATACTAAAAAACATGCATAGTTCATACATTAGACACCCAACAGCAGTGACGTTCACAGACCTAAGGCAAAGCCAAGGATAGAGGATTAACAAAAAGGGCACTCCTACTAACACCCTACTTTTAACATTCTCTCACCTACACATTCATACAATAAATGCACACACACTCTTATACATGTGAAACTCGAAAAATTAGAATATCGTGCAAAAGAGCATAAGCATGATGATTATGGCTTACAGCTTATGAAAACCCCAAATTCAAGATTTTAAATGTCGGCCCTCTGAAAAGTATAATATATATTATATATATATATATACACACATACATACACAGGGTTTGAAATTAACACCCGCCAAATGAGAGTTTTTAATTTGGCGTGTTACTTACATTCCCAATTTGGCATGTTACTTAATGTTACACTTTGCTGAGGAAGTTCGTGTAAGCCAAATCCGCGCAGATTTAGCGCAAATGCTGAACTCGTGAGTCATCGTGATATATTAAATACAGCGTATTGTGCAGAATCTGCGTATATCTGGCTTACATGAACATACGCGTCACTGCACAACAAATAACAGCACACTTGTCGAAGATAAAAAAAAAAAAAACAATAACATGGCGATACTAGCCTATCCTTCAGAAATCCTCCTAATATGCTGATTTGCTGCTCAAGAAACATTTCTGATTATAATCAAATGTTGAAAACAGATTGTGCGCAATTTTTTTTCGGGATTCTTTGGTGAATAGAATGTTCAAAAGAACAGCATTTTTCTGAAATAGAAAGCTTTAGTACGGCCTGCAAGTATAATAGGAAATGCAGTAGCAAGTTAAAAACAAGTAGTTTTTTATCATCTAAAGCTACTCTCTGATTTTATTTTATTTTTCACTATTGCTTAAAGGTGGGGTATGTGATTTTCTTTTTTGACCATTTTTTTCAAAATCACTTGAAATCCTATTCCTAACCCACTTACTGGCTGTAAATTAGAAGCACTGAAATGAAAATTAAGCAATTTAATCATCTGTGGAATGGGCAGGACTCGAAAAACTCCAGCCAATCATTTTCAAGACCGTCTAGAATCATTGAACAGAAAATGCGTCACTCAAACGGTTGTACTATGCCCCCCTCCCCCCACACGGATGTGTCCTGTTCGTGCGCATACTCAAAGCTTGTGAACCAGTCACAGGAAGTGCAAGTCGAACCGGTACAGACAGAGAGAGAGAGAGAGAGAGACAGAGAGAGAGAGAGAGAGAGAGAGAGAGAGAGAGAGAGACAGAGAGACAGAGAGAGAGAGAGAGAGAGAGAGAGAGAGAGACAGAGAGAGAGAGAGAGAGAGAGAGAGAGAGAGAGAGAGAGAGAGAGAGAGAAGAGAGAGAGAGAGAGAGAGAGAGCATCTGAGTTTTCGCTTGTGCTTGATTGCGCGTCCATGTTTTTCGAATGGGTGGAGTCAGGGCCAGCATTGGAGAAGAGAAGGTAGGACCTTATGAGTTGTGTATTTTCAAAATCTGCCGGCCGTTTTGCAAATCACATACCCCACCTTTAATTATTACCAGTCGATTATCATGAGTTTTTTTTATTTATTTTTTTATTAATCAAAACAATAAATCTGTTTCTGGGTCTCAGGCTAAATTCCTGCTAACCTCCTGTTTGGTGCCGTCCCATTTTGCTCTGTTGATGGAATCGGTGGTGACGTCAGTCCAGTATATATATCGCTCACTGGAATCCCAGTCCAGGGCCACTGCATTTCGAATATCAGCCAGTGGAATGACATCATCCAACTTGTCTTCAGTGTCAAAGCTGATTCGACGGATGTCCGTCCTTCGGGCAAAAAGCAGGAACTTGTCAAGACCTGATCAAAGACCAAAGGTCTCCTGTCAGTTCTCCAGATTTGAAAAGTTCATCAGTATAGACAAGCATTTATTTCACAAAGTCAGAAATGTGATTATAATGAAAGGAAAATGACAAATTTAGTATGGATTTGTTAAACAACAGTTATTATTCATGTTTGTGGCTGTATTATTCATTTTTGTTACTTGTAAACAAGGATGGTTAGTTGATGAAGAGAGCAGCTGCAATTTGACACAGATTGATTTTTAACATTTATAAGTATTAGTATAACTATTATTACTGTACTATTTAAAAAAAAGCAACTACACATTTTCCAGTTTATGAAACCTATTGTCTCAAATACAAAGAAATGCAATCGTTCTGTCTGTATCATCTCAGTGAGCTTTTATGAGGGTTTACGCATGCGCTGTAAGGTGAATTTTTCCCCCCCCCCCGAAGTTTCAGTGTGGATGAGAAACCTTTGGAAAATGCTTGAAAACGCTAGTGTGGATAAAAGTGTGTTTTGAAACGAAAAACCCATTTCAAATGAATGTAGACGTAGCCAAAGGCTCCCTGTAGTATTAACACGATGCACACAATAACTTTCTGGAAGTTTGTATTGCACTTCTCACGTAACTGTCCCCTTAGGGTAAAGAGCTTATATTGTTGCATGAATAAAGATAAATAACTAAAACAAGAAGTACTTACTCTGGGCACAGTTATAGTGGTCCACCTTTTTAAAGCCTGTAGGACATTCACAGGTGTAGGTCTTATTGCTTGGAAGACACAAGTGACTGCAGCCCCCGTTATTGCTCCCACAGCGATTTCTCCCTCCTAAAAATAACAAGAAAAAATAATAACGCTTTTAAAATGAATTTTGTGTCAAAATATATTAGTTTACAAATCATGCGATATGATAAAAGTGTTTTAAGGTCATAGCACAGTATTGTGCAAGAAACTGGATGAAAATAAGTCTTTATTAATCGATAATCTGCCCCTGTAATCATAATTTGTGTGGACAGGAATAAAAGTTGATGGTGCTTTACAGACATTACTTTTTATTTCAGCTAAAAACTGCAATGAATTGTATGTATAGGTACATTTTTGGAGTTTATAAAAAATGTAGGTACTAGAGGTATGTTTTTCCAACAAGCCGATGTTGCATTTACTTTAATATGGTTTGTGTTTGGAAACATTGTATACTATAAGCATGGTCTACTATAACTACGAGTAATAAGCATTATGTTTGGTTGACCTGCAGGTTGCCTCTGCGGGTGCAGAGTGTGGATGTCCATGGGAAAATGCAGCTTGTTCCGAATGACCTCTTGGTTCTTGCCAGTAAATTTGTTTGCACTGTTGATACTCTTGGTGTGCCAGTCGGTCCAGTACAGACTGTCTTCAAACACTGTAATGGCAAAAGGATGTGGAAGACCTGGAAGACAGAAAAAAGGTTGAGAGTTTGCAATCACGAGTGGACTGCTGACTTGAATTGTTTATTATATATATATATATATATATATATATATATATATATAATATATATATATATATATATATATATATATATATATATATATATATATATATACATACACGATTTAATGCACATTTTTCTGTAATTAATCGTGATTGATCACACCTAACATATACGTTTTCCATATACATTTATATTGTAATGCATTAAAGCTGCAGTCGGCAAGTCTGGCAGATTGAGTGGACTTAGGCAAAATTTTGAATGTTTACAACTCTCATGCCCCTCCCCCACTATCAACGGATACCTTCCCACGAGTTTGTGCTCGTCAGTGCGTGTGCACCAGATTTTCTGTGAACGCGCCCGTCTCATCAGCATCCATCAACACCATGGAGTATTTGGAGGTATGCTGCCCTTGCTAATCTACCGATAGATTGCAATTGCTAACATAATTTAAACTCTAAATGAGCTTTTCCGCCATCATTCTTCGTTACTGTGCGAACTTCAGGCGTGTGCATGTGATTGTAACGTGCGCGAGGGGTGGCGTGTGCCCGATCTGTGATTGACAGTCAGATCTCACACCCCCCTGTGCTGATTGGACCTGATGATCCAGGAGCGGTGGATTTTAAGGATTTTAGAGTTAGAAGCTCTGGTTTTTTTCTAAAACCACTTTATTTATGTTTTTCTGTCGGATTATAGTGTCGATTTCACTGAATATGTTCAAAAAAATGTTGCTGACGGCATGCTTTAACATAGAATCCCCAAAATAATGTAGAAATAACAAAAAGACAGTATATTTTAAATATTTGTTTAATAGCATCTTTTTACTAAGCACTATGAATGTTGGCCAGTATCACTAATACCAGTACTGATACTGATGTCTCTATTAAATGGATTTTATCCATTAATTATAGCCATTATAGTACTTTTTTTTAACCTTTTTTAGGCTTAATTTTTGTTTTACCACTTTTAATTTAAGTGCACTTAAGTCTTAAAACAATCTTCACATAAAACTTCTTCACAAATTCACAGTGAGAGTTTTTTTGCATCTTATCTCACCTGAATGGTTTAATAGGACTTGAATGAATTATATGTTATACAATATGTTATATATATTATAATATACAACAATAATTAACAACCGTCTTTCAAGAATCAATATACTCCAATGATTTATAAACCTCCTGTTGTATTTAAGAGTGAACATCAAGCTTAAATGTTATGTTCGGTCAAAAAGAAATGTTTATTCTCCACTACAGTTAATAGCTGCATATATATAAAATAATAATAACAATACAATTTAAATTTTAAAAAATGACGTTGTAGGCTATATGAAATAAGCTTTTTGTCTACACCTTCTACTGTTACATCTAAGTTCAGGTCAAATCTGACCCAGGGGTATATTCTGCTTTTTGTCAATGCAGCTGTGTTTTCTTGAGTGAAGAGCGTCATAAGATCTCTCTCGCTCTTGCTCTCTCTCACACACACACAAAGGGTATTTTTATTTATATCAGGGCATTCTAAAATTCTTGATTCTGATTGGCTCACAGATGCCAGATCACAGGTACTTATTTTCTTTTTAACTATGTTTCAGTCCCTGATTACGATCAGCTGAGCGTTCGCTGTTGAAAAATACTCTTTAAACACACTTGTGACATTTGTAATAATGACAAATTAATCAAGTTGTAATTTAAAGTGCATTTTACATCATGTTTTAACAATCTTTTGTCATGCTTTGAAGTAGTACACTTACCCTTGTGTTGACTAGCATACTAAAGCACATGTAAAGTTCTTGATTATAATTTTACCTAGTATGTTATTTTATATTACATTTAATGTTTTAATTTTATAGTACATAATTTTAAATGTACTAAACTGCAACTTCATCGTTACAAATATGTTTAAATAGAAATTACATAAAAAAAACAGTAGTCAACATTTGAAGTAGATCAAAATCTTTCATCAAAAGTTATACATGAATTATGAACAATACTCGTTCTTGTTTTAGGACAACTTTGATTAACTTCTTTGATCCACTTCAAATTTTGACTACTGTATATGCTTGACATACATTCGGCAGTACACTTAAAAACATATTACAAACACAATATAAATAATTATGAAATTACATAAAAAACACTCTAAAGTTCAGATGATTGCATAAACTGATTTTAAACTATAATACATTTACATTTAATTGTAATTAACATGGAATTAAGTGTCGGAATTGAAAACAACACACACTTGAGTTCACACTTAAGTATATTATTTCTGTAATAAGTATGCTAAACTGTACGTCTTTTTCACAAGGGTTGATTGGGAATCCATTTTATTTGGGATAAAATTAGACATGACGACAATCTGGTGTACTGTAAACTTTGAATTCAAAGAAGATGAGGTAAACCATTTTCAAACTACTAATTAGCTACTTTCCATCCATCCGGGATTAGAAAATCCTTCCCTTCCCTCCTCCGCCATAAACAAAAGCCACTTTCCTCCTATTTTTTATACTTATAACCTCATAATTTTTTCAGTTATTTATCTTCTTTTCTGCATTGCATTCTGCTCTAACTTCTGTGCTGTTCTAGTTTATTCTTTAAACTTGGCACTCTGCCAAACTATAGGCGTGTAAAGCGCCCTGTCTGTATCTCCCGCCTTTACTGCACCTTTCACCCTTCTCCAGGTGTACACACACAGCGTGGGGTTGTTTTGTGATCTTATCTTTGTAGAAGAGCAAAGATAGGTTTGAGTTAGAAGGTTTGTTTGCCTTTTTTCTTTTGTTTCCAGCTCCGCTGCCATCTGCTGTCCCTCCTTGCTGGTACCTTTCTCTCGTCATCTCAATCATCATTGGCTTTTGATCTTGTTTTACCAGTCAGCATATCTTTTCTCCGTGTGTGTGCACTCAGATTTTTTATAATGCTGGTGCCTCCCTCCCTGGTAAATCTGTCATTGATGACCACTGTAAGCAAATCTGCTCTGAATTTTTTTAGAGCTCGGTTTTCAAGTCTAAATATTCCCCCACCTTTCCCAGGTGCACAGGTATTCTGTTCCTGCAAACCCCGAGGCTTAGTCTTCCTTTCTAGTGTGCCATTTAGAGGGAACATTGGTTGCACTCTATCACACATCAGAGAGACACCTGAATTTATCTACAAGACATCACTTATCCTCGAATGAACAGAATACTCAAAAAAAGCTCAGCAGCCTAACCAAGTTTCTTAAAGGACAATCTGTAAATCTGTCCAGCTGTTGAAACACCAATAGAATTGATGTTTTGTTGAAGCGAAGTGTGTTTTAAAATAGTTTGCCCATAAGATGCACTTTAAAAGTTTAAAGAGAAAACTTTCAGCAGACTTAAACAATAATGTCTCTCTTAAATTGTCAAGTAAGTGGTTTAGTGACTTGAATCATACTAGTCAGAAGAACAGAACTAGTTAATGCAATATTAAATCACACTACAATGCTTTCTATTTGAATATATTTTGAAAAGTGTTTTATTCCTGTGATGCCAAAGCATCATTACTCCAGTCTCAGGGTATATGCAGGAATCTTGAAGTTAATTTTAATACCTTTTCAAGACTTTTTCAAGACCTTCTCAATATTTTTTAATACCTCACCGCCACTTCAAGCTGTAACCATTTACATCAGTGATACTTTTAACTTAACAGTTTTAGTTTGTTGTAATACGCGTGATTTTTTTCCCGCCCTGGGAAAATCCCGCCCTGCAACCGATTTCATTGGTTTAGGTTACAGTGACGGGTAGGTTTAGGGATCAGTGTTTGGTGTAGGGCCTACACTGTAGGCAATCAGTACAGTGATTGACATGACAGAGAGGCAATTTACGAACGCACCCAAAATAGCCTAGTTTTTTATGTACCTGTTCGTTTTTTAAATAAAAATGACTAAATTCACACAATTTTACGATGTTTTTGGGACTCAAACTGTTGGACAGCTAATTCAGAAAAAATGCTTTCAAAATTTAAGACTTTATAAACCCGTGATAAGACTTTTTAATACTTTTTAAGGGTCTTAATTTTCCCAAAATTGATTTATCACTTTTTAATACTTTTCAAGACCCCGCGGATACCCTGAGTCTTCAGTGTCACACGATCCTTCAGAAATCATCTGATTTATTATACTTTTGTGCTATTTGTGTTATTATCAATTTTGGAAGCCCGCAGCTATTTTTTAACACTTCCATTAAAAGGTGTGGGGTAACCTCTTTGGAAAAAAAGCAATGAATCATTTTAATCAGCGAGGATTCATTTAAATTGATCATTATGTTACAAAAGATTTCTATTTCAAATAAAACCAGTTCTTTTGAACTTTGATTCATTAAAGAACCTGGAAAACTATGAAGCAACTTTTTTCAACACTGAAACACTGTTTCTTGAGCACCAAATCAGCATGTTAGAATGATTTCTGAAGAATCCTTTGACAATATTACAGTTTTTACTGTATTTGTTTGATACAATAAATGCAGCCTTGGTGAGCAGAAGAGACTTCTTAAAAAAAAAAAGCATACAAATAAAATATTAATTGTGAAACCATGCCCCATGTTTACAGTACCACTCAATACAGTATCATCTAATATAATCTAATATATAAAAGCATCTGGAAAAGAATAAAAGGTTAAAATGTTTTTTTCCTTACCTTGGCTAATGACAGCCTTTCTATTCTTCCCATCCAGGTCAGCTCTTTCAATGACGTGGTGTTTGGCATCCACCCAGTACATACGGTGACCGGCATAGTCAATGGTAAGTCCATTGGGCCAGAATAGGTGTGTATCAGCAATTATTTTCCGATTAGAGCCATCCATGTTGGAATATTCAATGCGTGGCATATTTCCCCAGTCAGTCCAGTAAATCTTCCTAAAGACAGAACATAAGTGATGTTAGAAGCATAGTTGTATGTTAATGTCATAATATGCAGTAAGGCCTAATGAATCAAACAATAAATGTCCTTTTTGATAATGGGGACGGACTCAATTATGACTTTATG
The DNA here is from genome assembly GCA_036326025.1 of Chrosomus eos. Lineage (NCBI taxonomy): Eukaryota > Metazoa > Chordata > Actinopteri > Cypriniformes > Leuciscidae > Chrosomus > Chrosomus eos. Next base: position 53,365,007 of record CM070818.1, read on the forward strand.
TAATTTACAGTAATTACTGTGCATAGGATCTTACCTTGAGGGCTAAAACAAAAGGTGCTTTGGAAGAAGAACTTACTGGATTTGTCAAATTTTCACACCAAATCTATAAAAAGTACTTCAAGTTTGGTTTGGGGCTGCTTTTTAAAACATGAGCGATTTTTTTGTAAGGACTGAAACTAATTTTAATAATGTCGCCCTACAAATAATCCTTATCCTTTACATTTTCCATCATGCATTTTATCCCTCAGATAAATTATGTAATCCTTTGGATTTTCTCACATACAACGAGATCTACGCATCTGTGTGTAAGAATCAGTGGAAGCAAAGCCTGTCGAAACAAGAGCTAAATCTTGTTGGAGAGGGAGAATTCAAGCCAGATTTCATAAACCCCTTTGTCCTTCATGACAAAGAGCCATGATGAGCGTCGGCTGCAACTCAAGCCTTGTGACTTTCTCTAAATAAAATTTTTGCACAGCCTTTGCGATTAGAAGCAAATTGAGTTACGAAGTTTAGCCAGAAGTCACCATGGTTTCATGCTCTGCTTATTACAGAACAAAAACTTCTGGTCACAAGAGGGGATTTTGTTCCCATGCAAAAGAACAGAGGCAGTGACAGTTTTCAGTATATAATATGATAAATGTACTGCATTTCAACACACAAATTTAAAGGGGTCTTGGCACGAGGAAAAAGTCGGATCTCCCTTGTGAAAAAAAGAGGTACACTTAAGAGGACTTTAAAGAAGAAAAACAAAGCTTTCAGACACACTATTGCATGTTATATAATGTATGAAGTTACTTCTATTGTCTTTGAGATGTAGTTTATGGTTAAATGTACTGACAAGCGTTTATGGTAAACTAAAATACACTAAAATCATTTATATTGAAAATTGTGTCTTGTATAAAACTTAAATGTAATGATGTAGTTGTAATTTAGTCAATTTAAAATAGATTACCTTCAAATGTAAAATTAAATTACACACTAACCTACAGTTCGAATTATAATCAAGTACTTCACGTGTCACATTTAGTATGTTAGTCAACACATCAAAATTAGTGTACTTATTATAAGCATGACAAAAATTATTAAAATAAAATGATTTAAAATGTACTTCAAATTAAACCTTCATTTGACATTATTACAAATTGCACTTTCATTTGTGTATTTATTGCGCAATGCATGTGATGAATATCGTTTTGAAGGATCCAGCATTGTTTGCAAATTGCATTCTACAATATATGTTTAGTAAAACACAACAGTCTGAATATTTACCCTTCAATGGGGTGCAGAGCAATTGCACGGGGTTTCTCCATTCTCTGCCATAAAAGCACTTTCCGCTGTGTGCCGTCCAGATTGGACACTTCAATACGAGACGTTCCTGAGTCCGTCCAGTAGAGCTTATTTTGAATCCAGTCTATAGCCAGACCACCTAAGATATAATAATAATATAAAAAAAATGTAAAAGTCATATATGTGTAATTATTCTTCAAATGTTATGCATTTATTTTCCTTGGGGAAGCAGAGAATCAAATTGAGCATCACATTAGAGAATATTAGAGCATCTTCATTTTGTAAAATATTTTTAATATCTAAGAATATAATTTGTTGTAATATATATTGTAATATAATCTTTTAGACAGTGTATTAGTGCTGCATGACTATAAAAAACATAACTTGATTATTTCCCTTGATATTTGTTGTTTTTGTAATTTTAACCAAAGCTTTTATTAAAAAAAATCTTCATCAACAAATCAACAAATTACACACAAACCGAGCAACATAATACTGGAATGTTTCCATTATCAAATCAATGAAATTGTCACTAACTGCTTTAAAAAAACAATTACCTATGTTGATTCCTCAAAAAAAATGGATTCCTGGAACCATAGCATAGCACATGCTAAATGTAACTTATTGAGGATGTAATTTTTAAAAATAAGTAAGACATTACTGGTCAATGTAGCCAAATCAACACCTTCATATCACCACCCATAACATAACCATAACCACAATCTCTATTCTTCAGCACAATGATAACCACAAAAACTTAAACATAACAGAAACACTTTAAAAATTTCAAATATAACAGCATTAAACACTAACGTCCCCTTTGAAAAAAAATAAACAAAAAATGTTTTCCAATGTTGTTCCAATTAATTTATTTCTTCTGCTGAACACAAAAGAATATATTTTGAAGAATGTCGGTAACCAAATGGTTTATGGCTGGGTTCATTGACTTCCATAGTATGGAAAAAAATATACTATGGAAGTCAATGTGATCCATCAACTGTCTGGTTACCGGCAGAAGAAAGAAACTCAGGTTTGGAACAACTTAGGGCGAGTAAACAATGACATCATTTTTCATTTGAATGAACTAATCCTTTAATTGCATCATTTACTCTCCTAATCTACTCCTATGTAAACCTGCTGGAAACTAGAAATCCACTGCCCAATTTTCAGTTAATAAGACGATTTGAATGAGTTCATACAAAAAAACAAAGCAGAAATTTCAGTTTAAATTACACAATATTAAGTTGGTGTAATAACATTATTGTCAACAGGACTCATCAAAAATGCAATTTAAAATGTTTAATTAAAACAAATTCAATTTTTTTTAATTACAACCATGCATTTAAGTAAGTTGTGATAATAGTTAAAGTTAAAAATATGATGTAATGTGACTGCATCAACCTTCAGTAATTACATTAATTTATACCAACAAAAAAACATTATATGGGTTAAATAGTGAAAAGCAAGCAAGAGTCCTAAAATGACAGCAGTGGATATGAGGAATATATTTTGAAAATGATTTGCTGAACTGATCAAATAAATACTACTCACCTGGGCTCTCGAGACCCGTGGACACGACCTCCTCCACATTGCTACCGTTGAGGCTGGCTCTCATGATACGGTCCAGTGTGACATCTGACCAGAACACTAGCTCTTCGTTATGATGAAAGTCCAACGCAATGGCATTTTCCAGATTATTGAGTAACAATGTGTACTCAGCACGATGCGGTAGAACTTGTCGGATGTCAATACGATTTGCAAACAACAAAACCGGTTCTGGACCTGAGAAAAGAGAACATGAAAAGTGATATTCAAATTGGATAACTGTTCCAAACCACCAATGTGTTGCTGATTTTATAATAGATATGCAGCCTCACCCAAAGCCTTGCAACTGCGTTTGTCAGGTCGAAGCTCATAACCTTGAACACACCAGCAGTGGAATCCTCCTTCTATGTTGGTACAGCCTTGACTACAATAACCTTCATCTGCACATTCATCAACATCTGGGTTCAGACACAGAAGCAGGAAAGATTAGAGAGGATGAAATACAAAATATGAATAACATTTAATAGAGTAACATGATGATTCAAAAACAAGATTGACTCCAAGACTGTACGGTTTAGACCTTGCAACAGTTTCTAACACTACAGTGAACAAGAAACCAGAAACATCCCTGGATTTCTCCACTTAAAGTAACACTAAGTAGTTTTTCAACCTTCACAATATATTTCCAAGACCCTTGTGATGGTACATCGACTTAAAATAAGTTAAATGACTCGTCTAACATAGCCTGACGTAGTCTGTATCGCTTTTACTGGCACTATGTAACTTCGGGTTTCGGGTAGGAACCCCTGCACAAAAAAGAACTACAAACTCGACTGCTTTACGTCAAGCGCTACAATAGTCATTATTTCGTTTTTCTTCGTTTCTGATGTCGCAATACATCATCCTTTCATTAAATCATGTAACATACTCTACCTTGTCTGTGGACATCGTTCATTCTGAAGCCGGTGCTGGATAAACAGTGAGCGTGCGTGCGACGGTAGGCTAGATTATTTATGACAGCGGCAATGGAGAATTTTGTTTCCAACCAGTAGGGCGACCGAAGAGGAAAATTTACTTAGTGTTACTTTAAAGCAACACCATGGAACGTTTCCTCTTCGGTCGCCCTCCTGGTTGGAAACGAAACTGTCCATTACCGCTGTCGTAAATAATTTAGCCTACCGTCGCACGCACGCTCGCTGTTTATCCAGCACCGGCTTTAGAATGAACGATGTCCACAGACAAGGTAGAGTATGTTACATGATTTCATGAAAGGATGACATATTGCGACATCAGAAACGAAGAAAAACTAAATAATGACTATTGTAGCGCTTGACGTAAAGCAGTCGAATTTTGTAGTTCTTTTTGTGGTCGGGTTCCTACCCGAACCCCGAAGTTCTGTAGTGCCAGTAAAAGCGACACAGACCCGTCAGGCGATGGCAGAAGTGCCTTTCACCCTGTTACGACTTGATGAACCACTAATTTTGTAAACATTAGTTTAAGGTAAAAAATGTTACATAGTGTTGCTTTAAAGATTCAAATGAGCTGTAATAAGAGCAAACATTGCTCAGTGACATTGTTCTAAGCTGAATTTAAAAATTTCAATAGGGAGTTGATGTGTAAGAAGGGTCAGCCACGCCTGTCCTGTCTCCGGAGATTGTCAAGCTTAATGTTGAAAGGTCCCTGATGACTTTGTTTTATAAATCTTAATTCAAGTCTTTTTTTTTTATTCCCCTTGTTATGCTGGTATAGTGTGAAGGCAAAACTGCTCTTTTAAAAATAGTTAATGCCAGTAGCAAGGTTTTAGGTGTCCAGAAGTCACCCCATCAACCTGTATAATGGCCAGGTAGTGAGGAAAGCTTGATCTATTTTAATGGTTTGATCCCGCCCTCTTTATTCCAAGTTTCAGCTTTTGCCCTCTGGATCTTGGTTCAGGTTCTACTCTATAACAGGTACAGACACTCATTCATTCCCACTGCTATTTCTCTGTTAAATTTGGGTATGGGTGGAACAAGGTGCAGTAGGTAGAGGGGATTTTGTCAGTGGCTGTTGTTGTCATGGATTATGTGTTATATTTAATGGTGTTTCTAATGTATGTTATAAATTGTTTTATTTGTATGCTGGCCTTGCTGCACAACCAATTGCCTATCGGGGGCATAAATAAATGAAGTGATTTATACCTTAAAGGTGGGGTATGTGATTTTCTTTTTTGACCATTTTTCAAAATCACTTGAAATCCTATTCCTAACCCACTTACTGGCTGCAAATTAGAAGCACTGAAATGAAAATTAAGCAATTTAATCATCTGTGGAACGGGCAGGGCTCAAAAAACTCAAGCCAATCATTTTCAAGACCACCTAGAACCATTGGACAGAAAATGCGTCAATCAAACGGTCTTACCATGCCCAGCCTCCTCCCACCACCCTCGCGCGCGTGTCCGGTCGTGCACATACTCAAAGCTTGTGACCCAGTCACAGGAAGTGCAAGTCGCCCGGTACACAGAGAGAGAGAGAGAGAGAGAAGGAGAGGAAAAGAGAGAGAGAGAGAGAGGAGGAGAGAGGAGAGAGAGAGAGAGAGAGGAGAGAGAGGGAGAGAGAGAGGAGAGAGGAGGAGAGAGAGAGAGAGAGGAGAGGAGAGAGAGAGAGAGAGAGAGAGAGAGAGAGAGCTTCCAGGTAGGACCTTATGAGTTGTGTATTTTCAAAATCTGCTGGCCGTTTTCTAAATCACATACCCCACCCTTAATATCCCTGAAACTAAACTGCCACACTTCTTACCCCCCTACGCTCAGTAATTCAGTGTTAATGTAAGGTGAAGTCTTAGGCATGTTAGATTCTACTCTATAAAAGTTATTTATACCCTTGTATAAATAACCTGTTTATTACAGTAAAGCTGCTTTAAAAAATATTGTATACATGCAGCACTATATAAATAAAGGTGGCTTGACTTGATTTTTTTTTCAGAAAGTGCACTTAATTGTATTGACTGTGTACTTTAAATCTTATAATTAAATTATGAAGAAAACAAAAAAGGAAAAAAAATTACTTGCAGGAAATATAATATTAATGAAATAAAAGGCCACTTAAGTGTACTTACAGAGCACACTTTCATGACTTTGTTTCTTAACACACTTTTAAAGTGTTATTAAAAAAAGTAAAAGTAAATTGTACTAAACAGCAACTTCATTACAAATGTTAAATACAGGAACTTTAGAGTGCTTTTGACACACTTAAAGGCACACTTTGTATTTTTTCAACCTTTATAATATATTACCAAAACCCTTGAGATGGTACATCGACTTACAATAGGTTGAATGACACGTCTGCCATAGCCTGACAGTGTCTGTATCGCTTTTACTGGCACTATGTAACTTCGGGTTTCGGGTAGGAACCCGTGCACAAAAAGAACTACAAAATTCGACTGCTTTACAGCATACGTCACTTCCCCCACCCCAACTTTCTTAGATTCTGACGTGAGAGCTCAACTCGCATCCGTCTGTATGTTTTTGTCATGGCCGAACCAATAGCTACAAGGAAGAAGGCAAAGGTTTTGTCAGAGGACACTAAAAAAGAAAAAGGGAGAGTGACAAATTAAAAGCCAGGACGAGGATCAACATTGGTCCAGCGTTCGCTCCCTGTTTCAGGAGGGGACTCTGAAGATTCTTAAAACGGCGAATAAACATCGGCATAAAAGTGTATATATAATGTAATATTTACTGCGAAGTCGGGAAATCGTGTAACAAAACTGATATAAGTCACAACATACTGCCGTTATTTTTAGGCTTCAGCTCATATGTGTATGTATGTAAAAGGACTACACGATTTCATCTCCAACCCTAATCAAACACACCTGTCTTTAATTTTCAAGTGATCCTGAAGATGTTAATTGTTTGCTTCAGGTGTGTTTGATTAGGGTTGGAGATGAACTGTGCAGGACAGACGATCGGCAGGAGCAGGATTGGGCACCCCTTGTCTATGCGACTTACCTGATCAGACAATGTTTTCTGTTTACTTTTGTTCAATTTATTTTGTTAATATAATTTATATTATTCATCTTCTATTTATATTATTCTTTTCTTCAATAGTGAGTCAAATATCTCTCTCCAACCAACAAGTCAACTACTGTCTGCACACACAAGCTGTGTCCCAATGTGCATATACTATCCATCCTAAATAGTATGTGACATTAGTAATTGTCAATACTATTTAGGGCAGATAGGGTGGATAGTATGCACATTGGGACGCAGCTACAATTTAAAGACACGGGAGGCTGACCGGTTGACTGTTTGTTGACTTTTGCGACAGTGCTGCGGAGCTTGTGGCCTCTAGGGACGCTAGACGTGAAAGTTACAGGTTGAGCGCCACTAGTGGCCAAAAGTTCCAGTAGCACCTCATTGCAGTACACGAGATCCGGGGGGCGGAGTCGGATCCAGATTAAGGGTGGGGTTGGGTAGGTTTAGGGATAAGGGGTGGAGCTGGGTAGGTTTAGGGGTGGGTTTAGGGATAAGGGGTGGAGCTGGGTAGGTTTAGGTATGTAAGGTGGGAGGAGTCGGATCTAGATCCGACTCCTCCCCGTGGATTTCATGTTCTGCAGTGAGGACCATCTCAAAAGTTCCGCGGTGTGCCTTTAAGTAGGCTTTAAGCACATATTCAAATGTAATTTCATAATTGTACTGTTTTTACATAATTCAAATAATTGCAATTAAGTCTCTGAAAAACATTATGTTCAGTTAGCACTTAAGTATATTCTTAAGTAAGGTATATTATTTCCTTAAGTACTGTTTTTAAAAAGTAAACTACACTTCTTTTGTGTGCCAAACACTGTTCTTTTGCCATTAATTGTAATTGCCATTCATTTTTGTTTGACAACAGACGGTATGCTCCACAATGAGATCTGATCTCATTATCCATCCAGTCTGTCTGGGATTAGATGAAGAAACAGAAAACTCTGAGAGACTACATCTATAAGAACTGTTGCCACATCTCTAAGACACTAGGAGAAATCCAATGTATATAAACTGTACAAATATACAAGTGCATAATTCATATTATAAATCAGTTTATAAATCCTATGCAGAATTTATCCAAATATAAGAGTCAAAACAATATATATTAGATATTTACCTGTACCCTAAGAATAAAACACAGAGAATCCTGTTCAAAAGTTTACATCCCCTTGCTAAGTAACTTTCTTTTCTGTTGTCCTTTGTTTTTTGCTCACCTCTGCATGTCTTCACATCCTGTGTTAATGTGTAGCCGGTGTGACAAGTGCAGTGCACCGCACCTCGAGACATCTGGCATTTCTGTGAGCAACCTCCATTGTTAACATTACAATTTTCTTCACTTGACTTGGAGCCTATAAACACACAGGCAAACATTTGAATGTTAACAAAGAGGGGGGAATATGATGTCTTCAGCAGAACTACCACAGTTGTCTTATTGAGTGAGATTTCACATGCGCTCGTCTGTTTGCATGCAATAGTGGATTTTTGTAGACTCACGGCAGTCCTGGAATGGATGTTCATCAGTCCCATCTTCACAATCTTTGATGTCATTACAAACCTTACGCTGGCCAATACAGCGGCCATTCTCACACAGGAACTGATCTGACGCGCATGGAGGAGTTTCTAAGAAACCAGGGGGAATGTAAAAATGAAACAGAATAAGACAATAAAAAAGAAAGTAATGCAGCAAAGGTGATTGAGCAGATATTAGAAAATATTAATGCTTTTTATCCACATTGTCAAGATATACGTGTAGACAATTTCAGAAAACAAAACTAAGTATGCACAGCGTGTGGAAGTTTAATTCTTAACAACTCTCTTAAGAAAGATTTTAATTATTTAAAAAACTTTAAAAAACACTTCTTAAAGATAATATACTATGAATCAAATAAAAGGCCACTTAAATGCACAACATGTAAGATTTTTGGATTCAATTATCCAAAAACCATTAGAACAATGTTATATATTTTGTCAGAGACAATACTATTCTGAAGGGCTGCCCCGACTAAAGATTTTTCTAGACAACTAGAAAAACTAGACAACTAGACAATCGTCGTACATTTAAGCCATTAGTCGACTAATCGCACGTCTATATTAATTCAATTACTTAAATATATGCTGGGGGGTTGGGGGCAGATTATGCATATTCCGCACTCAAGCGCACACAAAGCTTTCTGCAAAGCACCAGCAAAAGTAAAGATTATGAATGTGTAGGAGAAAAAAATAGCAATAAGCCCTTTTATTTATTTATTAATAATAAACTAGTGTTTTCTGTTTTGACCAAATAAAAGAGCACTGCGCTCCCCCACAATTTTAATTTCTCAAATAAAGAAGACTGTATGAGTAGTACTTCAGGGTAACACTTTATTTGAAGGGGTGTGCATAAGACTGACATGACACTGTCATAAACATGACATAACACCTGTCATGAACATGAAGGAGTCTTTATGAATGTTTATGACTGTTGTCATTAAGTGTCATTCGGTAAATTATGACACTTTTAATGCAAAGTTGACATTGTTTAAAATGTCTTTGTTATGACAACTTGACATTACCCAAGACAAAAATGTCTTGATTGTGACAACTTGACATTAACAAAGACAGAAATGTCTTTGTTATGGCAACTTGACATTAACCAAGAAATCATAACCTGTCAACCTGTCACAACTTTGGCCGTCATGACACCATTATAACTGTGTCATGAATATTACCTGTCCTCAAGTAAAGTATAACACATTGTACTAGTTATAAAGATGTCATTAAGGGTTATTACACAGCAAAATGCTTTAAGTTTGATAATTAGACCTGTTATGACATATTTGTGACAGGTTGACAGGTTATGATTTCTTGGTTAATGTCCAGTTGTCATAACAAAGACGTTTCTGTCTTTGTTAATGTCAAGTTGTCATAATCAAGACATTTTTGTCTTGGGTAATGTCAAGTTGTCATAACAAAGACATTTTTTGTCTTTGTTAATGTCAAGTTGTCATAACAAAGACATTTTTGTCTTTGTTAGTGTCAAGTTGTCATAACAAAGACATTTTAAACAATGCCAACTTTGCATTAAAAGTGTCATAATTTACCGAATGACACTTAATGACAACAGTCATAAACATTCATAAAGACTCCTTTATGTTCATGACAGGTGTTATGTCATGTTTATGACAGTGTCATGTCAGTCTTATGCACACCCCTTCAAATAAAGTGTTACCTAATTCGGCACTTGCGGCTATTTCGTTAGAATGAAATAAAATAATGTGAATAAGTGATCAAATGTAATTGTAATAATGCTTGAGTTCAGGGAAGGAGGCGGTGGGAACCAGAAAACGTAACTTTAATAAAAAAATGATCATACACAGCACTAAAACAGCAAAGTAAAACATCCTAGGCTCTGGGCCCTGCCCTGCTTAATCAAACTGTAATACATTCACTTGATTTCTGCCTGAGTCCTGTCGGATTGCTTTACATTGGCTGTGGAGGTGAAGACAACGACTCCCATGATGCCACGCTCATTCACGGCATCATCAAGCTACACCTTTGTTATTGTTCAGAATAAGCGACCTCTAGCAGCAATACTTACATACTGTTTTTTAAAGAGGTAAAAAGTATGTGTTGGCTTTTATATTCCTCTTACCTGTCTTTTCACAGCCTTCTTCATCACTGCCATCAGAACAGTCATTTTCTCCATCACAGCGCCATGATAACCGCACACATCGCCCAGACATACAGCGAAACTGATCAGCCATGCACATCGATGTGCCTGACGGTGAGAAAGAGGCATGTGACATATGTGAAATACACTCACACACACAAATATTACAAATAAACAGTTACTCACTGCAGTTCTTTTCATCTGATTGGTCGTCGCAATCGTATTCTCCGTCACACCTCCAGCCTGCATTTATACACATGCCACTGCTGCACATGAACTCTGCAGAACGGCAGGGTTGGTGGGAGGCTGCGTTCACACACACACAACACAAACACACACAACCAAATCAGACACACACACACACCCTAAACACTACTCCCATAAAAATTCTATTAAACGTTTTTTGTCATGTATTTAAATATAGGCCTATATGCAATTATACATTTGTAATGAAGTTGCAATTTAGTAATTTATTGCAATTTAATATACAGTATATTAAAATTAAAAGTAATATCAGTTAAAATGGTTTAGTAACAAGTGCATTTAATATAAATTTAAACTACAATACATTTAATTTAATTGCAATTACCACGCCAATTAAGTGCCTGATAACATTACATTCACTTTGCACTTAAAGATGCTCTAAGCGATGTCGGGTGACGTCACTTCTTGTTGACGTTCGAAGTAATGTCAAACAAAACGGAGGCTAGCAAGACCCTCCCTCCTCCTCATCCGCGCACTAACACCCCAAACCCCACCCCCAAATCCTTTGTGTCGGTTATTGGCTGGAGCACTTTGTTATGTTTCATGGTGCGGGTTAGCCCAGTTAGTTTCTGTTGCCGTTTCTGGAGCCTGGGGTGTCTGCAGAGTGGGGTGTTTTACAGTGTGTTCAGGGGACAGGCAGCTAGCGGATAGTGAGGAGATGTTTGCTGTATGTGACAAAAAATGTTTTGGCCTACGCGTGACATCTCTTAGAGCACCTTTAAGTATGCTCAAATGTATTTCTTTTCACAAGGGAAAATGTATAGAATTATTTCTAATGATTGTGAGTAGAAAGAGGGGCATTTCAAACCAAAGGAAGTTATAACAGAGTAAGAAAAAGTGAATGATCCTCACAACAGTCAGACTCATCAGACCAGTCACCGCAGTCGTCATCTCCATCACAGTGGTAGATGTCCAGAATGCAACGACCATAAGCACACTGAAACTCCTCAACACTGCATGTGGCTGTCATCACATCAGATGCTGGAGAGAGAAATTATGTAACACGAGTTACACACCCACACACATGCACATGCACCATGAAACAGTCCAAAAAAATCCCTCTGCACAGTTATTTGATATAACACAGAAATAAATACAGTTTCAAGCATCAATAATTGGGATCCAAGCATATAAAACAAGCAGAGAAATTTACCACAATTTAGCAGTTTTTGATCTATACATTTTTTTTTCTTCTTTCTCAGAATTCTATATGTACCTGGTTTTGTGAAATTTTATTAAGTTCATGTTTGAATATTCGTTGGCTGGCATCTGCAAAATTATACTTTTTTTCAAGAACTTTTGTACACTATACTTGCAGAGTTTTGGATGGCCTACAATGAGTAGAAAAGATTTAAGAAAATCTCAAATAATTAAGAGAGATTTGACCGAAACATAAATTGTAAAAGGAAGCGGTACAGTACTTACAGTGTACTTACCTAGAAAGTACTGGCTATTATAAGGCAAGTACATGGGTTAGAGCAGGGGTTCTCAAACATTTTGGAGCCAGGGACCCCTTACAGGGAAAAAATATTTCCAAGGACCCCCTCATATTTATAACAGTGACTTAGCCCAAAAGTTAATGTGGGAGCGCTTAATGAAATGTTTTGACACAAATAGTCTTCACCCAGGGTCGTATGCAGGGTTTTCTAAATAGTGTACTGAGGAGCCAAAAGTGATCTTGCTAGGGGGGTTCGGGGGGCATGCCCCCACCCCCCTACCAAGGAATTTTAGATTTTCTTGATCTACACATGCATTTTAAGGCGTTTTTAAGGCCAAAAAATGGGATAACTATCTCTTTGAAAGCATGTAAGTGGGCAGTGGAATAATTTTTTTTGTCAAGTAGATGACAGTTTAAATTTTACAATGAATGATCCGCATACAAAATGGAAATGCAGAATGTATAAGATTATTGTTCACATCACATCAAAACACAATCACATATTCCAAACAGGAATGGCCTTAAATGAGAAATGTTTCAAGGATTATTTTGCATAGATGTTAAATTCCAATATTTGAACACATTCGAGGTACACAAATAGTAGGTATAGTATTTATTTATCCCACATTAATTTCCCACGTGTCTAGATCTTGTTTAGCCTACATCTTATCTCGCACTTTATGACCGAATAACTGAAGCGTCATGCAGAAATGCGCATTTGACATTGACAGCGCTGGTAGTCTGCTGAAACCGCTCAGATGAGAAGGTCAGTTTATCATCGCGATGTTTAATATCCTTGCAGCACCAAATTAGAGTTAATATTAGGCAATTATTTCAAAACTTTCATTATATATAAAGGCTACACATTGAAAAATTACAGAGGTCCAGACCTGCACGTATCAGCATCTTCACATGTGGAGAAATGAGATGGAACAACAGCAAGTGGACAGTAATGATTGACCGTCACTGCCTTTATAGTGTACAACAGACAAATTAAATTAAGCAGAACTTTTTATAAGTTCGGTGAGTATTTTATTTTGATAATGAATAGGTTTTGATGTAAAATTAGCAGTGCTAGAATTGACATAGTCTATTGTGCGCGCACGCGAGACGCCGGCGCGAACACTTGGATTGTTTCCTCTTCATGGGAAACAAAAGAATACTCTTTATGGTCATACAGATAAGAGTACATCATTCAAAATGGCAAAATGTCATTTTTTTATTTGTGTGTATACATTAAAAATGACTACAAAATGTCATGCCTTTTAAAAATAAAAAAACAACAGGATGCCGGTTCTGCCGTCTCTGTCTCCTTGTGGCGCGCGTGCCCAAAAAACGACCAAAACACAGTGAATACTTGACGCACAGGCATAAAAAATATAGATAGATTATCTATCTATAGAAACCTTTAAGAGCATAATTTTTTATTATTTGACATTAAATCCTTTAGGCTGATAAGTCACTTTGGAATAAATAGCAAGTTTTTCAGATGATAAAGAAAACATGACTTATAGTCATGGAAAAACGGTAGGCTGTTATAAATTATTTCGCGGACCCCCTGGCTATCGTTCACGGACCCCCAGGGGTCCGCGGACCCCACTTTGAGAACCACTGGGTTAGAGGTAGGTTTAGGGGTAGGTTCAGGGTTAGTACCTAGTTATTACCCAGTAATTGTAATTACTAAAATAAGTACTGAGTATGTACATGGGTTACTGGACTGTAAAAGGAAGCATTTCCTAAATTTTCTCTATAGCTCCACCAATAAGGAATGGATAGAATGGATGGATGTTCATTTGACACATAAGCATTAAGAAACACAGAATCAACTTACGGCAATTCTCTTCATCAGTTCCATCCTTGCAGTCGGTGTCTCCATCACAGTACCAGTGTTCTGCGATGCAACTTCCATCAGTGCAGCGGAACTCCTTATCAGAGCACTTCCTCTTATCTGGACACACATACAAGTCATGCACAAAAAGGGTTTGAGATGTGCAGATGGGACTGTACTGTACTACTATGAAGGTCTCTCAGAGCTGAAATAAAAGCAAATAGAAATACAGCTGCAAGAACCAATTGTAAGAATAGGCACTCCCGTACCATATACATTGCAAGGTTATGAAGAATTTATGGGCGGTAGCTATGTCTCTGGCCTTTGAGACAAATTTAGATGCTACAAAATGGACCATTATTCATAGCTTTTGACAAATAAGGAGCTTGTGAAATGTGTGACCGGCCAGTTTCAGGGCTGTTGTACACATGCAAGCTGTTGTAGCTTGAGCGGGGAAAATGCGCATGAACAGCATATTTTTATTTTGGTGTCTATATTTAAGGTTACACATTTGGAGCATAAGATATCTGATGTTGTGTTCTAAACGCAGAGACTTTTTTGCCGTCTAGCTCATGCTGTACAAATGCTTCAGTAGTAAACAACTCATCCACTTAGATGTCAAAACTTTGTCAAGTCAAAATCAAACTTGAAATGGACTAGAAACATTATTGCCATTATGGGGTGCCTCATTTCAGAACACCACTGATTTTGTGTTCGTTTGCCATCCATATACACTCCAAACAACTGACAATGTTCTCGATTACTCCCTCCTAAAACACTCTTTATAATTTGTGCCTGGTATTAAAGACAATGATTAGTGCAGTCTCACATAAATAATAAAAATGTTTAGCAGAGCTGCAGATCTGGCATACATACTGTAGGACACATGGCCAGTATGAGAAAACAACGTGACCATGTTTGCTTACGCCCCACACTGAGTGTGAAAAATCTATTCATGCTATTGAATATTGAATATGTTGGGTTGAATATTTTGGACAAATAAAGTAAAAAGTCATGTTGCAGACCTTGAAGAACAGTTTAGACAACCTTGTGTATTATTTGAATATTTAATAGATTCACGACAAGAAAGCACAAGGTCTGAACAGCTGTCATTACTGCAAGGGGAGGAATCTTTAATAAACAGCGAGTCTGAAGAATACTGACTTTAATTCAAATGGGGGAAAAATCCATTTATATATGAAGAGTTCAGATGCAAAAGCCTCTAAATGCCATCTGAAATTTTCTTCTAAATGATAATTTTTATCAAGCTCGTATATTTCAGTTCAGTAATTTCACTTAAATGACAATTAATGGGTAATTTTTTCTTGCCATTTAAGTGAAATTATTGAACTTAAATAAACGAGCTTGATAAAAATGATCATTTTAGAAGAAAATTTCAGATGGCATTTAGAGGCTTTTGCATCTGAACTCTTCATATGAAACTTGTATGTTTTGTATTTAAATATATTTGTAATAACACATTTGTTATGGATTTGTAGTTTAGTATATTTAAAATATATTAACCTTCAATGTAATATCAAATAATACTACAGTTAAAAATTACAAAGTACTTCACATGTGGTTCAGTATATTGCTCAACATTAAAATAAGTGTGCTTCTTTAAAGCAAAACAAAAAGATTAAAATAATAAATTAAAATGCACTTTAAAGTTCGACTTTTAATCAGACAGACATAGACAAACATAGAGACCGACCGATCTATAGATAGATAGACAGATAGACACTATTAAAAAGTGTCCTCTTTTCAAGTAAATTTAAGTGGTCTTTTATTTCAGAACATATTAACAGCAAGTATGTCTTTTTTAAATATACTTTAAGATTTGAAGTACACTACACGTGCACATTCAATACAATTTAGTGCACTAAATTGAGATAGAAAAGCATAGTCTTCTCTTAAAGCTACACTGTGTAACTTTTTAGTTTATTCTTAGCTAAAAACACTTAGTTCTTTCAAAAATATATGTGCTCATTAATGTATATTTACTTCGTTCAAGTAATAAAGTATTCTCGTGAGTGTATAATATGCCATTGAAAATACATACGGGTAAGGGGTTCTAATGTCGGTCGCCATGTTGCCCCTCCATCTTGAAAGTACATTAGCCAAAGAGGGACATACCCGTAAATTCAAGCTTCGCCTTTCGCGTTTTAAGCTTTTAACACTCGATAGCTTGCATTCGTCTGGGTACCTGATAACTGATGTTAGCAATGAAATGGTAAAAAAATAACGAAAACATAAAACTATTATTAATTTTACATAGATGTCATAACCTATATGTTACCTGACAAATTAAATTACTGCAAATTATAATAGTTTTCTAAAATAACCTCATCACTTGAAGGAACACTCATGGACGAGGTCGAACTGGAAGCCATGTTAATCTTGGACTAAATTGGCCACCGTAGGAGTTAAAACGAAATCAGAATTGAGAGGAACAGAAACTAATATTCACTGGATGGTCATATACCTTTTCACCGCTAAATGAGGGTAAACATCACACAGTGTAGCTTTAAGGGTATGTTTACACGACAACGGTATGCTTAAAACGGAGACGTTTTTTCTTTTGAGTTTTCCACGTACAGACGACACCTGTGTCAAAAATGATCCCCATTCACACGGATCTGCGAAAACGAATAAAAACGCTGTATTCTTCTGCCAGGCCATTAGATGGCGATGAAACACTATAGACTGAACAAGTAATAGTATGTTCATGACGTCATCTTCTTCAGAGATTTGCGTTTTTGTTGTTTACACGAAGACCGTTATCAAAAACGTGCACTTTGAAACCCACTTTCAAAAGTTTGCGTTTCCAGGGACCAAAAATGCCTTTGCCGTCTAAATGAACGGCCAAAACGCATAAAAAGTTTTACGTTTTTAGTTGAAAACGGTGTCATGTAAACAGCCCCTAGTATCAGGAACTTATTTGTTGATGGTATAAAGTTTGAAATGGTCTATTCTGTTTTCCTCTTTTGCTCTATATTGCTCGTTCCTTTGTCCCCTGCGGCAGGTTAGTGATTAAGACCAGCTGGCCCCAATTACAATCAAGGACGACCTGTCTGTTGCGATTGGTTAATAGGAGGAAAAGAGAAAGCATTAATGCCTGACACACACCACACTACTCTCCAGAGCTAAGTCTTTCTCCTACCTACACCATATGTTACCTTCCAACTTGTTGCTAAACTTAACTCTTTCCCCTGCCATTGATGGAAATTTCCATCATTTATTAGACAACGCTTTCCCGCCTTTGACGAAATTTCAGACTTTCCACTATTTTCACTGTTATACGCTATTACACATTTTCCTCTAAGAGTAGAGAATCTCCAGATCAAAAGACATGTGAAGAAGAAGCAGAAACAAGTGATATCATGCAAGCAGCAGATGCATATGTAAAATAACACGATCATCAACATTAAACAGCATATAAAATCAAAACTGCCTAATGTTACAGAATGAAATGGACGAGGTATAGGACAAGCATTTCCATCTATGTTTTGATCGTTCTGAATAAAGTTTAAAAGCAGAGGGTGTGTTCTTTCTTTTGATATATTGCATGTTTATATATTCATACAACATGAAAATTATATGGGAGCCAACAATTATATGCTGTTGTTTAAATTCTATGACTGGTTTTGTATTTGTTGTTTCTTCTCTTCCCCAACCTGGGAGGGTGTAACACCTCCAAAAAATCTGAATTATTTGAAACTGAGTAGGTACGAATTTGAATTTGAACTTACTTTGTGGCCGTTAAAAAAGTACATTCTATACAGTATGAATATGGGTAGTATGAATGAAATTCAGACGTACGACATCCATGTTGTTACAGTCACCTGACCTACCAGCGTCAGTTGCATCACTTTCAGAATCTCACCGGAAGTAGTAAGTCATCCAGGTACTTATCACCTACTGTTTAATGTATTCGGACATACTACTCAGGTGGTGTACTGTTTTTCTGCATGCTATACTAGGGAAGTATTCAGCAAAAGTTTTACAAATCATCCAGAAGGAAGTATAAAGGAACTCACCACATTGCTCATCACTGTTGTCTCCACAGTCATTGTCTCCATCACAGTACCACAGGCTGCGGATACAGTATCCATTCTGACAATGGAACTCATCTTCCTCACATTCTCGTGGTGCTGCTCAAAAACAAAAACCATACGAGACAGATATTTAATAAATGTCAGCCATGGGTTCACATCGATCAAAAATATGAACTGTTTTCCACAAAACAAAGTCACTTCGTTCAGTTAAATAGGGCCCTATGATTTCCGCAAGGTGGAAAACGTGGACTGAATGACGCGATCAGAAATTCAGAATCGCAGAATTATTTTTTTGTGAATATCACACATTTAATAAGGAGTATTACATTTTACATATTTTAATTATAACAGTAAACCTCTTATGAAGCACTGTTTGCCAAAAAAAAAATTTTTATCAATAAAAAAAAGGATTGAAATGTTACATTTTCATTTAATTGCATTTTAAAATATTTAATAAAATATTTCTTAGGGCCACATTATTGTAAATGAATGTTAATACATTCTTCAATTATTTTTAATCAACTGAATTGGCTATACATATTTTTTTTATATTAAAATTGTATTAAATAATTTCAAAAGGCCCTAAAAATGTAATTTTTGTTCAAATTTTAATAAACTATTGTTAAATTGTATGAGTTTCATTACTTTATATGACTTTAGTTTTCATGAGAAAAATTATAATGGGAAAAAAAACAGAATATGGGAAAAAATAAATGATTTCATAGGGCCCTATATTAACTATTAAACTTGTGCTCCTCAGTGCTACAGAAAAATATAGCAACACAATCCAGTGCACTGGTGGTGCTCACATCATTTTATTGACACCAGTAAGGGGCTCCAACAACAGCATTAAAATGTGATGCTGCTTGTATTTACACCACCCGCCGCGCCAGACACAAGTGCATTTCTGCACCGCTGCACTTTTACTCGCCATACAAAACAAAACAAAATATCAAACTGTATCAAAGCACACTGGAATAGCTCCCTTTTTAAAACATGTTTCATATTACAGTATTTTACCTTTATGTAAAAATGTTCATGTTTATTACTGAACCTTTTGTTATATTGCCCTGACAGTCTGTAGCAAAAAAAAAAAACATACAAAATTGCACAATACTGCTTTTCTTCAACATTAATCAAAATACGCAGGACATGCAGTCTTAAAGCAGTCTTTGTTCCATTTTTATTATATGCCACTAATTCACAGAGGAAGCAACGATGCTATTTAAATGATAATATAAAACAAAAGGACAGACAGAAGGAGCGAGAGATATACTGAATGTAAGAGATAAGGCAGACATAGAGCAATGTAGTGGAAAAGACTCTCACTGTACAAAGCATGTCAATGAAAAATTCATGGAAAGCTTATGGCAGACAGACCCCCCATCATGAGAAGAGCCTCAAGAGAACAGCGCTGAGAAATATGGGTCAGATGCAAAGATGCTTCTGTTTTTCTCTCTCTGCCTCACACTCACAGATAGACATACTGTTCATACATACATACATACATGCATGCATAGATCTGCTGCTTGAACTGAGATGTCAAATCTAAAGATTGTCAATACACCATTTATTGTTTGACTTTTGTGATAAAGTGGAAAGAATTTGAAAGCTGAGACTTTGTTACATATCAGAAGTAACAGAGCACCACGCTCTTATTATTGGGTGGGAGGTGCGCAACAAATAATGTGTGCTGTAGGGAAAATCAGTGGACCTGGCAACCCACATCATTCAGGCTGCATTTACACTGCAAGTCTTAATGCACAGATCCTATCCGATCTTTTGACCAGATCCGATTTTTTGGCCCGCCTGTTTACACTAACTTTAGACAGGTGGGTATCCGAAATCGGTTTACATTAATTCCCACTCAATATGATTTTTCGGTGATCGTTTTACTGTCCACAGTATGTAATGGCCGTGCCATTAAAATGATTTCATGTCGGGTGGTCATGATTATTTTCCAGCAAGATAACAGCTGTCATGACTCAAGAATGTTGACGGAACAGATATATAGTCCAGAAATCATTTCCGTTTATCTACAGCTCAGATCTGGAATTCTGAAGTGAAATAAAGTAGCCCTGTAATAATTTTAATGAATTCGGATGAATTAACCAGAGATAGAGATAGAGATAGAGATAGATAGATAGAGAGAGCACACGCACGCGAGTGAGATAACCAATAATGAAGCTTGTTGGTTTAATTACAGCGAAGTCATCACCTTATTGCTGAGAAATATAATGTAGCTTTCAGTAGTGAAGCTGTTTTATTTATAAAAGTCACGGGCAGAGATTGAAAACCAGCTCTTGAATGTTTCTTTTCTTTACAAAGATAAATATAAAGTTCCCAACTCAATAAAGAGCTGTAAACGAGGGCATACAGTACATGCACGTCTGCCTCATAATACAACATTAAAGGGTCACTTCACCCATTTGCATTAAGGTTTGTATTGTTAGAAACCCAGTCATATATTATAATAATGGTGGAATTTTGCTTGTTTTTTTCTGAGATGGGAGAAAAAAGGATTTAAGTGTTTTACTTCCGTCCTATCGTGACGTAAATATCGTCATTTTGCGTCACGATAGGACGGAAGATAAATTTCATTGCATATTAAGAAAACTACAGCCTTTAGCTCATTATTATTCAAGGGCGTGGGACCCACTGACCCCACCGGCCTATTACAGATCAGTGGGTGGGACTAAACCTGAAGAAACTAAACTATTAATCCGCCATCTTGCTTGGAAGACAGCAAGCTAAGCTAACAAGCGCTCAAGGAGTTAGATTTACCATAATAGCTGAATTTACGACACACGATATGGAAGACGAGGATTTTGAAAATCTTTTGCTCGAAACTGATGTTCGTGGCTATTTATACGAGCCACAATATAGCGAAGAGCAGCTGAGGCTGATGGAGGAACAAGAGGCGTCGGCGGCGTCGGCTGCGGCCGCCGCAGGAGAGCAGCCCGGCGCAGACGAGAATCCCGGGCTTGCTCGCGCTGTAGCGAATTGGTGGTGCTCGTGCTGTAAAACTGTGCGCCTATGGACACCGAGCTAGAGTCTGTCTGAGGCAGACACGGACATGGAGTGTTGTGTTGTGAACCATCCGAGTTTCGCACCGCATATGGACAGAGGCGTCCTCAGCCGAAGCCAGCAGGGAGAAATGGACGCCTGACTGTAAAGTAAGTCTTTTACATGTATATATGATTAATCTTGTCAAATATAAACAATATCTTAAAGCATTGTCACGTTATGATTCCCGTTTAAAACGTAACGTCAACAGTGAACTGTTTGTGCAGTAATGCCGCGTTCTGGATTAGTGGGAGTGGCTTCTGGAGCTGTTCAAACGCGTTGCATTGTGGGAAATGTGGTTTACCAAACTAATGCGCTATAAAGTTACTTTCTGTCATAACTCGGTCAAAAAGGCACCAAATTTGAAAATTTTGACAGATTTCGAATACATATATGACCCACTTTCAATGAAGATCAAGGTTCCCAGGGGTGAAATGCTCCTTTAAATGTTGTACATCGGATATGTATCTGATTTAAAACCACATTTGGAAGTGGCTCGAATCGTATGCGGAAAAAATCGGATCTCGTGCAGATTTTTGTGTTTACACGTGTGCAACAAATTCTGATCTGTTTCAGATGTGAGTAAAAGATTAGATTTTTGTGCCAGTGTAAACGCAGCCTTATGATGTAGGGAAAAACACAACAACACTGGTTTCCCTGCTTGCAGCAACTTCATTTTTATTACAGATATTTTGCGCTAATTTCCCAGAATGTGACAGGATGGAAACACTGCTTTAGTTGCAAATGTTGTATGCTGCTATATTATTCCAATTTATAATTTATAAGTTAAATTTCCAACTTTAAATTGAAACATATTTAGTGACCATCTTTGAACTTCAAAAGGAAAAAAAAGGTATAATAAAATAATTGTAGTATACATATTTTATGATAGAACTGCTCCTCTAATGCACTCATGAATGAACACAGAAGTGTACATGCGGAGGTCAAGATCACTAAATAATAAATGTCATTTTTTTAGTTTGTCTCTCACCAAAATCATGTGCTTTCAGAACACTAGAATATACAGCATGGGGTCTAAATCATTTTATTTTTCCAAACCTTCTCTTTTTGTGCCCCTCAGAAGAAAGAAGGCCGAACGTGTCTATGATTACATGACTAAATGATTAAATCCCGGTAAAATATTTATTTGAACATTTTCTTGTTCATTGGAAGTAATACAGGGCTAAGAGAGGCTTGTGACAAACACTACTCTTAACCCTCTGATGTCACACTCATACTCATGGGTCACACTCATACTCATGGTTAAAAGTGGACAAACACCTATAGTAACCTCCTTAAATATACTTGAAATCAAATATTTTTGTAAAAAATGTAAATGTAAAATTTTTCAGTCAAAATTGAAACATGCCGTTTTAAATTTATTAAATATACTTGAACTGTTTAAAATGTAAAACGTAGGATTGCAGTTCAGCACAGCATCACTGCATCAGTCTACCACCACCTAACAAAAAAATAATTGTAATCTTTAAACTATATTTAAAAAAAAAGATAAATTTACTCACGACAGTCTTGTTCATCGGAGTCATCCTCACAGTCATTGTCTCCATCACATAACCATGAGCGTCGGATGCATTTCCCATTGTCGCAGTGAAAGTCTAGTGGCGAGCACGTGGGTAAAACTGAAGGAATGAGATCAAATTAAGAACAATTAAAAAAGGCAAAAACATATTTCAACTTCTGACATTTTGAAGGATAAATAATTCTGAATTATGAAAATATGAAATTAAATGGCTATAATCGTTGTTAATTGATGAATGTATAATACATTAATTCATGAACTGGACTGATTCGACTACATCTGTTTTCGATTCAACAACTCACTGATTCAAATGATTCGGTCAAAGCGAGTCTCCAGTTACTGTAACAAGTCGGACTCAAAATGAGCCAAAAACAGGAGACTTGAGAGCGTGTGCGACTGATGATGGTGCGAAAAGTAGGTTATTAATGCAGAATTTTAGTATTAATTCTAGTAATTGTCAGTTTGCTTGTGAAATAAATCTGCTGTAAAAGGGCGAGCTGCTAAACCCGTTGTATGAAATGCTTGAATGTGGTTATGTCCACATTTGGGGTTTTAAGTAAAAAACAAACATTAAAATAACGCAAATTATTACCCATCTTCCCTGCAGCTGTAGTATTTGTTCATTTTGATGAACAAGTTCGAACAGGAGAGTCACGAACGTGCATTACAGAACAGAGCAAGGCGAGCATTTGTGCTATTAAAACTTAAACTTTATTATTTCTTTTTGAAATAACCGATCGTTTCGCTAGATAAGACCCTTATTCATCGTCTGGTATCGTTTAAAGCCCTTTGAAGCTGCACTGAAACTGTCATTTGGACCTTGAACCGTTTGGTCTGTTATTGAAGTCCATTATAAGGAGAAAAATCCTGGAATGTTTTCATCAAAAACATTAATTTCTTTTCGACTGAAGAAAGAAAGACATGGACATCTTGGATGACATGGGGGTGAGTAAATTACCAGCAAAAGTTTTTTTAAAAGTGAACTAATCCTTTAAGTGTCTACATAATCTTCCTTATTGACTAGTGCAAGCTACTTGACCGTTCATAATTCATAATAATGTCAGACTGAGTTGTAACGTATTTAAGCTCTATCTGTGTCTAGTACATTGCTACCCATTGTTCCTCATTAGGAATATGGAGGAAGAGACTCCTTCTGAGAGTCTTTCTGTGTTTTCAGGCTACAGTAGACTGTGTCTGAACGCAGCATTGATAAGAGGCCATTGTTAGGATGGTGAGGGTCCTTAATGATTTTCCTGGTGCTTGTTCTGAAGCTCCTGGAGTAAGTTTCCTGATGTGAGGGTAGAAGACCTCTATATGGCCCTGTAAAGAGCGACACGCTCAGCTGAGCACATCACCCTCCACAGCCTCATTCAGCCGTCAGGTGCAGTTTGTGAACCAGGCATTAATGCTGTTCAAAAAGATACTTGCTATTGTGCGGTTGTAGAATGATGTCAGAGCCATCCTGAATTTTGCCTTTTGTGCCCCAGTGTGAAACATTCCTTGTGAAAAAGAAGTGCCCTTAATTGTATTGAATGTGCACTTGTCGTACACTTAAGTATATTTTTAATAAACTGTACTTGCAAATAACATATCATTTTAAGAAATAAAAGGCCACTTAAGTGCACTTAAAGAGTGTATAGTATACTTTCATGACTTTCACTTCAACATACTTTTAAATAATGCACTTTGTAATAATGTCAAATTAAAAGTTTTAACAATTTTTGTTGCGTTTTAAAGAACACTTATTTTGGTGTTGACTAACATACTAAAACACATTTGATTACAATTGCAACTTCATTACATGTCATATATATTTTAAATATAAACTATATTTAAGTATACTTTAGTTTACCATAAATCCTTGTCAGTACATTCGCCATATTTCAAAGACATCCAAATTAATTATGAAATTAGATATACTTAAGTCCTCCTTAAGTGTCACAAAACCCTCTAATGTTCAGCTAATTGCTTTTAATATAAACTTGACCTACAATAAATGCATGTATGACTTTCATGTCAGGTGTCCGAAAACCTTACATTCAGTTCACACTAAGTAGGCCATTCTTTTAAAAGTATATTATTTCGTTAATAAGTACTCTTTATTATTTTTTCACAAGGGTTGTACATGCTAGTCAAAGCTGTGCAACAACTGCATTACGTAGATCTGTTTGTCATATTTCACAAAAGAATGGACTTCGGTCTCAGACTACGATTTCAGTTATGCTAAAGTATTTACATGACATTTTAAAAAGACAAATGATGGTTTTAGTCTGACTGAAATTGACTTTTAAAGTGCACTTTGTGATGTACAATCAATTTCAATTGTATTTAATTTGTAAAATTCAATTGTACAATCAATTTGAATTGATTGTAGATAAATTCTCACTTAATCCTTGTGCTCCTTTGTTCTCTGTGTTTAAAAGAATCACGTCACTGTTTTAAGGACTGAGAAACCGCTACAAGCTGAAATTTGCAAATGTTTTAGACTGAATCGCAAACCAAATCAGAACAAGTTTGCAAACCCGTTTGACTAATAAATGGAAAAATCATTTGAAGTGTGCTCAATAATACTACAACAATTGAAAAAAGATATTCCAGCAAACATGCATGTACACTACCTTTCAAAATAACTTTTGTAGTCAAAGCAAAGGACTGAATAACAATTACCTCAGATAAAATTGCCTTTGAATAAATGCACGTGTGTGTGTGTGTGTGTGTGTGTGTGTGTGTGTGTGTGTGTGTGTGTGGTGTGTGTGTGTGTGTGTGTGTGTTGTTTGTTATTATTATATTATGATGTTTCTGTATTCTCATGAACGTGTGTGGTAAAAGACTCACTGCAGCTGTCTTCATCACTGTGATCTCCGCAGTCATTGTCCCCGTCACACTGCCACTGCGCCGGGATGCATGTGCACTCGCCAAATGCACTGACCGCACATGTGAAGTGATTTCTCCCACAGGAGCATTCGGCAGCACTTAAAACACCTGCGAAATACACAAACATATGAAGTCAGCTACTAAAAGACAATTTACTTAGTTCATTAGTCAGAAAATGTGAAAAGGTGTGCAGATTCAATGTGGGATATTCTATATCTTTTTTGTATCTTCGATAACTCTTTACTTAAAGCCTTTCTATATAATCAGGACTTGACATTAACTTTTTTCCTCACCAGCCACTGTGGCTAGTGGTTTTCCAAAGTTACTAGCCACTCTGCATTTTCACTGGCCACAATTTGACCGATACCATGGAGAAGCAAAAAAAAAAGCCATGTAGACATTTTTAATATCTCATAATTAGGCGGCAGGTATATTAGGCTGCTGTCACTTTAAGACCTGGTGCACGGATCCATTACACTAGTGTATGTGTGTGTGAATATTATATATATATATAATATATATAATATATATATATATATATATATATATATATATAATATATATATATATAATATATATATATATATATATATATATATATATATATATATATCCCTCTGGTTATCTTTGGGTCTTTTTAACCCCAAATGACTTTTGGTCAAATTAAAAAAAATGTTCTCTTTGTTCAAATGGTATGAAACTTTCTACAGCTCTCAACTCTTTCTAGATCTACAAAAAAAAATTTAAATTGGAACGATATCTGTTATTATGTTGGCGTG
The DNA here is from genome assembly GCA_036326025.1 of Chrosomus eos. NCBI lineage: Eukaryota > Metazoa > Chordata > Actinopteri > Cypriniformes > Leuciscidae > Chrosomus > Chrosomus eos. Next base: position 53,391,335 of record CM070818.1, read on the forward strand.
AAAAAAATAGTCACACTTGTTGTCTTCGGGGTCCCTGGAGACCCCGCATAGTAAACATATAATATTCATCATCAAAATCAGAAACAACGCAGATCACATGGACAGAAATTAAATGGCACACTTCTAACGATGTAAAAAAATCCACTATGCAAAGTTATCATGCTCGCCACACACACACACACACACACACACATATACACAACCACACATACACATACACACAGGAATACATATGTGTAAGGCTATAAAAAAAAAAGTCTTATAATTTGTCAAATAAAATGCAGAACCACCACAAATATAAATTGGTGACACTGACACAACAAAAATACACACACACACACACATACAAAACACACACACACACACTCTCACACAGGAATACATTTGTACGGCTATAAAAAAGTCTTATGATTTGTCAAATAAAGTTCAGAACCACCACAAATATAAATTGGTGACACTGACAACTAAAATGCACACACAAACACACACACACACAATCTTTAAATCTAATCTGATTTAATCTAAAATCTAAAGACTCCAACATATCTCTTTGTAACATCTTGTTCAGTTTGATTCTAATCATAAATAACATATTGAAAAACGTTTTCAATACAAAATATGCATAAACTTTGACAAAAATATATAATTCTTTTTATAATTTGATTAAAATATTATATATAATCAACTCAATCCAACTGAATCCAACTTGTGAAAGATGTATTTGGTTAATCAAACAGCAAATAGCATATAATGGAGCATATAATGGAGCTCTATGGCCATCTAGTGGTTAAAGTGAATTTTTTTTATTTTAAAACTGCATTTTCCAAAAAAAGGGCAAAAATCTTACATTAATATCATGTACAATTATCCATTTATCCCCATAAATAAAATCTGGGTTTTTATAAAGTGAATTTACATAAAATGCTGTTTTTGTAAAAAAAACTATTATTTAAATATTTATTTATTTATTTTTAGAAATTTAAAAGATATCAAAAATCCTCCAAAAACTGCACAAATGTTGAGTTAACAAACATTAATAAACAGAGTAAAATTACATTTGTAAAAAAATATATATTATACTGTTACAAAATGCAATGTTATTGTCTGGGGTCCCTGGAGACCCCAAAGATAACAAGTGTATACCCTAATTGAAGATAATCAGAGGATATATATATTATATATATATATATAATATTATATAAGTATTATATACATAAAGACAGAAATAAGAATTTTCCTGTTTGATTTAAAAGTAGTTCAAGGGTCTGAATTACAGATTTAATTCACTTAGTTCCAAACTTTTTTCTCAAAACAACAGTTATATGTTAGTTCATACTGGAGTTGAAAGTCTGTGTCTGTAAAGATAAATTATAACATGCTGTAAAAACTGCACTGTAATGCATCCATCCAGCAACAAATAATAATCCCAATTATCTCCAAAAACACATCATTTTTCTTTTCCATTCAATTCAAAACCCCCGTCCCCTTGGTCTCTCACTTCCTAGCTGTCAGTCTGGGATCTGAAGTTCAAGAAAATGCAGAGGATTCACCAGGCACAAACAGCAGATCATTCCACCGTCTTAATCGCTGATTGCATCTTTCTATCTAGAGAAATGCAAATAATGTTTATGGGAATCACCACTGGCTTCAGTTCCCAAAATCACATGAGGCAAATTCTTAAACAAAATAAGGTCACCCTTGTAATGTCACAGACTAAATAAACACTTTAAATCCAATACGGTGAATACAAGTTCATCCAACTTGTTCCAACTAAAATGACTATTACACTACTACTCTCAATAACGTGCTTCAACCCTTGCAATTTCTTCTAAACGCAATCATTCAAGGAAGTGCCTTTAAATAACCATTCCAGCCCACTTCCCTTCCTTCAACTATGTGGTTCATCATGTATGTTTCATGAGAATAATCAGACCATTTGCATCTATTGGTTCCTCTGCTTCATCTCACTGTATTGCAATCTGCTTGCTTTGGACAGGATTATAAGAGAGTGACGGAGTGAAAAAAAAAGTGTAGGGATAGGGAATCAAGAAGTGAACTTGGCATGTAGAAGAACATGGTTCTGTGTTCCTTTTTGGCAAGCTTGAATAATTACAGCCCTTCTCTTGTGGGATATCAAGTTATATATGCCATGTTTAGTCACTAAATGGAGCAAGACATTCATCATGTATGCTTTAAAGACTTGCCATTTCTCTTTCTTTCCCCTTAATTTCTTTGAAACAGAGTAAACAACATCACTGATCAAATCTAAATATATTTTATATACATATAGTCCCAGAGCAATTTGGGCGCTGGTAATAATATTTTAAAAGATAGCTGAAGCAGACAAACATTTTTACAAAAACACATTTATTATTTAAGGTGCAGTAAGTGATTTCTAAGAAAAAAACGTTGACATTTGAAATCAACCCAAACTCCTCCCTTTATTGCTCTGCCTCAAAAATGCACAAACCCGCAATACAATAGTGGATGTCTCTTTATCATAGCTGAAGATGAAAGGAAAGAACAAAAAATGAACAAGCAGCAAGAGTTCACAAGAAGCACACAAGCTCCAGACAAACAATGGCACTCAAATCTGTCCTGTTACTGTAGCCAACATTACAACACCAGCCTATCTTGATTCTGTTAGAAACAAGGCAAAACCAATGTTACTCGCATATGGAGCAGAAACAACCAAATCTCTGCATTCGTATTCAGGCCTTCCCGCTTCTGTCTCTTCAGTGCTGGAAAGCTTTTCTAATATTAACACGGGTCATAAAGCTCATTCCTGATCATAACCCTTCAGTGATATTAAACCCTTTTTCCAGTGATATTCCTCTGACCTTTTCTTTTTTGTAATGTCTCTCAGCCATCTCTTTCTACAGTCTTTCTTAAAATCTTCCTCTTGCTTGGTCTCGCTCCTCCCCCATCATGAGTGGACACGCCCCCTACTGCTGATTGGCTACAAGTGTGTTGTCCAATCCACTTTCAACAGTGTATCGCAGAGGTGGAAATTAAAAGCAATGAAGTTGTGCAAAAGTGTGCATGTCCTAAAAAAACGTATTTATGAATTTCCTTATTTAGCTCAAAGAAGCTGAACAGGTAAAATGTCTTTCTATAAGTAACCATTATTTACATCAATGCATGCATACATATTTGGCACTAAGAAATTAGCAACTTAAAAATTGTCATATTTTAAAAGATACCTAAAGTAGATTTTAAAATTGCAACATTTCCACAAAAATACATTTATTAGGTTTTAAATTATAAAACACTTAAATATATTAATTTAGCAGATGCTTTTATCCTGTGCAATGCATTCATTTATCAGTATTACATTCTAAAACAAATCAAATTGAATGCAATGAAATGTATAAAGTGTGCCTTAATTGTCCAAATATATTTTGTGGATACTGTTTTTAGATCCATTGTAAGTCATTTTGAATAATTGATAAACGTAACAAATGCTTTTTAATCAATTAATTATGCTGCCTTTATTTAACAAAACATTTTTTCCACTGCTTAAATCCCAGCAAGCAACAAATGGCATAAGTTGTCCACATCCACTGATCTAGAGTCATCTTATAGCATTTCAGTAATAATTATGGTGTAGATTTGACTAAGACCAGTGGTTATGTGTATCTTTATGACAAAGCAGAAACCTGAAAGAAACAGGTTAAGTGAGGATTCACTGAATTCTTTGTCAATCTAAGGTCATACCAACTAAATGCTTGAGCATGAAAGAATGTTGTACTGCAGATTAGGAGACTGACTAGCAAGATATAACTAGTATTGAGGGAGATTTTGGATTGCTCTTCATTATGTTACATTATGTTAAGCATCTAGCACCATAAGACTGGTGAAGTTGGCATGCAGATGTGAATATTAGGTGGAAATTAAAAGCAATGAAGTTGTGCAAAGGTGCACCCAGATGCATTTCCTAAAAGAATAAAAGTACGGTAATTTATTGATTTCCTTATTTTTGCTCAAAGCAGATAAATATAGTAAAGCTGAGGAGACCAATTAAGTGAGATAACTTATACAATAAAAGAGCAGCAGATTAGTCTGTACTCAAATTATCCAAAACATCATCTTTTCATTTTCCATCTCAATTCCTCCCTTCCATTTGCTGAAAACCCCTCACATCTGGAATCTCTTCTCTTCCCCCCTGTGGCATTGGTTGCTCTCCGTTACAGACACTGCCAACAAAAAATGCCAATACCTCAGTGTGTGTGTGTGCATGTGTAACTGCCGTTCTCTCTAATTTCTATACTGTAAAATTACCCCTCAACCACAAAGATATATCAACATGTCTTTCCAGAAAGCTGTCAGACTTCTAAGCTTAACCCCTCAAATGCAAAATGAAGACGCAGCTGTGGAAGTATGAACGGGAGTCACCCTTTCAGCAAGAAAATAAAGATTTTACATTAAAACAGCTCTTCAACAAAGAAAGATTTGTTTACAACAGCTCAGCAGAACTGCAAGCTGGTTAATCTATTCACTTCTATTATAAATGGAACATATATTTTGTTAATTTCAAAGGAGCGAAAAAAATTCAGAGCTAAGAGCGGGAAAAAAATTGAAACTGGAATGAAAATGAAAGTTGAAACCAAGGTTATTATAGGGATCAAATAAAACCATAAAATAAAATAAAAAAATTAATTGAAAGCTAGTTTCCAAGACACAATTTGTTTTCATTTTCATTTAGTTTAAGTTGAAATGAAAAACAATAACAAATCAAGATGGAAACAGAATATATATATATATATATATATATATATATATATATAACAAAAAAAATTACACAAATTAGTAATGAGTAATTGATGAGTATGATATTGTGAGGTACTTGGCAATAATAATAATAATACAAAAAAATAAAAAGCATTGTTAAAATAATAGTTCACTAAACAAGAAAATTTGATAATCTACACATTCAAACGTAGTGAATTAAGAATTCAAGTTTGAACGGGCATCCTTGCAATCCTACAGAACAAGTATTTTGGAGAATGGATGGGAAAAGCCTAATGTTTTCTTCCAGATAAATGTGCAAATTGAAGAATGAGCAATATAAATCAGTCACAATATACACTGAACAAAATTATAAATGCAAAACTTTTGTTTTTGCCCCCATTTTTCATGAGCTGAACTCAAAGACTTTTTCCATCTACACAAAAGGCCCATTTCACTCAAATATTGTTCAGAAATCGGTCTAAATCTGTGTTAGTGAGCACTTCTCCTTTGCCGAGATAATCCATCCACCTCACAGTGGCATATTAAGATGCTGATGCTGACAATGCCACAGATACAACAGATCTTTGAGTTCAGCTCATGAAAAATGGGGGCAAAAAAAAAAGTGTTGCGTTTATAATTTTATTCAGTGTAATAAAGAAAAACAAAGCTAACATTGCTGGACAGTTTTCCACTAAACTAAACAGATAAAAATCTGCTCCTATAAGTGAACATTTATTTATTTACTTCCGTTCCCTTCTTACTGAACCGAGAAGGATGTCCACAATGTTTCTTAAAAGGTTGGGGAAAAAGTTTCAAATATCTGCAACACAACTGTAAAATAAGCCCTTTTTTAAAACCCCATAGAGAAAATGGAAAGAGACATGTCTGAGATTTAAAACGAGGGTATTCTATTGCAGATGCCAAGTTAAGAGTTTTAGCTTTGAATGATGAGGTACAGTAAAGGGGAAAGATATGATGTATTTAGAGGGTTAAAAAAGAATGGGAAAAGGACTGGAAAAGAAAAATAGGGCTTGTCGCTGAGTGTCGGTTCTTTTCCATCAGTCAGCCATTTTTAATGAACTTGGCTGTTCTAGCCTGCATTTGAGGCTGAGCTGAGAGTCAGTGGGCTAAAGGAATGGGAAAGGGGGAAGTGTAACGGTGGCATGAACGTGAAAGGAGAGAAAAGGAGTTCAAAATTCAGCATTAATTGTCTCAACTCAGTTTGAATCTGAAACATGCTAGATGAGTCCAAACAGAGTAGCGCAAGTAGGAAAGATGCCCTCCTCAAGAACAAGAATTTACTTTTTAAATTGTAACACATTTAGAGACAAGATTAGCATGTGCAGGATGATTATGCATACATAGTTGTAATTTCACAAAATGTACTGAAAACACCTCAAATGCTCTGTGAAGACTGAATGATTTCTGAGCAAGACAGTACTGACAACTTGCGTGAACCAAATTTTATAAATATAAAATTTGACATTCCGAAACAAAAGCGGATATAAAACATTTTCTGGCTGCAGTTTTTTAACGTGTGCGCACAGGATCTGAGCTTGACAGCGGATGGAGACCGTGATCGCTTTTGGGTCTTTTCCTCACACAAATCGTCATTTCATTTGGCCTCAGAACACTTGGTATATTTGTGCTTTTTGACGAAATTGTGACTATTCGTATCTGCCTGTTATATCCTGTTTTTTATATTATATAATACACAAATGGGTGCTCAAACATGTCTAAATAAATAGTGTCCCAGCACGTCATTATTAAAAGCATTGCGTGCATTAAAAGGTGACGCCGAGGGGTCCTGACCAAGCGACAATGTGACGAGTTGTGTGTTTTGTCGCGATGAAAGGTAGCATCAGATCTTTTCTTCTGTATTGTGATGTATTATTGAAGAAGAAACAGGGTGCGGACTTGCTTCAACCCATAGGTTATTGATTGGATGGAGGCAGATGTTAATGCGATTGGTTCCGATGTGGTTTTAAATGGGTTCATGGTTTAAAATAAGGTTTTGCATGGCATTTTACCTGGTCAAATGTAATGTGTGCACAACTGTTAAAAAGTGGTGTGTTTTTCTGACCCCAATTCCAAAAGTATATGTGGGAATACATAATGAATCCTCTGTTTTGTTCAGACACAACAGGAATTCGCTTACAAAAAGACTGTCGTACTGTGAAGTCCTATCTCTCCACAAAGAACCACAGAATTGTTGGCAGTTGGATGGGGAGACAAACTGTCATTGTGCTTCCCAAGATTTCTTCAAATGTAGTACCTAACCCATCTTAGGAATTACCTCTTTTACAAAACAGACTATTTGTCCGTTTTGGCTGGTTTGGAACAATATGTTTTGTGAAAAGGATGATACAAATGGAATTGGATTAAATTCACAGTGGTTAATAGTTAGTCTCAATTTGGGAGAGGAATCCATAATATCTTGGATCATAGAGTCAGCTGAGGCGATTTGCAACAGTGTAAAACCACTATGAGCAAGAGTAAGATTTTAAAACATTTGAGTTCATTTGTCATGCAAAATCAGTAGTGTCATACTTTAATTGTCCTCTAGGGAAGAAAAAAGAAGACAGGAGATTAAAATGAGACCAATACAACTAATTATATTAAGGTATATATTAACTAAAAAAATAAGGTATCGGTAATAAATGTGACTGATGTTGTGAAAATAAACTTGATTACTTTGCTGTTATCATCATCTCCCTACTACAAATTACTATGGTTGACATTGCAATAGATTATACAATAGTTGTGTTTAACGAATACATTTAGCCAAATCCTTTTCATTTTGATGTTTTAAGTAGATCTCTATATTATTACATCTACACTAACACTACTACATATCACACTGTTAGCCCAGATGTTATATCTAATTAACAATTTAATTACAGCATACTGAAATTATTTAATTTTGAGTGCATTACTATAAAAATGTAAGTGAATTGTACTACTTTTGTAGACATACAGTATTTGAATGTGTGGAAAACGTTAAAGTTTATTGGATTAAAATTGTAAAGTTTGTGTACTGACCATGCCCCACCCCCCACACACACACAGTTAGCTGTTGCAAGCGGTTGCAAGTCAGGCAAGCAACGCCATTTTCTCGTGGTTGAAGGTGCATGCGAATTCGTCGAGTTGTTGGCGTGTAGTTAGAAAGCAAATGAATTAGCCAGTTTTATTGTTTCTATTTTTCACAGAGATTCTGTTCTGCGATTAGTGAAAACGTTGTTTTAAGTAATTTTGGATTCACTGGTCCCGCTTAAATACCTGACAGGTGAATTTAGCAGACATAGTTTCATCAGTTCATTTGTTAATTTGTTTTTGTCTCTCTCTCTCCATCAAAATTATGTTTGAGTAAAACATTTTTTTAAAAACATTGTTTCAAACAGTTTGGGACCAAAATACGCCCCAATTTTTTTCGTCTTCCTGACGAAGATATTTTTCGAAGTTTTGAAGTTTTTTTTAATTGAGGGGTTTGTGAGCATACAGTGGTGCTCAGAATTAATGGCACCATTGGTAAATATGATCAGAAGTGCCTGTAAAAAAATGTATCTGCATTGTTTATCCTTTTGATCTTTCATTCAAAAAATTTGCAAAAATCTAACGTTTTCATTGAAGTAAAATAATTGAATGGGGGGGGGGGGGAAATCACATTATAAAATAAATGTTTTTCTACAAAACACGTTGGCCACATTGGCACCCCTAGAATTTTTTATGGGTAAAATATCTCTGAAGTATATTCCCATTAATATTAGGGGTGTGAACCTACACTGGTCTCACGATTTGGTTCGATTATGATTATCATGTCACCGATTCAGTTCAATTCGATATCGCGCACGAGTGTGTGCATGTTCGCCAGTTTGGGAAGTCGCAGTGACGGAAACAGTGACATTCCAGTTTAAATTTCAAGGGAGTAAAGCCTGTTTATGCCATTAAGAAAATTAAATTGTCAAATCAATTTTGTTTTAAAGAAATGTTCATTTAAAAGCAGCACTCATTTATTAGTGTTTAATGTTACCCTAGAGACGCGCGCATCAACCGTCGTCGAGTCCGCTGTTGAAGACGATCATCCATTTATAATCACACGTAACTACACAGAAAAATTGTAATTTGACCATCGGGTGCAGATACTTAAATCAGAGAACATTATTGGGGCGGGTGGATGATTTGTTTTTGGCTGTGGATTCGCGTGACGTTGGAGCTCATCCGCTTACTCTAAAGCAATTCGACTCTGCAGGCGTTAACAGCTCGGTGTGAAAACGGCTAACATGGTTTATCAAGTTAGTGGTATTACCTCCTGCATATTCTATTTGACATGAGCGCACACAGCGCGTGTCTTCTCCAGGTCGTTATGTGCCCAGATTTAGGCTTTTAAAGTAGTTGGAGCATTTTTAATTACTCGCACTCGCGTCTCGCCTCCCTCTGCCAGTGTATGCTACCGCGAAAAAGCACATACGTGATAAATGACGTCAAAAAAGCATCAGTACATTATAATCGGTTATGGTCTATTTCTGAACCGATACCGAATCATCCTTGTCAGCATCACGATGCATCGTAGAAAGATTTTAGTCAATGATGTGCATCAAAAGATTGATGAGCATTACAAAATAGAAAGTGGCTGTAAGAAAATAGCTAAAGAATTGAAAATCCCCATTTTGACCATCAGGGCAATAATTTAGAAGTTCCAATCAACTAAAGATGTTAAAAATCTGCCAGGAAGAGGACGTGTGTCTATATTGTCTTAATGCACGGTAAGGAGTAAAGTTTGAGTGGCCAAAGACTCTCCAAGGATCACAGATCAAGAATTGCAGAGAATACTTGAGCCGTGGGGGTCAGAAGCCTAAACAAATATATCAAACAATATATTTTAAATATATTGTTTAATAAAAATATATCAAACAACCCCTACATCACCACATGTTGTTTGGGAGGGTCTCCTCGCTCCTCCAAAAACAAACTCCAGCATATTCAGTTGTCAGACAAGACTGGAACTTCAAAAGGGACCAGATTCTATTATCAAATGAAACAAAACAAAAAAAGGCTTTTTGGCAGCAAACCCACCAGATGTGTTTGGTGCAAACTGGGATAAAAAGTACCCCATGCCTACATTTAAATATACTGCTGGATATTATATGCTGTGGGCCTATTTTTTTGCTGGAGGTCCTGGACATCTTGTTCAGATACATGGTACTATGGATACTAGCAAATACCAACAGATAAAAAAAATCAAAACCCGACTGCCTCTTCTAGAAATCTTATAATGGGCCGTGGTTGGATCTGGACAATGGTCCAAAACAAGCATCAAAATCAATACTAAAATGGGTCACTGAGCACAAAATGAAGTTTCTGCCATGACTGTCCCAGTCCCCTAAACTGAACCCTATAAAATTGAGTGGGTTGAACTGAAGAGAAGAAGCACAAACATGAACTTGTGAATCTGAAGGATCTGGAGAGATTCTGTATGGAGGAATGGTCTCTGATCTCTTGTCAGGTGTTCTCCAAACTCATCAGGAATTATAGGAGAAGACTCAGAACTGTTATCTTGGCAAAAGGAGGGTGCAAAAAGTATTTAATAACAGGAAGCCAATAATTATGGCCAGCGTGTTTTGGGGAAAACCATTTATTTCATAATGTGATTTACCCACCATCTTCAATTCTTTTACTTCAATGAAAGGTTAGATTTTTGTGAATGAAAGATCAAAAGGATAAACAATACAGCTTTATTTTTACAGCCATTTTTGATCATATTTACCAGGGTGCCATTAATTCTGAGCACCAATGTATATAACATGCTTTAAACAGGTTGTGACAATTTCACCTGTTAACTGTGGTTTTCTCACTCGCACACACTGCATATTCGACACAGATACAACGAGGTTTCCAGCGAAGTGAGGCATGACGACCACAGTTTACTAAATCTGGTGAGTGAAAGTCTTACAGGTTAGGAATGACATCATTAATGACAGAATTAAATTTTTGCGATGAACGAAGCCTTAAAGTACAACTGAAAGTAATACCTTTTACCAATTTTTTTTTGAGTTTGAAGGGCTAAATAAATAGATTTATACATTACAAGTATTGGTAGCAAAACTGCAGTGAATGTGGGTTGGCAGCTAACCAAAAAAATAACATAAAATTAAGTTGTGTATTCCCCTTTACATTCTCCTAAAATTTTAAAACATTTATGTTTTGTGCACAACTGGGTCTGAAAGTGTGAAAAATATTCAGTTAACTAAGAACTCCGTTTAAGACTGGTATTGTTTTTTTTAATGCATTTCAGTGTAGTTTACATTGTATGGTGCTTTTCATTTTTAGTTACATATACATTTTCACTGGTATGATAATGTCTTGTCAATCTGTTTTTTGGTTAGGATGTCAATGACAAGGACTCGTACCACCAAATTCCAGTGGGAATCCTCTGCTTGGATTCAGAAAGTCCACAGCGAAACCCTTTCGGATTGCACATCATCTAGGAAGGGAGCTTAGTGATGGAACCGGAAAACCTGCCTCAGGCCTTCGGTCTTCTCTTCGGACTCATTTATGAAAAAACACTTTCCACTTCATCCAGCAGGTATTAACTTGGGTAAGGGTGAGCTGAAATTTTAAAGCTAACCCTAAAATTTAATCTTTAAAAAAAATCAGCTTTCAGTTACAGTGTAACAGGGCTTCCTCTACACTGTAAAAAATATTTTAGCAATTTAGTTGTTTCAACTTATTTTTTTTAACTAGATTGTCCAGACAACAAGAAATTTTAAGTTTTCTTGTCCTCAACTTATCGAAATAAGTTAGTTAAACTAAAAAAAAACCCATGCAAAAAGATAACTCAAAATAATGAGTTAACTTTTTTTACAGTGTACAAGACATCTGAAGGTCTACTTTTTCTTTTTTTTTAAATTAGTACTTTTTAATATTCACTGTACTGTACAAAAAAAGCCCCAGGTTACATTTTGTCCAAGAGATGACATGCTACTATAAAGTTTGGTTGTTCAGACCAAAGTCTTATTTCGTTTTGATGCAGGTCCGTAGTTCTGCCTTCTGATCTGAGAAACTTTGCACTGTTGCACTTTGAAAATAACATGTTTCTGCACAAGTTTCCCTACACTGATAGTTTAGCAGACTATATCTGCAGGAAGTAAAATTTGGCAAATAATTGTACGGGTCCCCTGAAAAAGAAAAGCATGTAAATCCTGGGATTCTAAGAAAATTTGAATGTAGTCTCTTCCTCTTTTGTCTCCTCATCTGGACTTCTTTTACTAATATTGTCAGTCAATGTTTGCCACATTTCTCTGATGTTCTTACTACAAAATACTTTTGACTCCATTCCAGTGACACAATCACTACATGCTCTTGTCTGAGCTAACATCTCAGAAATACACCAGTGTAAAAGTAAGCCCACCCACAGAGCCTTTCACAGGACGCATGCATCAGCAAACTCTCCCTACACACACAGACAGACACATCTCTGGATCAAGCTGATCCAAGCAGATGTAATGACTAAACAATTCCAGCGCTGAAATGATTTGTCTTGAGGCTCAAGAAGCTTGTCTGGATAACCTACAATTTTCTATAGCCAAACTTGACTATCGGCATGAAGTCTAGTACACTTTGCAGCTGGCCAAGACTAGCCCAATTAGACCATATGACTGATTCAATGCGAGTTGGTTTTGATTCGAACAAGCCGTTTATAGGGGTGTGTTTATCTGAATAGTCCCAATAAAATACCAATCTAAAAAAGCTCTGCCACCTTTCTCACTTTAAGGAACATTTAAAGGTACACTGTAACTTTAGTTCAGAATGACCCAAAAATTAAACAATGAGTCAATACACAATAAATCCTTCCAAAACGCGTTTTCATTTTACCCTGATTAACTATGGTAAGCTAAGTGGACCGGGCAGGATGTTTTTTGTGGGAAATTGTCATATCTGTAAATAGAGAAGCATTGTTCCTACTTTTGGCGCATGTATGGTGTGGGAGTGGCATAGGTTAGGTGTCAAAAGTGTGAGATAGGTTGACATGGAGCACACCATCTCCAACCTCTGGAGAATCACCCATTTAAAAATAAAAACTCAAGAACAGAGGAGAGTCTGTAGGGAAAAGAGAACGTGACAGAGCTCGAAATAAAATGAGTATCAACATTGGCTTGACTTTTTGTGGATGGGAAATGTTGTAAAAGTGACATGGAGATGGCATTTTTGCTTCTCAACAGAGGAGTATGATATTTTATTGAACAGATAAATTTCCATATGTAGCAGTTCATTGTAAAAGCATTATCTACTGTGAAGGTCAGGTCATTATGTTTGTTGTAGATCTGTGATGGAGTTTATTTTTAAGGTTAGTACCATGTCTATTAATTAGTGTAGCTACAGTAATGTCTTCAGCTAGATATCCTTTCCATCTAAACTGGTTATATCTCTTAAAGTGCCCCTATTATGCTATTTTAAAGGCTCCTAATTTAGTTTTAGAGGTCTCCTACAACAGGTTTACATGTATCAAAGTTCAAAAAATGGTTTCATTTTCGTATAATATACATTGAGAATCATTGCACATCAACACATTGTTCAAACGACTCGTCGGATGGATCAGTCACTCGAAACGTGCTCATGAGAGAACTGAATTAACTGCATCAATAACAGTGCATACATTAGCCCAGCACTAACTTGAATGACTGATGTAACAAACGTTTGCAAAACAAATCTTGCTCCATCCTTTATCTTTCTTCAAAGTAGTAAGAACAACAGACAATCTGCATTAATAGACAGTTTTTAGGTAATAGTGGCCCACAGCTGCTTAGCAGAAGTATTTCAGTAAGACTCAATAATGTGAGTTAGCCGGTTAGCCGTAAACTTACAAAATATAAAATACAAAACTATTTGGAAAACCTGGTAGAAAATAAATGCATCAATAAATATTCATTATAAGTATGAGGAGCAAGCTGGCCCAAATATACTGGGTACTGACCCATCTTTCAAGAGCAAGCGTTTTGAGAATCCGTGTTGAACTCTTTAGATTTTAGAAGCAGTCGTCAGTAAAATGACGTTTAAGGGCTGGTCAAGTTGTTCGCAGGCGAAGATTGTACAACATAGGCGAGCATTATGCAAATGTATTTTCTAGTGACGTAGAACCAAAAAGCAGTGGGATTCTAATTAAAAACGGCTCGTAAAGTTGATTCAGAGTAAATTCTTTCTTTTGGGAGACTAACTATTTAGTGTGCATTTGAACTTTACAATTTTGCAGAACGTTTACATTCACAAACAGCTATATTACACACTGCATGAAAGGGAACATTTGAAAAACCATAATAGGGGCACTTTAAAGTGTCATGATTTTTTTGTGTCACTATTCTTGCAAAGTTTGGCAAATCTTGAATCATTTTTGGTTGCCTCTTATAGCACATATAGGCTTGTGTACATTTACTGTGTGCATCCCTTTGCATTGCCACAACTTTTGATTTTAAATCTTGCATCAATTTAAAGCCCGCTGCTAAGGACTATAAATACCATTGTGCATCAAGTCAAGGCTTCTCAGCTGATCACTTGCATACAGTGCCAGATGTTTTATTTGTCTTCATCCATCACCAGGGAGGAATTCGCCTTGAGAAGTGCAAGATGATAGCTAAACTCAAAGAAGGTCACAGAGTTACAGGCACACACATACAGAAGTTAGTGGAGATTAATGAGATTCAGTTTTTTGAGTCTTGATGTTGTCAGATGAAAGGGAAAATAAGGATTCATCAGTTGTTTTTCTTTATCTACACACAATGTCTTCCACTCATAACGATACTGCGCATACATTTCTCAGAAAAAAAAATTCACAGATGTGCTCGAACAGACATCTAGCATGCCTGTTTCTAATCCCTCATCTGACAACACTCACTAACATCCTGTCCTTAAGGAAGAAGCAGCAGTTTTTTTCAAGGGTCACTTGTTTCCCTGTGGTACATGCCTCATCTCACAAAGACACTTTTGTTTCATTTGAACTACAGCTCATCTCTCTGCTTTGATAGGTTAGAACTGATTTCAAGAAATCCTTTTTTCCTTCTGTTATTTGTTTCTGAAAATATTTTGCATTTACTTAGTTACCAACTTTATTCATCTTTCCTGGTTCAGATAGGGTAAGAAGAAAGGTAACAGTTGTAACTAAAAAAAAAAAATGAAATATAATGTAATGCATCCTCTACAGTGAATAAAAGAAAAGTGGTTTTAAAGCCATAGTTATAGCATGTATAACGTAATACAATTGCTTGTAGCAAAACAGTGTTGCTTTATTACCATATAATATGGGCTGAAACTGATTTTCACGACGAAAGAAATAAAATAAAAAAGTTATAAATATGTATTTAAGAGTTGTAACAGTATGGGCACTGCCACTGTTTTGATGTTATTCCAGGGCACTGTTGCAATGACAAAAAGTAAAAATTGGTCTCCATGTACGTGTTAATATGTTGGAAACTTCTGTATTTATTTTTCCCAAACTTCCGTTCATCTTCGGAACACAAGATGTGTGGTCTGGAATAAACCGCGTCTTGCTTCAGATATGAATCAAGCGGTTTATTCCAAGTCTTCTGAAGAGACACGGTTACTTTATATGATTATTAGATTTATTATAGGCTTTTATTTACATATTAATGAACAAACATAGAGCACTAACATATGGTAAACAGAAGCTTAGCATGCTTGCTTGATGCGCGACAACAAACCTCATCGGTTCTTGCGAAGTTTCAAAGATGAACGAAAGTCTTATGGGTTCAGAACGACATGAGTAACTGATGTCAATTAAAAATTTTTGGTAAACTAACCCTTTAATTAAATAAAAATGTGACCGAAACTTAACACTAATAAAGGGTTTAGTTCTGAATAAACATATTTCACAACCTTTTTATGAACAATAGAAATAAATATAATGTCTAAGTCTTCACATTTCTCTCAGCATTATCATCCAGATTTAATTTAAATCAACCACTGAGAAGGCTTTCCCATGCCAGCCCAGCAGGATATCAGAGCATGCTGTGTGAAAGCTTCTGTCTTCATCAAAAGACAGAGATGAACAATGCTGCCTGCGCTCTGAACAATTCATGTTGCTCTCTGCCCTGCTCAATACATCCACCATGTTCAGCATCAGCATTTCCTCCAGCACTGAATCCGTCTTGTGAAAGACAAACAAATTAAAAGAAATAGAAGACAGGGAATGAAGTTTCACACATGTTTGTGAGTTCTCAGGACCCTGACTGACCTTATTTCATATCAATTCTTTGACATTTTCTGTGCATCGTTCCCAGCGATGATGCCCATCCATATTTGCTGACATGCACAATATCCAAGTGCTGACAAAATGAAAACCTTGATACTACCATGAAAAATACTTCATAATAAACTGTTATTGTTTGTTATGAAACAAAGTTATTGTGGTCTAAAAGAGCATTATTAATTTGCACAGGCCACGCCCAAGCATATCTATATAAGATATACATTTTATGTATATTGCATAAAGCAGTGCGCGCAAGCACACTAGTGAACTTAATCTACTTAATTAAAGTTTGCTACAATTTATCTGGGACATTTAACCAAAAATATATTTTAAAAATAATTCCCGGACAGCATTAATAAAAAAGTCAGATATTGGTAATCAAGATACTAGACCTGTATGTTATTGAAAAAAAGAAAAAAAAAGAAACAGTGGTGACGTTTTGTGTCACGAATACATATGATATGACCAGAAATTAAGTCATCAGTGTCCCAGTAGTGAGCCAAAGTCATTGCCAGTACTTGAATTTGTGTACATGATATACTGATTCGTGAGCTAGGAAGTTGATTAAGACGTGTCGCATCCATAAACATATAAACAGCATTCTTACAGGTTTTTGAAGAGTGCGAGTACGTGTTTAAAAAGGTTGGAAAAAGAAATGGAAAGGTGTGGAGAAAGCTGCTTACCGACTGAGCCGCATGTACACAAGGGTTAAGAGCAAGCCAGTAAGTGCATGTAAAAGCAAATGCCACTTTCATGTTTTAGGCAGCTTTCTCGCAATGTGCATGCCAACTAACTTACTCTGTGGAGTTCCCACAGTATTTCAAATGCATTTTTAGCATTTTAAACATCATTTGTAGCATAAAGCACAGTCTCCCGCTAGGCCAGGGCTAAAAGACATTGCCATTGTCCTCGGTTAATGGGACACTATATCTTTTCTTTCCACGTAAAGAGTCTTTCTCATTTTCTTTCAGTGCACAACAGAAGGGGGCCATGTGGCCAAATTAAATGTTTTTGGGAGTTAGTAAAGGTTCAGTGAATTTGGAGTTAAAGTTTCTTTCGATGAAGTCTTTGGGAGTCATTATACAGGACTTCATTAATTTACATTACATTTACATTTATTCATTTAGCAGATGCTTACAAATGAGGAATACAAAAGCGATTCATCTTGAGGCAATAATATAAGTGACAGCAATACAAAGTGTCAAACATTGTCCAGAATAGTACAAGCTAGCAGGCCTGGTGTCAAGGGGCTGCGATGATCTCAAGACAACATGATTTCATATTTCATTCAACAACAGTTCACAATCTACAGTCACTCAAAAAAAAAAAAAAGCTGTGCTTATTGTGTCCATTTAATACACATTACATAAACCACAAAGTATAACTTCAGACATAATATTATTATGGATATATTTTCGGATATGCATATAAATGGCACTTCAGACAAAAGCAATACCAATGCATGCACTTTAAGCACAAACATGCATGACTGGCAGGAATCAATATTTTTATTTTATTTAAATTTTAACTGACCTATCCGTGCACATCATTTTTATAGTTCATGACATGTGCCTCAATATTTAAACAATAAAACTTCCCCTCCTTCTTGTAGCAACATCTCTTCTCTGATGACGCGGATGTGAGGGCGGGACAACCTGTCACCCACAAGAGATCGACCAATAGCAAGCCACAACAATTCAACCATCCAATCAATTCCCCATGGACACAATCAGGTCCCGCCTTAATTCTTTGTTTTGTTTCACTCAGATGTACGTCACATTAGAAAAGAAAAGACAAAACACAACTTTAATAATGATTACACTTACATTTGTTTCAGCAGACTAGGATAAGATGGTATGTTTATGGTGCTTTTAAAGCTCGCCATTGAATGGGAAAGGGTGACAGAAGGATATTTATCAGAATTACTCTTTTTATTTTCATCAAAGTAACTTTTTGGTAAGCAAGTGGCAATCAATCTTTTACATCAATTCTGTGTGAATGAAAAGAGATGTCAGCTTTTGTACTGACTTGTGTAAATTCAGTTATTATTTTGTCTTGTTGAATTCAAGTAAACATCTGTTATGTGAAAGAGCCCATTCAGGCCAATACTAAATAAAAAACAAAATGCAATGTGTGTATCTAAAGTACAATTACATGCTCTTATTTAGCCAGTCCTTTGTATGCTAAAGTCACATTTGTGTTCATGTGATAATTTTTGCAAAAAGTTGTGAAATCGTCTGATAAATACCATTTTAAATAATTACTGTGGCCAGTTGCATAAACGGCTTAGACTAATTGTAAAAGTTCTATAAAGTTTCTACAAAACTTTTTAAAGTCAGTTAGATAAAAAAGGGTAGATCGTATAATTTAAATTGGAAAAGAAATATGGATTATCCCTTAGTTAAACGCTAGTGGGTCAGTTCAGTCTAAGCACAGTCTTAACATAGTGGCAAAGTTTATTCAACTGGCCCCAGATTGATGCATTTTTCAGAGAGCGGTGTGTGTGTGTGTGTGTGTGTGTGTGTGTGTGTGTGTGTGTGTGTGTGTGTGTGTGTGTGTGTGTGTGTGTGTGTGTGTGTGTGTGTGTAGTAGACAGCTACTAGCATGAGGTGGACAGTCAGACTGTGTTTTAAATAGCCACAAATTATCAGCTGTTTATAGTGATGGCATTTGCTCAGAAAAGTATCGGTCAAAGGAATTCCTACAAGGACAGGCGTGCTTTTAATAGAGTGCATGTGGCCAAGACTACACAAATAAAACACAAGACCTCCAAAGCAATTGAAATATCACAAATAAAAGTCAGAATTAAAGCTGCATAGTCAGAATTTTATATAATTTGAAAGGAAATCTAATGTAATCTTTTAGATAAGAGCTTGATGTTCTATAAAAACATAAATCATTAGTCATCAAATCCACTGTAAACATCATGCCGCAAACGTCAGATCAACTTTCTACATCAACATTTTCACATTAGAAGTTCGTTCTCTGCAACAGTGCCCTATACTCGTCTCACTACCACAAAATCAGATTCAATATTCTTTACAACAACAACAACAGAAAATTACTGAACTACAGGGAATTACAAAGACTGAACTTTATGAAAACCTGCTAAAATTAATGCATTGAAGTCATTATGGAATAAAAATGGAAACTTGTTTTATGGAATATTGCAGTATTTATTAGAAATGATTTATCCGTACACGTCTCACAATAGTAGGGCTGTGTATTGTCAAGAATCTGGCGATACGATACGTATCACGATACATGGGTCACGATTCAATATATTGCAATATATTTCGATACTGTGCATAAGGCGATATATTGCGTTTTTTTTTTTAAATTAGGACTATAATTTTAGAAAAACTATTATTTAAAAAACAAGACATGATGTGCATAAAAGTCAAACAAGTTTACTTTAGGTAAACAATTCAGTACACAGAAAATCAAACTGCCAGTTTGGGATTGTGGTTCACAGGTTCTTAGTGAGCAAATTTGTATATGCTCAAGTAGGCCATAATAAAAGAAAATACATACCCCCTGTCACAATACATAACACATACACATTATGTGTGCAATCTGAAAAAAGAAAAGACATTTGTCTGTCAATAAAAAAAAATTAAAATGCTTGCACTTTTCCTAGTACACAGGGTACATCCAACACAACATACCGTTAAACTTCAAATAATAGCCGAGTCCCAAATAGACGCATGCCTCTTTTACACGCCTGGTGCGGCGACAGGTTTGGGTAAATAAAGGCCGGTCTCAAATAGAGGCCGTGTCGGTTTTTTAGTTTCGGATTGTATTTAATCTTCTAAAAACCGTCAGATCGTCCGCTTTTTGGCATCGCCAAAGCAAATTTGTGTCCCACCAAAGCCTTTTTTGATCGGTGAGTGATGTAGAATGACTGCTGGCGCAAACGAGCAGAGAGAGAGGGAGAGGAGAGAGAGAGGAGAGAGGAGAGAGAGGAGAGGAAGAGAGAGAGAGAGAGAGAGAGAGAGAGAGCCCTGGCCGTGCGCGCTGCGCGCACTGTCACGTCTTCAAACAACAGTCTTGCTCTCTCTCCCTCGCGCATATTAATAAAAATAGGCGAGGACACTAGTGGTGCTTCTCAGCATAGCCATCTAGTGGTAGGGATTTAAACAACATAAACGGGAACCACGGTCTTACCATGAATATTTTTCCTCGTTAAAAAAAAAAAAAAAATCGATATTGCGTTTTTGAAAATCGATACAGTATTGCAAAATAAAATATCGCGATACTCAAGTGTATCGATTTTTTCTTACACCCTACACAATAGTCGAAGAGGAGTCTCTCTCAACTTCAGTTTCATGCTGACTTTAAATAATACAATAACACTTTATGGATTTAATCTCACTTTATTTACCAAGGTTTTTCATGTTGACCTTCAATCAGTAAATAAAACCATATAAATAACGACTTGACCTTAGGTAAACAATGTTCATGTTTAATTAGCCTGATGCACATTCATTTCTCTCTTGGTGTGAATACACCATTTGTCTGCAATTCTTGTTCGCATCAGGTTTGTTGTGAAAGGGCTTTTTTTCTGTGAAAATTTCTATTGTAATGCGTTTTACAACTACGCTGAGTTTTGTCAGAGGCAACCATATTTAAATGTGGGAGATAATCAAAATTGCAATGACTGACGTATAGTGATATCAAGCCAACGTCTCGACTCTGCGTAACAGCAATAATCTAATTCAGGAATTGTTTTCAGCTTGTTTTGAACATGCAGAAAAGTATATGGCATGACATTTACCTACACAATAATTTAAAATGTAAAGTCTATTACATTAATATTCACAATTACACTGAAAAAGAAAATGGGGAGAGATTTACTTACTAAATGAATGTGAAATTTAGAAAGTATAAAGACTAAAATTGTATTTAATTGTAAAAACTATAATAATATTGGTTTAATTTACAACGTCAAAGAATCATTTTTTACAGTGTACAAAATGGAGCAAAATAATCAATAATTATGATTTGTCATAATCGTGTATAGCATACGTAGTGTACATGTTTGACTTTCTGGCTGTTATTGCGTCACAATTAGGTAGAAGTCTATCTATCTTGCAAAACCAATCATTAAATAAAAACAGTGATTAATTGCAATTCAATCTGTACACAAAACCCTTTGTAGAGCAATTAGCATCTAATAATTTTGTCAATAAACAAATATATTTTGTGCACAGTATGTGCTGATTTCAGAAATAAATATTAATAAAAAAAACAGAACGATTCCAAAAGGGTCCCTCACACCATCGGTGCTCGGGCCCTAATAACAAATAATAATAATAATAATAATAATAATTCAAAAGAGCAGTTTTCTATTAGTTGTCAAGTGAAACTCACTGCTCGCTTATTCCAGATTGAAGCAGATTCCTGGGGACCTTTTGATTTTGTCAGCATTGATGAGTGAACCCACAGCTTTTCCCACAAGCCTTTACTGGGGAGGGTTTGTCCCACAATGCTCGGCAGGGGTGCGAGGGGCCCAACAAAAGCACCATAGGCAGAACGAGCTGCAGTTAAAAGTAGAAGGGAGTCGTGAAACTCACACTTTCTTATCCCTCTTTTCAATGTCCCTCCATCTCCCAAACCCCCACCTTGGAGAAAACCTGAGCCACAGAAAAGGGGTAAAAAGGAGGAAGCAAAAAGAAAGAGGCTGATTGATTGAAAGCTGTAGGTAGGAAATACTTGAATCTCATACCAAAACACTAACAAAGCCAGTTCGCCACAGGACTCAAAAACAGCTTAGCACTCCTGAAAGGTTCACTCACACACACACACACACACCACACACACACACACACACACACACACACACACACACACACACACCACAGTTTAACATCTAGGAGCAATGATGAATCAACAATGTAAAATTGACCGTAACTATAAAGGTATCCAACATGCAATCTTAAAATGGTGTCTGATGTGCTCACACAATGCATGATATATGATGAATCACTACAACAAACAACAGTTATAAAGCTATAGCGACTTTTCATGAAAATGTAACCTCCTCTGAGACTATTCAAAAAGGATAAGGTTTCATGCTAGCATGATGAAATCAGAAAAGTGACACCAAGATCACACAAAACCTTGGTGTTCATGTTTCCCGTCAGCATAAAACAGTGTCTATTAAAGTGATGAGCCGCTTTTCCACAGTCGGGCCAGTGTGAACCAGGCTAACAACATGCCGTCCGGGGCCAGTGGCCCCCACCGTCTCACTAGCATGGGGAAGCTAGAGGATTGAAAACTAACTAGATCGGCAGTGCACATCAAACATGCTGAATCAAACTATCATTATTTCCCATAAAAAGAGAACACATACTTATTCAGTGGCGCCAAATTTGATTTATTTGTGATCACGGCAATGCATAAAAAAAGTCCAAAGGCTTACAGAATTAGAGAAATACTATTATATTATCATACTTTACGTATTATTTCTTTAGAAAGAATTTCTATACATTTTCCAAGGAATTATGGATGTTTAAGCGATCTCACAACTTAACCGGAGTATGTGTAATTTACGTGGATGCAGGAGCAACAAAGGGACAGGGAAGAGACTGATGAAACCAAATAAATACACAATTATAATCATATATGCTTTGTCTGAGTTCTTCAAGCATACTCCGGTATTTCTATGTAGCGGTCAACCGATTATCGCCGCCATGTGTTTACACCGCAAAACAAATCCTTGCCATTTTCGCGCTCTTCCAAACGGGGTTGTCCTGTCCGACTTGCCGTAGAGTGGTAAAACTCAGTAGAGGAGGGGCCATGTAGATGAGCTAAAAAAAAAATTAAAAACCCTGTATGCATGCATGCATATCTCAGTCATCGGCCACCGAGCATTCCCAATCGGCCATTGAAAACCCAATATTCACCACTAGCATGTGTGTGAGTAGTGTATAAATTCATCCTGTATGGATTAGATAATAGTGCACAAGTTATGTTGAGCACTTTTATAAATTATATTTTAGTCGTTTTAAATTTGAACTAATCTTTTAGGAATATGATTATTTTTTGCAGTGCAGGAGCATGTTTAAGAATAAACCTAGCTCATTATAGCCATTTGTCTTAAGCTCCTGCTTCCTGTTGTCTCTCTAATGTGGCAAGGTAAGAGAGTTAAACCATCCCCTGGAGACAGATAAGATCTGTTTGAGTTAAATGGCTATTGTCAGTAAAAGTTTATTTATAAGACATTTTGCTTTAGTGGGTTCTAATGTTGTGCAATTTCTCCATGTAATTTTTTTTACACTCGCATGAGACTGGAGTCACATCAGTGGCTTATTAAATCTGTGTGGCATGTTGAGATCACAGCTAAGTACTTACTTTATCTGCATAACAAATGTTATAATTTCTACACATTGTAGCCAAAAGATAGCATAAAAGAATAGCACAGTTCACACCACAACTATAATTATAAGAGTGCAGAGAAAAAATATTGTTGGAATCACTTTCAGAATTATTTTTTTCCAGCTGATGAACGATAAAAATTGACAGCCAATCAGAATCCATCCTACTTTGACGAGCTTGACCATTTAAAGCGACAGCCGACAAAACTAAAGTGCACGGTTATAATAAATAGATAGTGTCCGCTACTGTGGGCTAATCAATATAGTTATCTTTATAGTCATCACACTTGGTGTGAACTAGCATTTAGTGCTCCTAATAAATTCACTTTCAACTGCATGCAACAAATGGCTATGGAAAAGAGAAGAGAAAATGCAGTATTCAGGCACTAAAAGTCTGTTACAAATTTGTTCTCCAAAGATTAGAGTAAGTTTTACAAGTAAATACTCTTCTCAGTCTTTCTACTTAATTTTCACTCAATGCCTTACTGGCCATTTCTTTGCAATTATTTTATAAATTTACTAGCAATTTTTTTTCAGTGTCCACAATGTCAGTTTTTATGGACTTCCACCTGCCACACAATTACAAAAGGCCCTCGCTGGCTCCGAGATCCACATTTTAAAGCAGCAGAATGGAAGCTGTATTGGCGAAGGCTCATGGGGCCTCTGATTGATAGACCTGTCAAAGACCAATAGTCCTGTGAGGAACGCATGTGTCATTTGCTCTAGACACAAGAGCAAAGAAAATAAAGCTCTGATCATATTTGCAGAAGAACAAAAGGAGACAGGACGTGCTAAAACGGAGTGCGAGTTCAAGAGAGTCCCAGAGGGACTGACTGCTATTGACTGGGCACAGCTGATGGGCCAGTGGGGAAAGAAAAGGGGGAAGGGGTTCCCCAAGAGAGCTGAAGATCAGACAATGGTTGAAGAAAGGTGCATTAGGCCAGTCTCTCTAAGCAGCTGCTGTGAAACTTACGAGAAGGTTGGGATGAGGGAAAGTCATAACGAATAGCAAAACAAGCATGAGCATCAACCAAACTAAGAGATTCCGAAAAAAGGGGGGAAAACAAGTTAAAATTTATCGAAATTAAATTTAAATGGCAATAAGGATTAGTGCGATTATCAAATCACAAAGGCTGTTTGGAATAATTACGTATTTTTCAATGTTCTTGAAAGAAGTCTCTTATACTCAGTACTTATTTGATCAAAAAAGTAACACTGGTAATATTGTGAATTATTGCTACAATTAAAAGAAAAATGATATATTCATATATTTTAAATCAATAGGTCCTTGCTAAATAAAAGTATCAATTCATTTTCTTTTCATCTTTTTTGAACGGTAGCGCATCATGGTTTTCAACATTGATAAGAAATGTTATCAATATCAATATTATCAATAATATTAATTTTACTATATTTTTTATCAAATAAATGCAGTTTTGGTGATTTAAATGTTTCAAAACTTTTGACCAGTGGAGTATATGCACTGCGTGATTCAGATTAAAGTGTTTCTACACGCGAGCAGCTCATGATCCGCCACTGTTTGCACAGTGAGTTGCTTTAATGTGCATTTGGGAGCGAAAATGCGCCAGCCATCCTCACAAACTGCTAATGAGAAGCGCTTATCAACAAAAGAGGTTTATAAAAAAAAAAAAATAACACACAATTTTGGCAAAATAAATCTACAAACAAGCACAGCTAACCCGAGGTGGTATTGTTTACTACCAGTGTTCCAGAGAGACAGGTAGCCTATCATAATACATTTTAAATTGTAGTATCCAAAGTTTGTACCAAAGTAACAGCACTTTTGTACTTTTGACATCACCTTTGCAAGTTCAGGTGCTGATTTTGCATTTATCGTTGACTGTGTCCCATGTTCGGAGGGGACATTTAGAGATCACTCTAAACATATGGAAACAGATGGCTACTGACCGGGATATAAAAGCTGTGATGCCTGTGACAGACTACATTAATCCTCCACCTTCATCTGACTGCACACTCAGGAATACAGAAAAGGGCAGTGCAGAAAAGAGTCCCGTCCACATACAAATAAGTTCTTCCTCCAGCAGGGAGCCACATTGAAAAAATTTGCAGATAAGCACTATGACCCAGATTTGCCATGATGTCCTGTCATCTGCAGCCTCCTCGTGTCTGGACACCATGCTCATGAAAAAATGAGTACCTGGTGCATACTTAAACAGCTCCAGTGGGATGTGGAGAGGCAAATCCCAGACACCATTAGAGTACACGGCTTAAGTGAACGATTGACCTCCCGTGGGAGAAAACCTTCATTTACACACTCGCTTTTAAACAAACAAGGTGGAAAAAAACCCTGCCTTTCTGACCTAAGTGAAAAAGAAGTACACTTTAGCATACTTATTACATATATTAAAAAAGGGGGATCCATTTAAAATAACATTGTTGAATAGAAATGATGACCATCAAGCAACAGCTTATCTGTGTACTACAAAATAATAAAATAATGCAATGATTGTCAAGTCATGGGACAAAAGCCAAAGGCAATCCCCCCATTATCACCATTGAGGGCTTCTTCTTTTAAATTCTTATCTTGCATGCTTGGAACTTAGTCCTATGAATGAACTCACTGTGAAGAAGCCAAAGGGTTTGTTTGATCTTGGCGCTTTTCTACAAATCATGCGACTACTGACACAAGGCCCTCATCTGAACTCTATTCATTGCTTGCTGTTGCTGCCTCAACATTGTTAGCAATATTGTTAGTAATTTTACAAGTGGCTCAGTAGGTAATAACATAACGGGTAAATATCGGGCCACAACACGCCTGAACCATATGCCAAAAAAATAAACCTATGTGGGACGATGATAACAATATCTGATTTGCCAGATTTACGCATAGGCATTCTAGGCACATACCTATTGCTTGCACGTCCAGGGGGAGGCCAGATTACAATGAGGAGAAATAATACATATTTTTAAATGATTATTTTTATTATTTCACTCTAAAGCGACAATTTTGTAAGGCAATTACTTTATGAATTAATACATTTTCAAATATTATCGCTGTTGAGCAGATATTGCGCATCTCAATATTTCGTCTTTTTTTCCATAAATCATTACTATCGGTCACGCTTTACATCTGTATGTGGGTTTGCAAATATTTAACCAATAACAGGAGCTTGTGATCAACCCTTGTAAAAAAAGATAACTGTTTGTTTGAATAAGTACAAGAAACAATATTGTTATATATAGAGGCTAATGTTTTATATATTTTAGGTACATGAGGGAAGATGATAACGATTCGGATTTGCTCCAAATATTTTGATCAAACAGTTTAGGTCTGAATGATTCATTTCACAAATCTATTTACAATCTGTGACAACATGCAATGGATCTCCGCTGGAGTGTCGAAGGGAAATCTATTCATGGAAATTTTCATCTGTGAAATTGTGCGATAATATTTGTTGAGCATTCATAAGTCCAATAATAAAATGCAGTTACCAAGGTGTCATGTATGAATCAATAATTACCAGACGCACCCAAGCCTGCCAATAAAACTTCTATCATATTATATCATTATATGATAGAATGGCCCTCTGGCTGCATATGATTTTTTTAAAAAAATTATAATGTACTTGCTCAATAAACTTCCATACGGCAGCTTTAAAGATCATTTAACATTTGCATTTTTTGCATCATTAAACATTTTCTTTTAAAAATAAAAGTATGTTTTTTAAAAAAAGCTAAAATAAAATTAATAAAGTTAACTTTACAATAAGGTCTAATTTGTTAATATTTTCAATACATAAGCTAACATGAATTAATGTGCAATATAATTGAAGCATTTATTAATCTTTTGTAACGTTAGTTTGTAAAAATCAAATTTAGTGTTTGTTCATGTTAGTTCACTGTGCATTAAATGTTAACAAATACAACGAATTTAAAAATATATATTAGTAAATATTGCAATTGGCAATTACTAAGATTAATAAATGCAATGGAAGTATTGTTCATTGCCAGTATGTTAACAGATGTAGTTAAATACTGAAACCATATAGTAAAGTGTTTCCAATAAAATAAATGTGTACGCGAGGCGTACATGAAGTCAAAAAGCACTCTTTAGCATTTAAATGTTAACTATTATAAGCTTTAAATAGACTTTACCATATGCTGTAATTTTTATCACCAAAATAGCTAAATGAGGAAGTACTGCACAATATTGAAAACAATCTAGAAAACAATGCCTGGTTGATGGATTCAATAGGACATATAAATGCCATAGCAACTGAGCAGGAATACTAATTTTAGAGTGTTTTAGAATAATTAGAAATAAAAATACAACCCTTTTTTGTATGTCTGACTATGTGGGAAGAGTTCAAAGAATACCACATGAAAAGAGAGGGTGGGTGGAAGTAAGGGCAGGCTGCCAATGGAAAATATCTGACCATTGACTATGAAGCCAGGCAGGCACCAAAAGAGCCATTTTTTTCTGCCCACTGCCACGACTGCCCAGCAACTGGACCGCGCCATGCACCTGTCTCACACACACACACACACGCAAAACAAGTCTGTAGACACATATGCAATAAGGTTTGTGCATGTCAAACTGCAAAAACTGGAGCATGACCAATACACACCCGCATAGATAAAAGCGTGCACACACACAGAACTAAGCCGCGGCACCTGTCAGAGCTGTAAATGAGGGCTTACGTATGAGACTGGCTGAGGGAACACTGGCACATTCACAACATTCCAGCCCAAATCCCCATGATTCACTATGAAACCTGCAGGAGACAAAGTATCTCAGCACTGGCCAAGCAGTAAAGACTAGGGGTGTCACAATACCTTAATTTAGTCTCTCAGTAATATACCAGCTGAAGTATCACCATGCCAAGTAGTATCGCCATACCATCCAATATACTTTGGAAGTGCCAGGGTCTCTTGTATGTATTCACTTGACACTTTGCACAAAGATATTTATTATTGTTGTGAATACTGGAATATTAAAAAAATAAAGTCTTTGAACTGGCACAATTTGACTGAATGCTTCAAACAAACCCCTACTAATATTAATATTAATATATATACAAACCTGTCCTATAACACAATTTGGTGTACATTTTGATTTTTGTAGTTGATGATTGGAGGACGTTTTACAAGAGAATAATTTCAGTCTTTCTTCTTCAAAATTTCACGTTTAATTCTACGTGTTACTTGCCATTTCTTTGTAATTAACTGAAATTTTCTAGCATTTCCAGAGTGAAAATTGTTTCTACATCATTTATCAGT
The DNA here is from genome assembly GCA_036326025.1 of Chrosomus eos. Classification (NCBI taxonomy): domain Eukaryota; kingdom Metazoa; phylum Chordata; class Actinopteri; order Cypriniformes; family Leuciscidae; genus Chrosomus; species Chrosomus eos. The sequence continues at coordinate 53,419,964 of CM070818.1, forward strand.
GTAGGATTTACTTTAAAACAACTTTCACACAGAAATTGCTTGTAAATTTCACAAATAATGTATTACAAAGAAACTCCAAGTATGTAAAATGTAAAAGAAAAAAAACTGAACTTTTTTTTCAAAGCTGTAAATAATAAATATTATTCTTGAGTATGTTTTACAAGAAAATACTTTTTTATACCTGATGCGATAAGATTCCAGCAACTTAGAGCAATTAGTCTGTCCACACCAGATGCAAGACAGCAATAAGAATAAAATGAATTACACAAATAACAGCCAATCAGAAGAGTGTGCGGGAGGAGTCTCTATTCAAGCAAATTAAATAACAATTAATTAAATTAAACTAAATCAAAAAAGTACATAAATCACATTAATAAAAAATAAAGCATTTTAGCATCATTCAAAATACATACTACATGGCAGATCCGTTCTTATGATAATACACTTGTTTGTTTTAAGGCCGGGAAACAAGCCGACGGTCGACCGGGCCATTTTTGGGCATTACTCGGCTTCGTTTTTTTGGTGTGTCCTGCAACGTTGGCTCTAGTCGGACACCATCACTCTTTTTGAGTCGATTCAGCATGTTTAATTGAAATATGTCCCATCTGTGAGAAAGAGAGAGAGAACTCTGATTGGCTGTTCAGCTTAGCGAACGAGTCAGTGCACGAGAATAAAAGCGAAAAATATGAAAGCGAGAAAAAAAGTCAAGGCGGTAAACACACAAGGCTATTATAATTCGAATGCACGAATATTTATTTTTTTTACTAAATCATAATCAGTACCTGAGCTGTCAGCTGTGACATTGCCAAAATAGTCGCGTATCACACAAACTCTAAACAACAAAACAGTACAATTTGTAAATTTTCTTATATTTCATATGCTCTTTTTAAAACTGTTGGTCTACATATTCATGAGATAAACATTTTAGCTGTTGCATCGCTTCTTTGTTTTTTCAGCATCTTGTAACATGTCTTCTGTAAAGATGCTGTCAGCGGAGCTTGAGAATCCCACTGTGTTTCATTATGGCAATATTTTGAAGCTTGTGTACTGACTACCACAGAACCAGCACACCATGCAATACTAGGAGACAGACTAAACAAGCAATATTTTTTGTAATCGGTTTACAGATTTTCAGTCAGCAAACTATACAGCATAGCATTGTAGAAATGTGTTGTACTCGAAGGCAATTTGCAGAATCAGTAAGTTGCAATCCTCTACCACAGACAAACAGCTTTGTTGTCAGTTAGTGTGACTAGATGCAAACCCAAAAAGCAAAAGCTCACAATTCATATAGGGGAAGGTTTACAATTCAAGACAATACCAAAGGTGCAGGAGCCTTGTCAAACGATTTTACCAACCTCATTATATATATAAAGGGAGGTTACTTTGAAGAAACATTATATATATATGAAAAGTTTGGCCAATACAAGGGAAAGAGGATTGAAGGGACAATAATAATCATGTAGGAAAAAGGCCATTCAAATATACATTTTGGGTCTAAAGAGTTGACGGGAAAATACACTACAAATATGTATACAGAGATGTTAGTTTCAGCAGCACAGTAATATTTTCTCCAGCACTGGTGAATATCAGATTGTACTGGCTAAAGAAGCAGTTGATCCCGACTGCTGTCACACTCAGCAATACGGTATGACACTGTAATAGCTATACTGTATATTTACTGACTTTGACTTTAAACTCATATGTGACTTAGGCAGAGGTGGGACATTTTTTGTTAAAAATGATGGATCCAAAATGCAAAATAGTTCTTAAGAAAACCGTGAGATTTCAAGGCCACATCTCAAATTGGTTTGTAACCTAAGATTTCATATTTCCAAATCTCATGTACTGGTTGCTAAGCAACCACAGCCATAAGTATCCCATAACTTAGATTATTATATGTTGACAAAGCTCAACTCCTTATTAGAAGTCACAAAAATCATGAAGACTCTGCTTTAATATATTAAAAAAAAATACATTCTGCTTTAATTTTTTTGCAGTCAGTTCAGTGAAGAAACTACAGATTGGAAATCCTTTTGCAAAACAGCCTAGAAAAACACTGTTGCCATGGTTTTCATGGTCTTTAGGCTCTGCTACCTGAAAAGCTACAGAGCTGGAACAAGACTGGGGGAAAATTTAAAAAAAACTACAATTGTAAGAGTGAAGATTGTGGCTGAAGATAATTGGGTTTGATAAGGTTGTAATCATAAATGTTTACAGTACAACTTCGCTTGAGCAAAATTTGTGTACTGCTGAACAGCCAATAAAGCTAGCAAGACAATACACCACTTTGGTGGAGGATTTACTCAGAAATGGCTAATTTCACACATAATTATAAAGAAACACCAAATAAAACATTGAATTGAACGAGTAGAAACACGGTCTGTGTTGCTTGGCAACCATTTTGCTTCTGACGAACTACATTGATTGGAGAGAATAATATTTATCTATAGCATTACATTTTTGTATCTGTATGTTTATTTTATGAAATCTTGCCAGGTATGTGGAATGACTGTTTTAGTAAAGCAATAAAGCTGGGGCTTCTTGGGACTTAATGCTTTATTAGTCCTTCAAAAGGACTTCCATCCTTTAAAAGTTTGAAATAATTAAGATAATTTTACTGTTTTTGAAAGAAATCTTATGTCCACCAAGGCCACATTTTTTTAATGAAAAATACAGTAAATTATGTAATTTTATAATAATTTAAAATAACTGGGAGATATTTGAAAATGTAATTTATTCCTGTGATCAAAGCTGAATTTTCAGCATCACTACTCCAGTCTTCAAGACCGTTCCAGTCACATGCTGGGCCTGTATTAAGCATTGTCCACTTACGATTGGGTGACCCAAGATCTTGATAACAGCTGTAAATGAGGTCATTAAAGAAAGGGGTATTGAAAACACTTGATGAAGATGATGATATATTGATATCTGTGCAGACATTATTTGCTTAGGAGCACTCATGCCCAGAAGTTGTGTACCTATACATAAAATTCACTGCAGTTTCGAGCTGAAATAAACAACAATATCTGTAAAACACCAACAACTTTCATTCCTTTTTACAAAAATTATGATTAAAGGTACAGATTATCACTTAATAAAAGACTTATTTTGCACGCGGTTTCTTGCATATTATGTTATGACCCAAAAAATTATCTATAGTGCACGATTGGTAAACTAATATATTTTCTTGTTTGCATCTCATAAGCTCCATATGTTTTAGCATTTGTGACATACTAAACTTATGGAGTGTTCAGGTTCAAGTCCCGTGAAACAAGTCACAATAAAATAGCTATTAAAGGAGTAGTTCACTTTTTAAAAAACTTTTGCTGATAATTTACTGACCCCCATGTCATCCAAGATGTCCATGTCTTTCTTTCTTCAGTCGAGAAGAAATTAATGATTTTGATGAAAACATTCCAGGATTGTTCTCCATATAATGGACTTCAATAGTGGCCAAAACGGTTCAAGGTCCAAATGAGTTTTCAGTGCAGCTTCAAATGACTTCAAATGACAAATGACGATACCAGACGATGAATAAGGGTCTTATCTAGCGAAACGATGCGCCATTTCGAAAATAAATAAAACAGTTAAAGTATTATTAGCACAAATGCTCGCCTTGTTCTGTCCTGAGATGCGTGTTCGTGATTCTCCTGTTCGAACTCGTTCATTATTGAACGAATGAATAAAATGACTGAATGAATAAAATGACTCGAAAAAGATTTGTTCATTTTAATGAACGAGTTCGAACAGGCGAATCACGAACACGCATCTCAGGACAGAACAAGGTGAGCATTTGTGCTAATAATACTTTAACTGTTTTATTTATTTTCGAAATGGCGCATCGTTTCGCTAGATAAGACCCTTATTCATCGTCTGGTATCGTCGTTTGTCATTTGAAGTCATTTGAAGCTGCACTGAAAACTCATTTGGACCTTGAACCGTTTTGGCCACTATTGAAGTCCATTATATGGAGAACAATCCTGGAATGTTTTCATCAAAATCATTAATTTCTTCTCGACTGAAGAAAGAAAGACATGGACATCTTGGATGACATGGGGGTGAGTAAATTATCAGCAAAAGTTTTTTAAAAAGTGAACTAATCCTTTAATGGGCTTGGTGTGACTACTATTATTTTCAATTCTTATTAAAAAATTATAAGAATCATAGGACTTTACTATTCTTCCTCATCAAAATATTTCTATCACAACCAACATAAACCAAGAAAATAAGAATAATTTCAATGCATTAGTTAACGTTCCCTAACAATGATCTTTACAACATTAATTTATCTTGGTTTATGTTAATTTACACATTAACATTTCTCAACATTCAAGGTATGCTACAATTACATTATTTACCACAAAGTTACAATAAACAGAATTGTATACAAAAACATTGTTAATTAAATGTTAACTAATATAGATACAAGCTTTTTTTAAGGTGTTAACAGTAATACTCATTTCTTACTAAACACTTAAATTGAGAATTCAAAACGAATATGATTGAAGCAAGTTTAAAGAGAAAATGCTATTTCAGTCTTTCTACTGCAAAACTCCAAAATTACTTCGGTGTTGCATGCAGTTTCTTTGTAATAAATTGTGGAATTCAGCAATTTCTGAGTGAAAATTGTTTCAAAGTAAATCCTACACTGAACAAATCTGGTGTATAATTTATAAATGTATAGTAAATTTCACAATTATTTACAAAGAAACGGCAAATACCACAATGAATATGACATTTTTAAAGACTGAAATTGTGTTTTCTTGTAAAGTAGTGGTTCTCAACGGGGGCGGTACCGCCCCCCAGGGGGCGTTCAGAGAAACACGGGGGGCGTTGGAAGCAAGATTTTTGAAAGGGGGGCGTTCCGGTGTTAATGGGGGGCGTTCATGAGTTTAAATATAATACAAATGTTTGTTCATTTACTTTGATTCATTTTAAGCATTTGATAATTTATTTGTAATAAACACTTTAAGTGGGCTATTTAAAAAGTGTTAGGACAGAGCGTGAGTTCATATTGTGTGTGCGTTTATGGTGCGGGTAGAAAAAAAATTGTCAGCAGCCTCAAAAAACAAAACAAAAAACAAAAAAACATTCGTCCACTCTACTCCTGACCGCAAGTCCACCGTCAGTGTTGTAGGTAGGCACTAAGCAGTTTTTTGTGTTTCATTTCTATTGCATTCCGATTTACGATTGAAAGCATTAGCCTACCAATAATGTCAAAAATATGATGTGCAGGCAGTATGGGTGGAGCCGAACCCGAATACTGTATTCGTAAAGGCACAAATAATGTTTTTTTTTTTTACGAATACTTAATTCGAACAAATACTTGAAAAAGTATTTGTATGAATCGGGAATAAGAAAAACTTTATATCAAAAAGTTGCGTTTCCTCACGAGACCGCAGTGCGTGAGTGACGTTCAGGAAGAGGTGACTGATAGGCTCCACACAGCAACAGAGAGGCTCGGCTGAGCGAAAAAACACTTAACTGCATCACTATTTTTGTTGAATAGATTTTTGTAACTTAACTGGGCTCCGGAGGCAGTTTATAACTTTCGGGAAGCGGAGATTGATCGGTAGAATGTTCCATTACGCTGCATTATTGACGTCTGCAGTCGGATGCTCTCATGTTCGCTCTGTTTACGTAACTAGATCTGTTAGCTCTGTAATTATTTGTTTTTATTACATTGCTTGGTTGAATCCTAATGTAGAATATGTAAGAAATAAAACAGACCGCGCTAAATATATAACACAGTTGGCATGGAAAACCGAGCGTTGCCATGGATTCTAAAAGTAGAGACGGAACGGACTTTTGGAATACAATCATTTTAAAATCAATAAACTCCTTTTTAAAGCAATATTTTTAATTGTTTTATTTATTTGGTAGGTAGCCATGTAATAAGCGGGTTTAACCATGGATGTCTGTTATGTTATTTTCTTTTCAGTGACGTTCCTATACATATTCATTGCTGGATTTATAGAAAAACAACAATCAATATTGCATATCCATAATTATTATAATGGATATAATTATAGAATACTTACATTATCATAAATTAGATGTGTAACACAAAAAACTTTTTACGCCTATTTTGAATTTTACTCAAATAGCTTACACGCCGATACGAGTTTTGACGAGTTGTAGGCCCATTTTGGTGACTAGAATCCAGCGCTGATTAGAATCACACAGCGGAGGAATGGAAAATTGACAAGCCATTAAAAAGTATTTACTTAAAAAACACTTATATATTTTCAATAAGTCATGTTCCCATTCACACTAAATTCTTTTTATAAGGTAAATCATTTTTTTAAACATTTGTAGGCATTATCAATCCCAATATGCCTAATGCCAAAATGTTTTAGGCCTATTTGTTCACCAAGTAATTTAGCCTACTGGTCAGGCATTTTTTGTTAACTCGCAAAACAGTAAGGAGAAAATGACAATTTGATGGATAATTTAAATATATTCTGTAATCACATTTTTGGTAATGTATTAATTAAAACAAATGAATTGTAATTGTATATATACCATTGACGAAAACCAGCTGATACCAAGGTATTTTAGGCCTACAATTTTAACATAATTTTTCATGAAAAATCAGGATTGTATTTATTTATTTTTCGAAATAAATAATTAGGTTAATGTAGTGTTGTCACGATACTAGAATTTCTAACTTCGATAGGATAGCCTACCCTGAAAAAATATCGATATTCGATACCATTTTCAATACCACGGAGAAAAAAACTGACACAATATTAAGGGTATAATATTGTAATAAAGTGTTTTTTTTTTTATTTAAAGCTAAATATAACAAGTCTAGAACTTGACAATGTATGTTATGTGCGCAGTATGCTCTGTCTTGCATGCGCGCTCTAGATTCCTGGAGATTTGAACTAATTTGCGGGCATCAGGGAGACGCTATCAATATGCGGGAGACTCACAGATATTCCGGGAGACTTGGGATGTCTGGATTCATATCAAGAATATTTCCAGATAGCACTCCTGATCTTCATCAACCAAAACTGGTCGCGGGGGCGCCGCACTCGCCATCTTTCCATTCACTTCACTTTTGCTATTTAACCAGAGCAAATGAGACGAGTGCGCGTGTGTGTGGTGTTTGTCAACGTGCCTTTGGAGAGAAGTGAAAGTGAAAGCTTGGCTAGTATCCATACTTCTGCAAATTAGTATTGGTACCGTTCAGATATTTCAGTATTGATATTTATCGAAATATCAATATTTTTGACAACACTAGGTTAATGTAAGAAGCTTCTTGCAATACTATCCTAAATGAGTAATAAAACCAACGTGCAAACATTACCGCTTTAATGATCGTCCTTTATTTTTCAGTGCATTTGTTTGACAGTATATAGCTATTACTGTCATGGGATTAATATTATAACTATTATATAGTAATGTAGACAGACACAACTAAAAGAGATTTGAATATGGGTGGAGCTTTTAATTTTGAACTCTCAAAGTGCATCAGATTGATGAATTAAACATTAAAATGCACGAAATTTTCTTACAGGGGGGCATGCCCCTGAACCCCCCTAGAAGGCCCGAAAACCAGATTTAACAACCAACCTGTGAGGAACACTGCTATTGAATGCAATTTTGGGGGGGGGGGGGGGGGGGGGGGTCAGGGACCTGGATTTTGGATAGGGGGGCGCTGGCCCAAAAAAGGTTGAGAACCACTGTTGTAAAGCGTACTCTGCACCTTTAATAATCGTGTTTTTTTTAACAACTTTGAAAAAAAAAAATTACTGTGTAAACCAGGCACTGTTTTTTAGCGCAGGCACAGCACTTTTTTGTTTTCCAACCCTTTTCCAACTGCCTCCTCATTGATTGGGGGAAAAACAAACAGGGACACTACACCGAGTCAAAAGCTATTGTTTGCATACATCCTATACTGCTAGCGAGAGAGGCCGGCTTGTTTGGACATTTTGTCCTGACACTAAAGGACCACTTAAGTTCTCTGACTTCATTAGTGAGTGGAGCTTTTAACTTGCATACTGCTACTTAAAGCCTTGTGTTGTAGGACTATTACTATTAGAAACCCATATTGTGTCTTTAACAGAGCCTGTTGCTGAGGCCTCTTGGATGGTTTAGGGTATGCAGACATACTGGTGTGAATGTATTTCTGTGTGAGTGTGTGTGTTGGGGGTTGGACAAGGGGTTTTCAAAAAAGAGGGACCACTGAACGTGACATGGATGAGTGAAAGATTTCTAGGCCAAGGACACAGAAAGCCTTTGACAGAGAGAAAGAAAGACAGAGACAGCCTGGGAAAAAAAGTAGAGAGAGTAGAGAGAGTTCATTAGACACAATACACCCAGTAAATAAAATTACTTACTGCTTCATTCTATATACATTCAGAATGCTTTCTTTAAACACACGGAATGCCAGCTATTGTGAACACAAGAATGAATACAACAGATACCGATTAAAAGCGTGATTTGCCATTACAGACACTAAACACCTTCTCAATGCACATACTAATGTTGCATTCTCTTAAATTACATTTTCACATTTGAATGACCTTTTTACACAGCAACCTTCATTTATCTCTTCAACTTATGTCACTAAATGTCAACATATAAAGACTTATTTTTAAGCGGTTCATTGCACAATACTATGTTATGGCCTCAAAACGCTTTTATCATACATGATTTGTAAACTAATACATTTTGAAGTTTGCATCACATAAACTAGCTAGCCTACATAAGTTTGACTTTTCTGATGTAGTAAACTTGCTCGATTGCTCACCTGGTATAGCATTGCAGTTGAAAAGCAAAGCACAAGCCCCGTGAAACATCTCATTTCAAAACTGTTTCGTAATGATAAAAGAGCATAAAGATTTGAAAATGCCAAAGATGAAGAAAATGGCATGGTTGATTCAGCAAAATGTGTTTTTATCTCATGTTTGGTTTTGTTAAAGGTACAATATCTAAGATGTTTGTAAAAAAAAATATATATATTCAGAAAGCACTTGCACAGTGTGATATATTTCATGCAGTTGTGTACTTACATTATTCCAAAAGTTTGCAACACTCACACAGAACCAACAAGCCAACCACAATCGCGCGGCAAAACGATGGTTGAACTCGCGTTGAAACGCAAATATTCAAAGACGGATAAGGAGGATAGCAAAATATTTAGCAAGGCAAATCCAAGGGATCCGCAATTTGCAAACCACGTTAGATCACATGATTGAGATATAATATTGTTAGCTTTATTGATCACCAATGAAATTTAAGGGTAGCCAATAAATCTCATTTCAATGGATCACATGCATTTGATGAGAGTGAGTCAGACAGGAGTTTAAGTTCTGCAGGGGGGGGGTCCATTGACTTGAATGCATCTACCCTTATGAAAAGAAAATATATTTCCCATTTATGAATGATTAATATATTAAATGGTTTAACAGAATATTTGAAAATATACAGCATACTATATCGTGTTAATATTACAATATATTGAATGATACATAAGGAATTGCCGCTTTTCATAAACTGAAAAATATGTGACAATATATTTACTAATAGGATATCATGCATGTCATTTTATATTCAGTAATACACTTCATAATAATAGATGTATGTGATCAGATATGGCACTGCATGTGTAATTCTATATAATGTTAGTTATATCTTATTTTTTTAATTTATATAATAAATGCTTCATATTTTCAAGCTAGTTAACAAAAAGCACAAGCATTACTGCATGTACTACAGTTTAAGAGACTATCACTGAGCTGAGGAGTGCACAGCTATTACTTTTAAAATATAGTAATAACAGGTTTACGATTAGACAATCACCATTAAGTCTAACCACAGGCTCAACTCTTCAGCACAATGGTAACCCCAAAAACTCAGACATAACAGAAAACCTTTTAAATTCCAAAATAATAGAACATGAAAACACCAACACAGACCTCCCCGCTATATTAATAATTGAGCAAAACACATGAAATAACGGTAACACTTTATTTCGATAGTCCACTTTAGACATTCAACTAACTATAAGTAACTTTGCAGCTACATGTCAACTAACTGTCATTAGAGTAAGTAGACTGTCTGCTTAATATCTGCTAACACTTTATTTTGTTGGTCCCCCAACAGATATTCTACTGACTATAAGTAACTTAGCAACTACAAGTCAACTTGTTCTCCTAACCCGAACCCTAACACCTAACCATAACCTACCAGTCTACTGACAGTCTACTACAGCCTACTAATACTCTAATGACAGTTAGTTGACATGTAGTTGAAAAGTTACTTATAGTTAGTAGAATGCTAAAGTGACTATCGAAATAAAGTGTAACCGAAATGACTCTTAATTGTAACATTTACTCTCCTTTAACAGTCAGGAGCAAAGCATGCTAGAACTAGAAATATGTTGTAACTCATTCTGGGAATGTGTGTGTATGCGTGAACATACATTCACATTTATATGGAAACATGTGAGTGCAATAAAACAATAAATGATACAAACTTTGTGAATATTACATGTAATGCTATTTTTGTCTTCATTTATATATGTATTAATATATAGCCATACATAGTCAATGCATATTGCAATATATTGAACAATATAAGAACTAGTTTCCTATATATGGAAATGTATTATAATCGCATTATATTTTGCAGTATATTCCCATTTATTTTTGTTCCAACAAATACCCTGTTTTGCTTAATCTCATGCCATTTCAGCCTTAAATTGACATCAATAAAACTATTACAATTATTGAAAAAAAAAATGTAGTAAGAAAGTTGGATAAACATTTAGTTTGTACTGCACTTTGCTTTTGCAGTAGTGTTTTAGTTGTTAAAGGTCAAACAAAGGCAGATGTAGGTCATGTATCTGCACAAAAATTTTTAAGGCGGTGCAAAGGTTCACATGAGTCAAGTTGGTCATTCAGGTTTTGTTATCTATAAAAAAAATTCTTACCTAAGGCGTTGCATTCGCTATCGATGACCCCGCAGCCAACGAGGGGGGTTTACATGCGCTTCTTACATGCGCACATGCACACACGCAAGGTCTCTCATTTGCCGTGCGCGCGGCGCGCAACACGGTTTGAACATACATATTCACGTAGCTTTCGAAAACCGGGACATTCAGTGGGAGAGTGCATAAATTTCCCAGGACAGGTTATTAAAAAGAAGGACAATCCCGGTAAAACCGGGACAGGTGGCAACCCTAGGCAGTATAGGCCGCTATGTAAGCCGCTAATGAGGGATCTGTATACATATCAAATTTGAATTTGAAACCGCCGCTGTTGTGTCATTCAGTCATCATTCTTCTCGATTATTGATTGACAAGTACAGAAAATGCCCAAAAACTTAAACGTAGATCAAGTGGGCTTTGGGACAAACTGAGAAATAAAACTAGTATCAATATCGGTGTGGCGTTTTTTGCAACAAACTTGGACTTGATCTGTCTATGTATTTTAATAGACTGGTAAGCAAATATATATTATTAATTGTACACATACAGTTATATTGCACTGTTTGTACTTCAGTAACGCTTTTGATCAAGTCTGGTGACCGTGGCAGAGCATTAACCTTTTAGCATCACTCGCCAGACATTTCATTTCATTTCAACTGCCGCAATACATGCAACAACTAACATGATAAAACCCTCCCAGCTTCACATTCATCTGTTTGGGATAAAACTGAATGCACTTTTCTGGACATTTCAAAACGTACTCGGTTACTAACGTAACCTCGGTTCTCTCTAGAGAGGGAACGAGTACTGCGTAATATCTTACGCTATGGGGAAAACTCTTTTCCACGAGATATTGAAGCCAAAAATTATCCTTAATTTTTTATTAATGTAAAACGCTTTGCAGCAGCAAGCAGACCTAGGCGAGACAGCTCGCGCGCCTATTGGCTGCTCTGCGGCAATAGCAGCAGCCTATCGAGAGAGGCTCTGCGTGACGTCACGACGAATGGGGGCCTTTCGCGCCCATATCGTCACGTCCCGCCAGAAAGGGCGTGGTCTCGCCCTATATCTAGGCTCGATAGCTGCTCTTACGTCGGTTTTCATCGCCGAAGCGAACCAGAGTGTATTCCAAGCACGGCAAGATACGCAGTACTCGTTCCCTCTCTAGAGAGAACCGAGGTTACGTTAGTAACCGAGTACGTTCTCTTACGAGAGTATCTCTCGTACTGCGTAATATCTTACGCTATGGGGAACACAATGCAACACGCCGTGCTGGTAGGGATCCAACACCAAAGTCCCAGGGGCCGAAGCCCGGGGCGCATATAGTGCATAATCACCATAAACTCACAGAGAGTGAGGGAAGAGAGGCTAGAAGCATCATTCCCTGTAAATAGCATCCGAAAGGAGCTAATCATGTGACAAATAGACCACACCGTCAGGGTGAACATTCAGCCTGAACCGGGTGGCCACAAGTGTGTCAACATTTTAATGAGCTGCTGTACCGGTCGGTGAGCAATACGCAGGTCAAACTCAGTATCCGAGCCGCACAGCGGGCAGATAGCACTGAATCTTATACCGCCAAAAGCTTAGCTTGTAAGGCGGGAACCTCCAGGTTATAGTATTTTATAAATGTAGACGGCGAGGCCCAGCCCGCGCCATACAAATATCTTGCAGGGTAACCCCGCTAGACCATGCCCACGAGGAGGCCATGCCTCTTGTGGAGTGCGCTCTAACACCCAAAGGGCACTGTAGGCCCTTAGAAGTGTAAGCCAGCGCTATGGCACCGACTATCCATCTGGATAGGCTCTGTTTCGAAGCGGCAAGTCCCTTAGCACGGCCGCCAAACGAAACGAAGAGCTGCTCAGTCTGTCTGAAACCAGACGAGCGGGACACATAAGCCCTTAGTGCCCTGACAGGGCAAAGGAGACTCGCGTCCTTCTCCTCATTGAGAACCGGAAGGGCAGACAGGGAAATCACCTGGGCCCTGAACGGTGTGTTGAGGGATTTCGGCACGTAGCCGTGCTTCGGTTTGAGTATGACCTTTGAGTCATTAGGTCCAAACTCCATGCATGACGCGCTTACTGAGAGCGCTTGCAAGTCCCCTACGCGCTTCACTGAAGCGAGAGCCATAAGAAACGCTGTCTTGAAAGACAAGTGTTTCATGTCTGACGACTGGATTGGCTCGAATGGGGCACCTTTCATGGCCTCCAAGACCGTGGAAAGGTCCCATGTCGGGACTGAAGGGGGCCTGGGAGGGTTTAGCCTCCGAGCTCCTCTAAGGAAACGCACGACTAAGTCGCTCTTTCCTAGTGACTGGCCAGACACCGGTTTTGCAAACGTTGCTATGGCCGCCACGTATACTTTGAGCGTGGAAGGGGACCTGCCCTTATCCAGTAGCTCCTGAAGGAAGGAAAGCACTTCCGTAACCCCGCAGTCTACCGGTGAAAAGCCCTGCGCTTGACACCAAGCAGAGAACACAGACCACTTCGAGGAGTAGAGCCGTCTGGTAGACGGGGCTCTAGCCTGCGCGATCGTGTTTAACACTCCCTCTGGGAGGTCAGCGGGTACCCGTTGATGGCCCATGCGTGCAGGGACCACAAATCCGGGCGAGGATGCCAAATCGAGCCTTCCGCCTGAGAGAGGAGATCTCTCCTCAACGGTAAAGGCCATGGGGCAGCGCTGGTCAGCTGCATCAGGACAGGGAACCACGACTGGTTTGTCCAGAGCGGAGCTATGAGTAGCACTGGGCATCCCTCCCTCCTGATTCGCTCCAACACCTGAGGCAGGAGTGAGACAGGGGGAAAAGCATATAGGGGGCGGCGGGGCCAAACATGGGCCAGCGCGTCCCGGCTTTTCGAGAAGAATCTCGGGCAGTGAGCGTTTTCTTGGGACGCGAACAGGTCCACCTGCGCTTTGCCAAACGTTTCCCACAGCAGCTGGATCGTCTGCGGGTGCAGAGACCATTCTCCCGCTGGGACGTTGTTTCTGGACAGCCTGTCTGGCCCCACATTTAGGTGACCAGGCACATGCGCCGCTCTCAGCGAGAGCAGGTTGTGCTGAGCCCAGACCAGGAGGCGTTCCGTCAGCCTGTAAAGGTTTCGGGACCTGACGCCGCCCTGGCGATTTATGTACGCCACCACTGACATGTTGTCCGACCGGACCAATACGTGGTGGCCTATTATCTGGGGACAGAAGCGCCTCAGCGCTTTGTCGACTGCTATTAATTCCAAGCAGTTTATGTGAAGGAGCTTCTCCCGCACTGACCATAGGCCAGCTAGCGGTCTGCCCTCGAGCAGCGCTCCCCACCCCGAAGTGGAGGCGTCCGTAGACACCACCTTCACACTCGAGGGATCCCCAGACTCACACCTGACTGATACCAGTCGGTTGCTTTCCATGGTTTCAGAGCCGAAATGCACTGAAGGTCGACCCTGAGGCGAAACAGACCTGCGGTCCACGCCCTGGGGGGAACTCGTGCTTTTAGCCATAGCTGCAGTGGACGCATGCGGAGCAGGCCCAACTGGAGTACAGAGGCTGCTGAGGCCATGAGACCCAGCATTTTCTGAAACCTTCTGAGCTGGACTATAGAGTCGTGGCGGAAGGATTTCGCGACGTGCTGAATATTCAATCCGCGCTCTGGTGACAGGCGTGCCGTCATGGATAGCGAGTCCAACACTGTTCCCAGAAAGGAAATCCTCCGACTGGGGAGCAGTGAGCTTTTCGCCCAATTGACTGTAAGGCCCAGCTCCTCGAGGTGCTCGAGTAATGCGGCCCTGTGTTCTAAGAGCTCCGTTCGTGAACGAGCTAGAATCAGCCAATCGTCCAAGTAGTTCAGAACTCGCATGCCCCGAAGTCTCAGGGGGGCGAGGGCCGCGTCCATGCACTTCGTGAACGTACGGGGTGCTAGGGACAGGCCGAACGGCAGGACTGTGTATTGATATGCCTGGCCCTCGAAGGCGAATCTCAAGAATCGCCTGTGATGGGACGCTATTTGTATTTGAAAATATGCGTCTTTCAGATCTATTGACATGAACCAGTCTCCTTGGCGCACTTGCGCGAGGATTTTCCTGGTCGTAAGCATTCTGAACTGGCGCTTCACGAGCGCTCTGTTCAGCAGCCTCAGATCTAGAATGGGTCTGAGCCCACCATCTTTTTTCGGTACCAGAAAATATCTGCTGTATAAGCCCCCTTCGCTCTGAGCCTGAGATAAAGGTTCTATAGCCCCTTTCCTCAGTAGTTTCGCTATCTCGGCTCGAAGTAGATGAGATACTTCGCTTTTCACCGTAGTTTCGACGCACGCCGTATAACGGCGAGGGCGTCGAGCGAATTGTAGCGAATAGCCTCTCTTTATAGTGTTCAGCACCCACTCTGATACCCCGGGAAGCCTTGACCACGCATCCGCGCGAATAGCTAGGGGTAGAATGAAATCTGGGCTCTGGCCGCGGGAAAGCGGCGGCACGAGAGTCCCTGTGTGCTGGGAACACAGCGCCGTGTTTACAGCGTTCGAGGCGGGGGGCGCGCTGATCACAGCGGGCAGCCTGGCCGCGCTCAGCTCCTCTAAGGCGGGTGGCGCCGAGAGAGCGAGCGGGGCGAATCCCGTGGGATTCGGCGTGTCTGTGAGGAAATGTGGACGCGGGGCCGCGGGCACATTTGCTGCACTGAAAACACTGTCGTTTAGGGCCGACTGAATGTGTGTTGGTTTCGTTTTTACAGAAACCGAGGGACACGCAGCGTGTAGTGTAAGCGGGCATAGGGATATGGGCGCGTTCACTACATTGTTTGCACAATCGACCGGAGTCGATTTTATTTGTGCGAGCCCTGCACCGTGGCGGGCTGTGTCTGGGTGTGGGAATGGGCACTGGGACGTGGGCATTCTTACAACACTCATAACACCATCGGCCGAGGCCGGAACACCAGAAAATACACTCTTTATTGGATTTATCTGGGTAGCCGTAAAAACAGCTTTTGTGTGCAGGCAAGCGGGCTGAGACACCGGCTGCTTCACTGCAAAATACACTGGGACAGTCGCAACGCATGGGACTGAACGAGCGAGAAGTTTTGGTGGAAATCCGGCCACAGCGGGATCTGAACACCGTCGTTTTCCCAGGGCGGCTAGGAAGATTTTGAGGCCTCGGGCTTGATCTCAATCCTCGGCCGGGGCCCGCGGTGAGGGGGGCGGCGTCCGGCGGAGCGAGACCGCGGTCTCTGATCCCGGGCCTGGCGGCGCTGTGAGGCGGCGGCGGCGGAGGGCGGTGCAGGCTGGGGCTGAGAGCTGCGAGCAGGCGGCTTGGTGCGGCCTGTAGCGGAGCTCGAGCGCTTCGGCAGGAAGTGCTTCATAGCCTGAGAAGTCTTCTGCACCTCAACAAACCTCTCCGCGAAGTCCTTGACGGCCGTTCCGAAAAGGCCCTCCTGGGAAATGGGCGCGTCGAGGAACACAGAGCGCTCGGCTTCCGTCATCTCTGACAGCGTCAACCATAGGTGTCTCTCGGCAACGGCGAGAGAGGCCATGTTCCGCCCCATGGCTTGTGCAGCGGCTTTAGAAGCGCGTAGAGCGAGGTCCGTAGCGCTCCTCAGGTCCGCCACACAGATAGCGCCGGGTCCCTCCTCGTCCAGTTTGAGGAGGAGGTCTGCCTGGTAGATCTGCAGAATAGACATCGTGTGCAGCGCTGAGACTGCCTGCCCGGCTGCGGTGTAAGCGCGTCCGTGCAGCGATGATGTCACTCGACAGGCCTTGGACGGGAGCGTCGTCTGAACACGCCGTCCAGCGGAGGGCGGGCAGAGATGCGACGCGACAGCCGTCTCCACCGGAGGAATGGCGAGGTAACCTCTACTTCCCGCACCGTCGACAGCGGAGAATGCCGCGGAGGTAGAGGTACGCATCCTGGCGGAAAAGGGGGCCTTCCACGACTTTGCAACCTCCTCGTGAAGTTCCGGGAGGAAGGGCGCGGGCCTAGATTTTGACGGAGCCTCGTCTTTCCCGAGAAAGCGCCCGTCTAATCTGTTGCGCGGTGGCAGCGTGGGTGCCTCCCAATCGAGGCCGATGCTTTCTACGGCCTTGGTGAGCAGACGCATCAGCTCAGTCTCAATGCCGGCTCTCTTCCCAGAGGGTTGGCGGGAAACGTTAGCGGAGGGGAGGTCCACGGAGCTCGCCCAATCCTCGCTATCCGAAGCCAAGAGAGAACATGCCTCGGTGTTGTCGTCCACCTCGATGGCGGACGCGGGGACGGACGGCGGCCGCTGTCCGTCCGTGAGCGACTCGAGCGAAGCCGGCGGGCGAACCGGCGAGCTTTGGCGGGCTGGAGATAGCTCGGGCGCGCGCTGGGCGCGGCGCTTCTTGCGGCGCGGCGTCACGGCAGGCTGGGATGCGGGCTCGGAGAACGAAGCTAGGCGAGTCCGCAGAGTCACCATAGGCAAACGTTCACAGTGATGGCATCCGCCGTCAGCGAGCGCGATGGCCGCGTGATCCTCACCCAGGCAGGACACGCAGATGACATGGCGGTCCTCATCGCTGAGTGGGGCTCGGCAAGAACCACAGGAAGGCATCTTTAAAAAGACGCCGCTCTTTTAGAGGGGTGGGAAAAAAAGGCAGAAATGCAATCACACACACACTCTAGGCAGAGGAAAGGATATAAACGCCGGAAAGCGCAGCAGGTACGGCGGCTGAAGGCGGCGAGGCCAGCGACTCCAGGCTCAATGGCACGTCCCGCTGAAGGCTACAGGTCGACGGCGCGGCTTCTCACTCTGGATCCAGCGATGCGGGAGGCTTCGCTGAAGAGATGAAAATCGACGTAAGAGCAGCTATCGAGCCTAGATATAGGGCGAGACCACGCCCTTTCTGGCGGGACGTGACGATATGGGCGCGAAAGGCCCCCATTCGTCGTGACGTCACGCAGAGCCTCTCTCGATAGGCTGCTGCTATTGCCGCAGAGCAGCCAATAGGCGCGCGAGCTGTCTCGCCTAGGTCTGCTTGCTGCTGCAAAGCGTTTTACATTAATAAAAAATTAAGGATAATTTTTGGCTTCAATATGTCGTGGAAAAGAGTTTTCCCCATAGCGTAAGATATTACGCAGTACGAGAGATACTCTCGTAAGAGAACACACAAAAGCAAACATAACATTTTGCAGAAATGGCGCCACATGTTTTCCAATGAGCCTTGGTTGAGTAAAATAATGAATGGCCCCTCTTTACCATGGTTAATGTGATGGTGTGTGGATTGAAAATCCTAGTAAATGCTGTCATGTACTGTAGAAAATAAATTTCATTTCATTCACAGGGTGAAAATATCAGAACAACAACAACACATCCACTTTCTGAGACATAACTGGGCAGAGTGTCAGAGCGCAGGGGTGAGCAGGCCCCAAACTTATTTGCCCACTTTATCCCACATTTCAAACAACAGTAAAAGTACTGCCTACTCACCAGTAAAATCAACCAGTAAGCTAAAACTGGGATTTCTTTAAATAGCCATCTGAAAATTGGACTATCTGTCAGCGTAGCAGTACCGAACTGAATTGTCTTTCATGACTTAAGCCCAAACAACACGTTTTTTTTTTCCATTTGCTAGCGTATGTCTACTGTACAGTCGAACAGAGCCTTTCAAAGTATAGCCTATTCCATTTGATAGCATGCAGGCAGTCGACATTTGTTATAGGAAGTTTCATCTTTGTCCAGTGACTGCGCTACTTTTCTCCTGAAGTTATACACGATAAAAATGTTTCATACTTTTAAACTAAAGTTCCATCTCGTTAGTTTCGTTTTTTACTGTGAAACAACAGCGCGGACCAGTGTTGCCACCTTGTGGAACAACTAATTAAGTGCAAAAATTCAATGCGAATGTACGAGCAGCGAGTACAAACTAAACGCGGTTACAAAAATCAGGCGGCGAGTGTACTATTCTGGTGATGAAATTTGAGTCACACACACTGTATGCGGACCCTCGCGTACGCGTAAAAACTAGGGCTGCACGATTAATCGCAATGAACCCGAAATCGCACTTAAACTGATTTGGCTTAGTGCGATTATTTTTCATGCGCAGCTAGTCAGTGAAGCATTGCTCTGTGATCAGTAGTAAATGCTACTACATCTAAAATCCCTGTGTGTTTGATTCGCTTATAACATGCATTTGAAAAAGCAACACGCCTCAAGCATTTTTCAGAAACATGAGAAGCATTCGTGAACCTCTCGTCCAACAATAGACAACATTTAATAACATGTTGTTTTTACTCCAAACTCACTTCATAACGTCAGTTGAGTGTTTGAAAACATCCTTCTGTGAGATGATGTGGCTTCTTACTCAGAATAAGGCACACACACAACTTATTTCATATTCTATACAGTGATGAAGGCTGTCAATTAGCAATGAATTTAAATATATTTTATTATCATGAAAATACCAGAGAAGGCTTGAAGAACTCAGATAAACCATATATTGTTGAAGTCGTGTGTTTCTTAGTCATGTTTCATCAAAGAGCTTCAATCTTCTGTTTATTCAGAAGTGTTTATAGTATGTATGTGTATGGTATGATACCCACGGGTATTTCCTGGAACGCTGTGAGTTATCGAACTTCTGGATGCATATGGGGTTTCTGCGTAAGAGCACCCTCTCTGGCTTTCAGATGGAGCAGCATTTACTACTGATCACAGAGTCGTGCTTCACTGACAAGCTGCGCATAAAATAATCGCAGCCTTTGCAAAATCGCCTGCAGTTTCATTTCGATTAATCGTGCAGCCCTTGTAAAAACCGAAGTACTTTGGGCTTTATTGCGCTAAATACATACCAACTTTTGTCTTTGGGAGTATTCATGTAATCACAGTCGGTTTCTCGGTTATGTCTTAAAGGTGCCCTAGAATGTGAAATTGAATTTATTTTGGCATTGTTAAATAACAAGAGTTCAGTACATGGACATGACATACAGTGAGTCTCAAACACCATTGTTTTCTCCTTATTTAAATCTTGTTTTTGAAAAACAACCCTAAAAAATAGGCGAATCTCCCCATAACACCGACTCGACTGTGACGCAACAGTCGGGATCATTAATATGTACGCTCCAAAAATGTGCATATGCCAGCCCATGTTCAATGCCAGGCGGAACTGTGCAGCCGAATCGTCGGAAGTTCTGCAGGTGAAGAAACAAGATGTGAGGACTTTTCATACCCTTCCCACAGAAAAGAAATGTCAACAGGCGTGGTTGATGTTTATCTATAATCGGATACCGCAACAGTTTAATTCGAAGTTGTTAGTTTGCTCTGCCCATTTCACCACGGACTTATTTTCTAACCTGGGACAATATCAAGCAGGCTTCTCTCAGTGAATAAATTATATACAGAAAGCGATCAAAGAACAATCTTTCCACACAGCGCGAGTTTATCTGGACTCTTGCCAAACTCGTTATGAAATCAATGACGCATGTTACACTGCAATACGAAGCTCTTACTGTATGTACATCATCGTGTTCGCATTGGTGAAAGCATTAGAGAGAGTGCAGAAACTGCGTTGCAATGATAAGATCTTCAGTCTCGCGATCAACAGACTGTCATCTGCTCAATGCTCATCACGGCAACATTTTATGTGATGGAAATAGATTTAAATACTTTAAAAACATCTCACGATTCGTTAATCCCGATAGCTGTAATAGTAAAAACGTATAACAGCTGTAGTAAAAGTATTAGTGAGAGTTTCACATGTAATACGTAGCTATTTCATATGCAAGCATGTCAGCTAGGGATGGCCCGATACCATTTTTTTTCAAACCGATACGAGTACGAGTATTTACATTTGTGTACTTGCCGATACCGAGTACCGATACCGATATTTCTACAGCAAAAGTAATTATAGGCTCCCAGAAAAGAAGACAGAAGACTATTTCAGAACACAGGTTAGAAGACTGTTTTTTATTTTCTTCTCTACTTGTTTTAACAAGTCTAAAAATAAATAATAATGAGTAAAATAATAAATGTATTAGCTGTTAATTTAACATAAAATCAAGCAGGCTACTGCGTGCATGGTCTGGCATGACTGAATGCGCGCAAAGTGCGCTCCCATAATAATCCCTAAAAAGCTGACAGATCATCGCGATCTCACACATCTATATAATTATCAGTGAAGCTGACTGCACAATGAATCTTTCATAATATCCACAATTTGTTTGTTAAAATCTATAATTATAAAATTATTATAATTATAATTTGCCAGCATACAGAATTCAGCACTGAACAAAAGTCCGTTTTGAGCATTGATGGGAGTCTATCATAAATGCTTCTGATTGGCCATTGCGTTCAAGAAATCATCACATATGTCTGTGATTGGCTACATCGCTCAAAGCTGCAGACATGTTATGAATAGAAACTCTGGCCTGTAAATCGTTTCTATTTTGTTTCAGTTGTTCTTGTTGCTTTTCTGCAACAGATGAATAAAAATCTATTCGTTTTATTCATAGATATTTCTAGTTTGCGGGAATCCCGCGAATCGTTTTTCTCTCCCACAACCCGCACACACAGAGTGAGTGCATTACCGCCCGCGCTCGCGCTCGGCCATTAGATCTAGTGCCGCGCCGCACTCTATTGCGTCTAGTGCACGTCTCTCAAGGGACCGGCCCGGGCCGAGGATAGTGTCGGGAAGTATTGGGCTCGGGCAGAGAATCTAAGCTCTAGGTCACTCCTCCTACGCTAAGGAACCGAGAGTTGTCATCCAGGATCTAGAGAGACGAGGAAACAAACAAGCATGCAAATGGAAATTATCGCGGCCGGAAAAAATATCGAGCTCATTTTTTTTATCGTGCGATTAATTTATTTATTCACTATCGATTTGACTATTGATTTACAGGCCTAGCAATTCCTTCTGTTATTGTTAGTGCCCATGGATTATCTCTGGACATCTTCTCGCGCTTCTGTGAAACCTGTTGGCTGGTGAGTTGCTTTAGCTTTACTAAACTGTGTGTATTCAGATGTTTAATTAGATTGCTTCCCTCCTGTCTCGACACCTTAGCTAAACATAACTTACACTCTGCCTTGCTGTTGTCATCATCCTTTATCTTGAAATGAGCCCAAACTGCCAACATTATACTCTCCTATATGCCTCAGTTCACCTCGACAAAGCACTAGCGGCGGCCAGTTTCGTTTCGCAAAATGTACGTGGTATCGGTGCGTGGTATCGGCAATTTTTTATGAGTACGAGTACGAGTATATGAGGACAGTATCGGCCCGATCCCCGATGCCAGTATCGGTATCGGGCCATCCCTAATGTCAGCCAATCACAGCAGTGGGCGGTTACACTGAATCCCACAGCAGACACGCCCCTTCAAACAGTGTGTTCAAATCAGAGGCTAAAATCCGGCTAGTAAAAATGCCTTTTATTTCTAAATTATGAGTGTTTTTGATCTAAAAAAAAATACTAACATTAAGGGCAACCCAGAAAACATTCTAAAATTATAAAATAACCCCATTCTAGGGCACCTTTAAGTGAAAGAATATAATGAAATCCTAAACATTGGATTTGTGCATCCAGTCTTAAAGTGATAGCAGCCTAATATACCTGCTGCAGTCTGTGTCATTAATATTAATCAAACTACAAAAGACAAAGAAAAATCACTCCGTGAAAAATCACTCAATTCACGCACTTAATGTTTTTTTATTTTACATTTGATTTTTACCGTTTCTGTAGTATTTCTACTTAAAAGCTTTTTTTGGATAGACCTACTGCACCTGAAAACTTATTGTCCTATTGTTTGTAATTTTCTGGTTGATTCTTATTAAATTACACAAAAAAATCTAATCAAAATAACTATACTGAGATGATACTGTTATTGTTAAATAAAATAACCCATATGTGAAAAGATTTTAGTCATATCGCCAACCCCTATAGGCACAGAATTTTTCCCCGTTATTTACATGGATCCTCCAAATCAAACATAGAAAAAATGGACCACAACTGTTAATTACTGCATTAACTATTAAACATGTACTAACATGTAGACACCATGTTCCTTAAAGGGTTAGTTCGCCATTTAAGACATGAAGTTGTATGCAATCCTTACCAGCACTATAGTGCATATACACTGACCCACTCTGTAGTCACCTCGCTGGTCAGAGTTCTGGCCGCTGGAAGTTTTTCAAGAAAGTACTCCCGGTTAGTTTCCGGGGCCACAAAACTGTGCGTTTTTACGTGAAAAAATTATTTGCGTTTCAAAGCTTGATTAATTTACCACACAAAAAACACGCCGGGACAAAATTCATACCTCAGTTTTAATCGGCACTATTTTCTTTCCATTTCTATCAATCCGCGCTGCTGTCAGCGTCAACAGAGAGCACGTTCGGATCAGCTGTTAATAGTGCGACTCGCTGACAACATGTCTGACTGCGAAACTTCTGATGATGAAACCAATTTTAGCACAATGTCAGACGGAACAGATGATGATGAAAGTAATTTTAGCACAACGCCAAATGGATACCTTTATGAACCGGAGTATACCGATAATGCCGAAATGTTATTGATTGCAACACAAAACCTCAGGGCTCTCTCAAGTGTCACGCATTGAGTGTGACAGTCACTCATTTCGGTCTTTTGTCACGCTCTCCCGCCACACATTGCATTTCTCACGCTGAAAAACTATTTGTAATATATTTAATATGCCGCAGCGCCCAAAACTCTGGACCGGCAGGAAAGCGCGTCTCATCTGGTGTTGTTAGCCAATCAGAAAATAATTCACTATTGTATCTGGGTAAGATTAAGGCAACAACAACCAATGACGGGGTGTCTTGAGAGCCCTGAAACCTCAATTGTGTGCGTGTTCAATCAAATAGTTTTCTCAGCAAATTGTACCTATATCCCATATACCGTTTTTATATTAGACATCTTTTCACGTGTTTTCCACTGGAGTCTAAACATCAGCTTGTTTACCGTACAGTTTACATGGGATCATAAAGTTAGTAAATAGAGCTTACCCCGTGGTATACTGTACAGCAAAACTCTTTAAAATCTGTTTTTTTCTTTTTCCTCCTTGGTTGGGGATGTAATCGTCTTCGCTGAAGTGAGCACTGCACATAATCCTTGATTTTGGATATTTTAGCTCCCGCAGAGTAGCCGATGGCAACCAGCCAAAGCTGTAGCTATATCCGAAACAGGAAAACGATGGAATCTGAACGGTGATCCCGGCACATTCTTGTGGTCACAGCCTGGGTATTTACAAGTTCGCACCATTGTTCATTTTCTACTTTTTACGTCGTTGTCAATCGATTGTGTAAACACTATGGAACAGCTGATCCGAACGTGCTCTCTGTTGACGTTGACAGCAGCGCGGATTGATAGAAATGGAAAGAAAATAGTGCCGATTAAAACTGAGGTATGAATTTTGTCCCGGCGTGTTTTTTGTGTGGTAAATTAATCAAGCTTTGAAACGCAAATCATTTTTTCACGTAAAAACGCACAGTTTTGTGGCCCCGGAAACTAACCGGGAGTACTTTCTTGAAAAACTTCCAGCGGCCAGAACTCTGACCAGCGAGGTGACTACAGAGTGGGTCAGTGTGTATGCACTATAGTGCTGGTAAGGATTGCATACAACTTCATGTCTTAAATGGCGAACTAACCCTTTAACAAAAGCACATATTCTAAAATGCCTTTTTAACTTGTGCAACTAGCTCAAGACTCAAGCTTGTCTTTTTCTTAAAGTAACACTAAGTAACAATTTTCAACCTTCATAATATATTTCCAAGACCCTTGTGATGGTACATCGACTTAAAATAAGTTAAATGACACGTCTGCCATCGCCTGACGTGGTCTGTGTCGCTTTTACTGGCACTATGTAACTTCGGGTTTCGGGTAGGAACCCCTGCACAAAAAGAACTACACAATTCGACTGCTTTACGTCAAGCGCTACAATAGTCATTATTTCGTTTTTCTTCGTTTCTGATGTCACAATACATCATCCTTTCATGAAATCATGTAACATACTCTACCTTGTCTGTGGACATCGTTCATTCTAAAGCCGGTGCTGGATAAACAGCGAGTGTGCGTGCGACGGTAGGCTAGATTATTTACGACAGCGGCAATGGACAATTTCGTTTCCAACCAGTAGGGCGACCGCAGAGGAAAAATCCTTAGTGTTACTTTAATCTTAGAAAAAAAGGTTCAGTGGATTTCTATATAGAACCCTTGGGTTGTTGACTCAATTTTAAAGAACCCATTAATGCCAAAAAGGTTTTATTCAAGGAGAAATACCTTAAAAGTTTGTATATTAATAATTTCATGTTTAATGGGTTATTTAAAATTTGCCTAGTGTTAAAGTATGGTTACGTGCTGTTTAATTCATAACATATAAATGTAAATTTAAAAAAAAAATATTAAACCAAAATTAATTCATTAAAACTAAATCCATAAATGATCCCATCATGGGAAGGTTCTATGAAGCACCTGACAGAACTTCTTCTTAAAGTGTAGTGTATGAACGCTCATGTAGACCTATATATAATAATTACAAAAAATATTATACAAAAAAAGGACAAATATGACACATAATAACTAAGTCACCAAGAGCTCACAGCATTTTGTTTAAATATAAACTTTTCTCCAATAAGATACAGAAAACGTCCTCATCGTAATAAGTGTAAATGTTTCAGACTCATGAGATTGCTGAAGTCTTTGCCATCTGACTGATTATTAGCAGAGGTTAACAGAGATTGGTTGCTTCCCTTTTCTGTTTTTACGTGTTATTTTTATTTGATTGAATATTCAATTTTACAATATTTATTATTTTGATATATTGATTTATGTTATTCAAAATATCAAAAGTCAATTTACCTACATAATAAAATGTTCATATATATAAAAAAAAAATCAAGGAGAAGAATTAATTTACTGATTTATTAAAAATATTCAAAACCTTTTCATTTGCGTGATCTTGCATCAATGAAAATGCTTCAACTTGAGCTATTTTGACTGCCGGATTCTGTAGGCAATTAGGAGCTTACATACATATATATATATATATACATATATGATCTCATTCAACTACTCATAAGATGCATTATATATATATATATATATATATATATATATATATATATATATATATATATATATATATATATATATATATATATATATATATATATATATATAATGCATCTTATGAGTAGTTGAATGAGATCATGATATTAGAGCTATAATGCCCAGGGGGTTGTGAGAAACCTAAGACATTGCCACACATTTTCACACACTTTATAAAGCCCATACAGGACAAGCAGGACAAGTCGTATATGCTGCCAGTGACTATAAACGCAACAAACAAGGAGGAAGCATCAGCTTAAAAATACACCAAAGAGTGTCATCCTGTAATGAGGCTTCAACATCTCAGAACAACTCGACCCATTGATGAAACAGATTTTGAAGTTTATCATACCACAGAAACAAGTTTAAAGGTCATGCAGAATGTGGATGTTGGTTCATATGTTGGATTGGCTGGTTTGTGCAATGGCCCATGCATCAACCTTCATATTCGTAGCTATTCTTATGGGTTAGAAAGTCTCTTTCCAACTTAATTTCAGTATATCTGAGTGGACAATTCTTCTGCAAAGTTTTGCAAAGAAAGAAAACCCTAGAGTAAAGAAACAAATTATGTCCATGTGACTAACCTTAACTGAATTGTAGCTGAAGTGTTTTACCAAACTTGTTTTTTTTCAACAAACAAAAAAAGTTCAGTTGTGCCCCTAAACAACACACGATCTACATATTGAACAGTGTGTGAACCTCAATGCATTTTCATTTGTCTACATGCAGGATGACATGTGTAGTTTAAATTCCACTGCCAAACAATGTGAAACAGTTTGTGTCACTCATGAGATAAAAGTTTATTCTTTAGATAATATTATAGGCTATTATATAACAAGACATCAAGCTAGCATAGCCTAACATTAAATTTCAATATGAAAGATTTGTCAGAATAATGTGAATATAATAATAATATATGTATATAACACAGATTGCCTACATATAATTACACGTGTTATGTAAGAGGTGAAATTGTTTGGAAAGCATACAGTGAATAATAATCACAAAGATTATGCACACTTTTTTGCAATCGCTCCAAGGGTCTTTTGTTTCCTGATATACAGGGGTATATATCTAGTTGACATTTACAGGCATTTTCACATACATTGATAGCATTTTCACTGATGCAACACTGTAATTGATCTGTGTAATTCTGTCAAAGCTGCGTCCGTGTATTTCTTTATTAAGGCCGAACCTGCGCTTTGAAGTCGCTACATTCCTGCCCGCGTGCAGCGGCTGTTCCAACATGTTGCGAATACAGTGCGCGAGCGAGCGGCGATGTTGACTTACAAAGTGGCTTTTTATTGCATTTCATAAAAGACAGATGGTATTAAAAGATAACCTACTATTGTAGAAACGTCCACGTTAACATAAACGAAAAGCATCAAGTTCGCTTCAGCCAGGCAGCATTATTGCAAGAAAATTTATCTGCACGGTAAATTAAATTCTATTTAATATAGGCTACATCGACAACTAGTGTTAGTTTCATATATTGGCAAACTGACCATCGTGGGGTGGTTTTCTGCTTTAACGCGGTTTGAATCTATCACGACTCTGTTTTGTTTTGTTTGTGTAAATGTCTGATAACTCTTTGATGGTCATACGGTTTAATTCTGTTCGCTCAGACTGTTTTGTATGCTATTTTTGTTTTGTAGACTAGGCTATTTACAAGGAACGACGTGTTACTTCTAAGCAAAAGCGAAATAACTCCAAAACACACTTACCTTCGGCGAGAAGCATGAAAGTTAAAAGACTGCCACAAAGCACCGCAGTGAGCCTCATCGTGAAGAATCCTCTCTTTCGGTCGTGCTGTGTTTTCGCAAATGTTTTTTTGTTTTTTCAAGTATCAGCACCCTTCAGATCAACTGAATTAGATTAAGAACTCTTTAAAAAAACATTGTTTAAGGCGTCTGTGATCCCGTTCGGTTACGGGTTAAGTTTAACTATACAGACAAATCAGGACACCGCAACTCCACCAAGAACCTTGAAATGTTGTTCCACAGTCAGTCGCTGCTGCTTCTGCTGGAATGATCAAAAGGTGCATTGGGTTGTACCATGTGTGTTTCAGGGGTAGTTCCTATTTCAGCGCGAGATATCTAGAGGGAAACAGAGGGCACAAATCACAAATCGCCGTTCCCTAGTAAGTAACTTTTCTAACTTCGCACTCGAGGTTTCTGCCGCTCTGTAAGTCCAATGAAAACAACTCATCCGTGTCATTTTTTCTGCTTGTGACTCGCCACGGAAACTTTGAAGTTCTTTGAACCCTTTTCAAACGGCGGACTATTCAGCGGCCCTTATACAAAAGTGAGGCAATCCAAGTCAAATAAGGAGACGGCCAGTTGACTCTGTACTTATCCCACGAACACTGACGCCTTCAATTACTGTTATAAAGCACACTTTATCTGCCCAGAATATTTACTGAATGGTAGGATAGCTTTACAACCACTGGTTCTGTCACAAAAATATAATACCAAAATATTCCTTTAAATTAGGCCTACCTAATGGTATAATCTATCAGGATCTGTGAATATTTTCACATCAATACAGCGACCTAGTTCTAATTTACAGATATAACCTAAAGTTATGTAGGCCTATTATGTCTCGTATATTTTTATTTCTAAATAATTTTATTTCAATTTCTAAACACTATTGTTATTTTTTGTTATCAGTTTTAATGTTGTTTTGACCTCAAATTGGTTGCAAAAAAAGAAGCACACTTATAGCCAACTTATTACTCAAATAATATAGGGATACTTTAATTAAATGAACATACCGTACTTCAGTGTGAACTGATCGTAATGTTTTCAGACTCTTGAAAGAAAGTGAATTGAATATACTAGACGACTAGGCAATTTACATACACAAATGAAAATGTATTAGCCTATAGGCCTACCTCTTGAAAGCAAATTATGACTTTATTTTGGTTGTGTAAGTCCAGATATAGT
Organism: Chrosomus eos; assembly: GCA_036326025.1. Classification (NCBI taxonomy): domain Eukaryota; kingdom Metazoa; phylum Chordata; class Actinopteri; order Cypriniformes; family Leuciscidae; genus Chrosomus; species Chrosomus eos. Next base: position 53,448,888 of record CM070818.1, read on the forward strand.
ATCAGTAGATAAATATATACATGATGGGTGTGCTTTTGGCAGCCAGTAAAGGCAATAAAGATCACTTTTTCTGTTAATTTAAAGAAGGGTGTGTTCCTGGAAAAATGGAGGAAATGGGTTGAATATATATCAGAAAGAAGGTCTAATTTTGCTGCTAAGTGTAAATAGAAGGAGATTATTATTTAGATAGATGTGTATACTATGTAGGTATCTTTGTGCGTGTGTGTGTGGGGGGGGGGGGGTTAATATCTACATGCATGTGTTTATTTTCAAAATACTGACTTTAATGAAAGTCGTTTGAGTTTATTCTGGATGGAATTTAATTAGGTCACATGTTCTCTCCCTGGATGTAGTTACTATTTTTACATTTTGTTAAATATTTTATTTATTCATTTATTATTATTATTATTTTGTAAAAAAAAAAAAAAAAAAAAAAAAAAAAAGAGGAAAAAAGGCTATACTTTGAAGCAAATCACATCTGGAGTACAATTTACATTTAAAAAACATTAAAAACTAACAACTGGACAAGAAACCTTGAGGGCAAAATGCAAATTTTATCACCTGCTCTTTGGGAGAACAATGCAACTTCCAAGGTTGTCTGAAGCACATGGTGTATAACAAACAATTAATATTTCATAACATCAATAGCATATTTTTGTCCTGGGTTTATGCAAACTGTATCTTCTTTTCATGCTAACTCCATCTAGAAGAGGAACTCTCATTATAAACTAAATAGAAATTCCGATGGCCATATTGTCTGGAAATGCTTTCTACAAGTATGGTGGCTAAATTATGAATTTTTATCTTCAGTTGCAATTCACAAAATATATCATGGCATTAGCTCTAATCAATAAACTGTGTAGTGAGAGTCTACTTCATGCATATTATTATTATTATTATTATTTTTTTTACAATTTCCCCCTTCTCTCTGCAGTTATCCCACTTTACTTTTGGGGTATATGTTGTATCCACCAGGAGTATTTGCTGTTTACCGTAGTTAAGCCTGTTTTACTGTGTTATTTAGTTGTCCCCTTTAAATTTAAGCAGATTTGGGTTTGGTTTGCTAGTGCACACAAAAGCATAACATTCACACACCACTGTTATTTTAGTTGTAATGTTATTTTTAGTTATTTTTAACATCAGTTTAAAATTGAAGTGCTCCAACTTAAACTTATTTCAGTTTAATGACGAAATCTTTTTCGTGTAGCTTAAAGGTGCATGAATAGGTGATCAGGGAAATGCTAACTTTAGCTGGCTAGCATTGAAAGCATGTGATCCCACCCTCCCTGCAAATAGCCTTTCAAAGCCACGCCTCCTTCAAAATACATGAATGGACCAGAGACAACGTTATTTGATTACATCATGTGTCAGTCAACGGTGAGAAAACTTTACAGTACAGTGAGTAACAGTACTACAATAACGAACATAAACAACTGTTTATCATTCATTCTCGCTCTGTTTGCACAGCGTACGTGAAATGCACTGATGCCCTATGATGTCTGCGTGAACAGGCTGCGCAGTGGTATCGTTGTCTGACAGGGAACATATATGTTATCATCTCATCCAGACCGAATGGAATGATTGAACAAACATTTTATGGTCCAACGCCTTCCACAGACGATATATATTTATAAAAATACATTTAGACTGCTTAAAGGGCACCTATTTTGGAATTTTGAAAATTTCCTTTCATGTAGTGTGTAACATAGATCTAAGTAAACAAAAACATCCTGCAACGTTTTATATATGAAAGCTCACCGTAAAAAAAATGATTGTCTCTCAAAAGTATGAGTCGACTCTGAGTCTATTTAATGAATCGTTTTTCCAATGAATAATTTTCCTTTTCATTGTGACGTTAAGATGAAAAATTATCAAATTGGCCGCGTCCACTCATCAGGGAAAACTTGAAAACATCATGTCGACAAGACGCTGTGTTCTGAAGTGCGAATCAAAAGCGACCTTTTTTTCACTGCCCAGGGATAAGCATGTGAAGAATCAGTGACTAGAGTTTATATTTACAACTATACCACACAAGTATAGCCCGAACCTTGTGCTGTGTTCAAGTCATTTTAATGACGATTGCTTTACAAACATAAATGCTTTCAAGTGTGAATTCGCGAGCCGGTTGATACTGAAAGAAGGTTCAGTAGCAAGTTTATTTGGATCAGCTTCCTCCTCCGAATCACAACCTGTAAGTCATCCGACCAATCACCGCAGATTAGCGCCACGCAAAGGAGGGGTTTGGAAAAATGAGTCGTTGGACGAATCATTTGGGAGTCGGTGAGCAAATCAGGTAAAAATAAATGCATATTATAAGACAACAAAAGTGTGTTTTGTCATTGTATGCATGTAAAACTGTTGTTGGGGACTCCCAAAACAATATTAGGAACATTTTAAATGCCATGATAGGTGCCCTTTAACATTGCTATCAGGATATGAGGGGACTTTCAACCAGCATAACAAAAAAAATCTGTAGAGATTCTTCTATTGCACCTTTTAAGTTTTTCAACTAATAATTTTATTTTATTTCAGCTTTATATCAATTAACAGAAATGTTTTAATAGTTTTAGTAATAACCCTGATTCACACCAACCAAAACGAACCAAACTCACACCCACAAAATCTCTGATTGTGCTGCTGAGCAAAAGGTTTCTCATTTTTAAAAGCTTTGCCAGCAGTGTTTCTTTACTGATTCCATTTCTGGACTGATGTTAATCAAAAGTTTTGCTGTGATGAATTGAACACAGTCTGTTGTGTGATGTCTGCAAGTCTTTTTGAAGGAATTGCATATTCAGAAGCCATCTGTTTTATCAAGGACACGCCACTACTTTGCAAAGACTTGAATAACATTCACAGGATGAATATTAAACACTGTTGCAACACCATCTGTTTCTCTGTGGAGGTGTGTTGACACTATGTTTAAAATAATTCTTGCACTTTATTTTACAGTACTTAATATAATAACTAGGTATTAACCTGAACCTTACCTTGAACCCAACCTTAGTTCATATTAAGTTCAAGTAGTTACCTTATATTACACCATACTTTCTTTTTTTGGGTAAACTACTTTTTGTTGTTGTTGATCTAACCCTTTAAATACTGTAAAATAAAGTGCACCTTAATTCTGATAATAAAATATAATAGTTTATCTTTTCTTGAAACTTATTTGACTTAGGGTGTTTCCCTGTAGAGACACTGATGAATTGAATTGAAATTCAGCTTCCCTTTCGAGAGGTCTCTCGTAGTAAGTTAGCTTACCCTATGGGAAAACTTCTTTTCTCGAGAATATTTAAGCCAAATTTTTAAAACTCATTGGGTAACACTTTATTTTACGGTGTCCGTGATACAGAGTAATTAATTAATTAATTACTTAGTAGTGACATTGGAATAACATGTAACAAAATGTAATTAACATGTAACTAAGTTATGGATCAGCCTGTACTTACAGATTGTAATTACACTCATGTTATAGGCAGCTACTGTTACACATGTGTAACAGGCCGAATCGGTTACATACGTGTTACCGACTTGGTAGAATGTAATTATATAAGAAAGTACTTTGTACTACTCAATGTAACAACAAGTATTTAAATGTGTTACTAAGGTGTGAAAAAGCCTGCAGTTCCATATAGTCATTTTGTACCTTCTAAAATAGTGTATCAAGATTGTACTTAAGTGTACTTAATGTGTATGTAGATACACATGAATTACACTTAAGTACAATCTTGATACACTTTATTTTACGTAGCTTATCCCTGTGTAATATTATGTAATTGCAATGTAATTAGGAAGCTACCGCATGCATTTAAGCTGTGAATTTGGGAGTTAGGCCTAATTCAAACTAAAGTACATATGGATAAGGTTTGTAGATACACATGAAGTACACTTAAGTACAATCTTGATACACTTTATTTTACGCTACTTATCCCTGTGTAATATTAGGTAATTGCAATGTAATTAGGAAGCTACCGCATGCATTTAAGCTGTGAACTTGGGAGTTAGGCCTAATTCAAACTAAAGTACATATGATAAGGTTTGTAGATACACATGAAGTACACTTAAGTACAATCTTGATACACTTTATTTTACGTATCTTATCCCTGTGTAATATTATGTAATTGCAATGTAATTAGGAAGCTACCGCATGCATTTATGCTGTGAACGAGGGAGTTAGGCCTAATTCAAACTAAAGTACATATAGATAAGGTTTGTAGATACACATGAAGTACACTTAAGTACAATCTAGATACACTTTATTTTACGTAGCTTATACCTGTGTAATATTCTGTCAATTGAATGTAATTAAGAAGCTACTGCATGCATTTATGCTGTAAGCTAGAGGGTTAATTCAGATGGATAAGGTATGTAGACACACACGAAGTGCACTTAAGTACAACGTTGATACACTTTATTTTATAAGGTACAAAATGACCATGTGTGTTACATTTGTTACATGTACTTACCGTAGTGATAACAGTAAATTATGCATAATTACATGCAACTAACCCTCAACCAAACCCTAATCCTACCCTAACCCTATAGTAAGTACATGTAGTTAACTATTATTACTCAGTACTTAAATATATACTTACACTGTAACAATGACACCTTAAAATAAAGTGTGACCACATATTTAAGTACTTGTTACATTGTACCAAGTCGGTAACACGTATGTAACCGACTCGGCCTGTTACATATGTGTAACAGTAGCTACCTAATACATGAGTGTAATTACAATCTGTAAGTTCATAACGATTGTTCCATAACTTAGTTACATGTTAATTACATTTTGTTACATGTTATTACAATGTCTGCTACTAAGTAATTAATTAAGTAATTACTCTGTATCACGGACACCGTAAAATAAAGTGTTAACTAGTGCTGGGCCGTTATCGGCGTTAACGTGCTGCGTTAACGTGAGACTCTTATCGCGCGATAAAAAAAATATCGCCGTTAATCTAAGTTGGGTTGGGATCATAAATAGCATTTTCGAATATCGTTATTTTCGCGCAATTCTAGTGTGTAGTATGACATACATACTTGACGCCGCGCCTACTGTCACAGATCGCGCAGCAGGGTATTTTTTCCTGTCAGGGACACAAGGTGTACTTTTACTTTGTTATGTTGGGCGACGTTCCTCTCGTTACTTTATGTTAATGCAATACGTTGTTAAATGAGTTCATTCCAAGCGCGCTGTATCCTTTGTATGGGTTGAGCGATGCTCATTTACAAATGAATCACTCTTTTGAGTCGATTCTGTTCAAAGACTTCAGCTGCGTCCCAATGTGCATACTATCCATCCTAAATAGTATGTGACATTAGTAATTTTCAATACTATTTAGGGCATAGTATGCACATTGGGACGCAGCTTTCATCAAACAAGTTGTCAGATCTGTTAAAACGGTTCGCGAATCAGTTGATCTGTTCAGTTCCTCACGCACTGAATCGTCTGAACTCAGAAGCGCTTTCAATTCACACTCGAGGAGTCGTAAGTAACAGGAAGATTTAAGAACATCAAGAGCGTTGGATGAAGTGGCCGTGGATCTACAGTTTAGTCTAGTGAAAGCAAATCTGCAAATGCATCATATCTTTGCCAGCGATGAAGATCTTTATTAGTTGAACATCTTCGTAAACTGTCCGTGAATGAATGATTCCACAGGACGATTCGAGTTCATTTCATTCAGGTAATACATTTTACAACCAAACAGATTATTACGCCACGATAGCACTACTAAAAAGTATGACATTATCCGGTTTTTGGACATAACAGTTACATTAATTTATAGGCTACAAAAAAACGCTTCAGGGCGTCGGTGCACTGGTTAACAGGTTTAAATAAGCTACCATTGTCCACAGTTTATGAAATGAACACCCGCCATCCTGCGGTAATGTGTGTGTATTGCGCAGTGGCATAATCACACGAATAGTTTACATTGATTGAAACTAATTTGTTTAAAAAGGAGGCTATTGCAGTAACAAGGCAGGTTTACATAAAATCATTATGACATATGATGACATTATTTTTTGATCTAACGAGCATTGGCGATGCAAAAACAGACTGTTGTGCGCATTGTTTTTTTTTCTTCCAATTACTATGTTAAAAAACCCCGAAGAGAACATGTTACTTGTTCAATTAATAAACAGTTTGATGACAAATCGCTAAAGATGAAATTGGCCTCCCTTTCTGTCATTGCGTTTTTTTTTTTTGTTTTTTTTTTTAACGATATTCGACTTTTGCTCCTCGATTGTCAAATGGCATTTTTGGCAGAAATGCACATCCCTATGCGAGGTGAACTATTCTCAAAGACTTACTTTTAGTCATTATTTGGGTAGCACACATATTATAAATGCCTTCGGGAGAATTCAAATGAGCCATTTTAATCTAGATTAATCTAGATTAATTTTAAAATTAATCTAGATTAATCTAGATTAAAAAAATTAATCTATGCCCACCTCTAGTGTTAACACACGCAGGGTAGCTGCACAGCAAACATATAGCAGAGCGTCTAGCGCGCTCATTGGCTGTGCTGCGGCAACTGCACGTACCTATGGCGAGTCGTCTAAGATGCAAGAACCAATCAGGTTAGTTCACGCCAGAGCGTGTCTGAGCCCGCCAGTATGGGCGTGGCTTATAGCTATATAAGCCCCCATTTTCGCCATAGAATTCAGATTTAATCTTCTTCAGCAAGTTCCACTTCGCTGACCTCCGGTTTGAGAAGCCTTCACCGCTGCCGTCGAAAAGCCTTCAGCAGAACGTAGCGACCTGCTAAGCAGTTTTGAGGACAACGGCTTCCTGGTCTTCGAATGGACGCCACCTTATACTCGCCATTCTGCTGTGCCATCCGGCACGCATATATCCTTTTAAAAGCAAAACTAGTGTGTTCGGCGTTACAAACTCACTTTCTAAAAGAGCAAGTTTCCAGGCGTTGTTTCAAATGCCTTGAGACACCGGCGTCTTGTGCAGAGGCCCTCTCTTCGGCGCAGATCTGAGAGTATGAGAGAATTCCCCCTCGAAGAAAAACTGGCTGCACGCCTTTGCTTCCGCTGGTCAAGCTGCTTCGGCTCTTTACGACAATGATGAGAACGAGGATGAAGACCAGCCAGCACCACAAGCAAAGGGGCCCACCACAAAGGTGAAGCCAGCAGCCAGGCTAACCACCTGGAAGAAAGTTGACCTGGACAACCAAACCCTGCCTGAGTACCAGCACTTTCCCCCTGACTTCATTGAGACTCCATATAATTACTTCAGCAGGTACTTCAGCCCCCATGTCATCAACCATAGAACATACCAAACCAACTTGTATGCAACCTAGAAGGACGTCAACGCCACCTTTACCACCACTGAAGATGAGATGATAACCTTTGTGGCTATCCTGCTCTACATGGGGATTTCTGAGCTGCCCTCCAATGATGACTACTGGGCACCAGAGACCAGAGTCCCTCAAGTTGCAAAACTCATGTCGCCTAAGAGGTTCAGGCTGATGAGAAGGCTTGTCCACTTTAATGACAACACCCAGATCCCTGGAACCATCGACAGATTCTTCACAGTCCGGCCAGTGTTCAGGCTACTGTTTAATGCCTACTGAGTGAGCTACAGACCCCCAAGCATACCGAGACCTTCTTGAGAGGTGGTCTCGATACGCTTTCAAACAAACTCTGGAGCGGTTCGTTTGTCTCTGTGAGACAACCACTTCTCTCCTCCCTGTACTTCAAGCCCCTCTCTTTATACTCCTTTTTCCCAGGCATGTGGTTCAATGAAGCACTACTCATTGGCTTCAGCTGGCGCTCATTATGGTCGGCGGCCATGATGTGTATACCCAAAGCCGGCTCGGTGTTACACCGGCATTTCTTCCCCCTGGAAACGAGTCAACAAAATTTTTTTGGTTCCTGGTTTGTTCACCCGGTGACATCAACACTGTCTCACCCCCTTTGTTGGTTGTGTGTTCCAGGGGCGGGTTTATGTATATTTTAGGGTTTGTGATGTCACTAACCCAGGAGGAAGCTTGTGTAGTCCCTACCAGCTGTTTGTTGTAGTCTTTTAAAAGCGATTTCTGTAAAAGAAAATATCTCTGCTTGGAACTTTGAGCATTGTAACTTTGCAGATGTTGTTTATACTCAAACATCAACATTACACACTAACTAAAGTTAGAAAAGTGAAATCATAATCAACCACCCCTTTAAGTTTATACATGTTTGATATAATGAATATAATTATAATGAATGACTTGGAGATGGGCAATATGCCCAAAATCTTGTATCACAGTTTATGTCCGTTAATATCACCCTAACTTTATAGGGTAACCATACATAGGTCTACTCTTTAGTGGTGTTCAAAACCATTGTGGACGTTATCGAGTGCACTCATTCAATCCCACAATGATCCGTAATAACGACTGTACAACTGATGTATGCTAAACAGCTAGAGTATACCCATAATGCACTGTGAGAGTCACACGCTAAATGAATTCCCGCTTCTGACCAGAAGATGGCGCTGCGGCTGAATCGTCTGTCTATCCGTTTTCCAAGCCGCTGGTCCAATCTGGTTACAGCGTATACCATACAGGTATAAATTAATTTTGAATTGATTATTTAATTGTTTAATTATGGTTTAACATAGTTTCCATGACAGAGTGATACATATTTTCATCTTACTACTGGAGCTGCCAGTTTGCTAAGTATCAAGTAATAATTAAACGGTAAGCCGAGTTTGCTCACCTGTTTTCATTCACTCCTTTAAGTGGACTATATTAGTTAGTTGAGTAATATAGGGGATAGTGAATGAGGGTATAGAGGGTGATGTCGAACACAGCTCTAATTTTGTATAGCATCAAATAACTAATTAAAACCAAACTTGTCAGAAAAACGAACATTTGAACATACAGTGGCGTGATAAGAACTGCCTGAAATGACAGAAATTTTATTTGACATGATATTTTATTTTTATTTTTCCCATCTGCTAACATGGAGTGGGCGGGTTTTATGACCTATACTGCAGCCAGCCAACAGGGGGCGATCGAGATGTTTTGGCTTTACTGTCATGTCTCCATCATACAGTCTATGCTCCTAACCTGTATCGGATGTGCTCGTGACACCAGCCCGCCATTAAAACAAAAGAAGACCTGTATCTGCCAAGGGGGTAATCCATCAACCGGAAACTGAAGCCTCTCTGGGCGCTGCCATTGCAGCTGGCTATCACCTGCTGTTAGCATTCCATTGACTCCCATTCATTTTGGCGTCACTTTGACAGCGAATAACTTTACATCGGTGACATCCAAAGACTCCATTTGTCCATTATTTATTTCTAAAGAAACACGACAATGTATAAAAGGCTCCACTACTGTGTATCTTACGTTATGGCTGATTTAGAAGCCGCTTTTGTAAATATAGGCTAATGACTGCCTCATAACACCGCGACTCTCTGGCGCACGCAAGATCAATGACCGTATAGACAGAAGTAGAAGCTCCCGGGCAATCGGGGGGACGTGGAGGCATACAGTTAAGGGAGAAGCCCATAGATAGTCATAAAGATGCTCCTGCTGCGAGCTCATGGACAGCTAGTACTTACGATCTCCGGCTCTGCAAGATTCGGAAGGGAATGATTAAGATTTCGGCTGGCGCAGCTACTAGGTTGCTCACGTCACATCTCCGTCGTCAAGCTCAGTTTGAGCATGCGCAGTACGCTTGGCTATCAGGAAGTGAGTGCTTCTAAAGGGCTTCAGTTTTCTCCGTTGAAATCTATGGGGTCGCTCTGTCCATTTCTTTTACTGTCTATGGTATCTGCATGATTTTATACATTGCACAGCTGCCCCATGATTGGCTGATTAGACAATCGCACGAACAAGGCGGTGTAAGGTGTTCCTGATAGTTACAGCTGAAGTGCTTGGTGAGTGTACACACTGAGCACTTCATACATGACCCAAAGTCATGATCACAATCTAAATTTGACCAAATGTGTACTGCCCAATCTAAGATAAATCGATGGGGGCAAGGTGATTTGTGAGCAAATTTTAACTCTGTGCTACAGTACCATATAGATTGTTAAAAGATCAGTCTTATTCTACTCTTCTATTGATATATTATTTTTGCAGGATTGTGCCACACCCACTAACGTTGAAGGAATTGTGACGCCACACCTCGTTTGATTGTCCAAGGTAATGTTGATGTCTTCCTCATGTTTAATGTATTTTAAAGGTGAACTAAGTAACGTTTTTACCTTAACCGAACAGCTTTGGAGTCATTGTATTGTTTATATTACTGATTTCGTGTTGAATGGTGGTCGTCCCCTGTTGGCTGTGAGCGGAAAAAAAGCACTTGCAACTTTGAGCCGGCGTCCCGCCGGCCGCAGCATCTGGAAGTGTCGCGTGATATCAGGTCTCGCGATGTAACTAATTGCTTTACGGCAAGAAAGATCTGCTAAAATGAGCATCAAACAGAAATAACCCGGCGCCGTATACATGTGGTGTTCGAGGCGCACATACAATACAGACTGCCGACAGTTCAACAGGGCGCGCACAGCTCTTAAAGTATGGAGATATTATTGTGTCTTTATTACATGCGAGAAAATAAATGATCTGAGAGAGAAAAATAAAAGTTTGATAGAAAAAGTTATCACACTGATAGCAAAAAAGCATTTCATGAGAGAAAAAAGAATATCTGAGAGAAAAAGTTTTCATATCAATAGCAAAAAATAATATTTGAGACTAAAAAAAGTTTTGAGAGAAACTATTTTCTCAGAACATAAAAAAAATATTTCTGAGAAAAAATAATCTCTCTCAAAAATACTTTGAAAAAAATCTTAAATATATATTTTTTGCTATCAGTGTGAAAACATTTTCTCTAAAAAAAAAAGTGTTTCTCTCAAACCGCTTTTCTTTGCTCTCGATGCAATTTTTTGCTCTCGTGTCAGGATTTTGCTTTCACTGTGAAAATTGTGTCATGGGCGGGGCCACGTTCTTTTTTTCCTTTTGGAACGCTCCTATTGGCCAGTCGGGTGAGCATCGTCTTGTCTTGTTGGGAGTCAACTGAATCATTACACCATTGTTCGGTTCACCTAGATAGATGCCTCCTCCGCCTTTAGATTCTCTGCCCGAGGTCGGGTCTTTATTTCCAGTGAATCCCGTCACTATCCTCGGGCCGGGCCTTTGATCTAGAGACGTGGACTCCCACCCTCTATGCTCCCAACGCAAAAGAGTGCGGCGCTGGACTAGATTTGATGGCCGAGCGCGAGCGCGGCTGCGGGCTGTAATGCACTCACTCTGTGTGTGAGGATTCAGGGAGAATAAAACGATTCGTGGGACTCCCGCAAACTAGACATTTCTATGAATATAACATATATAAACAAATACATTTTTATTCATCTGTTGCAGAAAAGCAACAAGAACAACTAAAACAAAATACAAATGATTTAAAGGCCAGAGTTTCGTTTTATAACATGTTTGCAACATGGAGCGATGTAGCCATGCAATCATAGATATGTGTCGATTTCTTGAACGCAACAGCCTTAAGATACGACTCCCCTCACTGCTCAAAAAGGACGTTTTGTTCAGAGCTGAATTCTGTATGCTGGCAAATCGTCTAATTATAACAAACAAAGTGTATACGGTATATTATGAAAGATTCATTGTGCAGTCAGCTTCATTGATAATAACAGAGATGTGTGAGATCGCGATGAACTGATGTCAGCTTTAGGGATTATTATGGGAGCACGGATTCAGTCATGCCAAACCATGCACGCAGTCGCTGCTTGCTTTTATGTTATAACAGTGGTTTGTGTGTTAATGCTTTAATAAATAATTTATCAGGAGCATTTATGCTGATGTGTATGATGGCGACACGTAGGCTTACTTGGAGGTGCAGAACAGAGGAGGAGGAGGAGAAAGTAACATGGAAAGTAGTTGAGAACATCAGTTATAACGACCCACATATTAAAATGGTCGGGTTTAAATCGGGCTCGGGCTCATAATTATAGTTAATGTGTCGGGCCGGGCTCGGACACAACGGGCTCGGGCTTGATTTTTTTGGGCCCGATCTAAGCTCTAAGTTGAGCACGGACACTCCGATGTTTGGGTAAGTTGATGACACACACAACTGGATGTTAGCTGGCTGAGCAATTTCAGCATCACTGAAGATTAAACATTAAAAATAGCACTCATATTCATGAATGAATATTATTAGCTTGCTAATCGCTAAAGCTAATTATTAATTAGCCATCATGCTAGGTTGAGTGCTATCTTTTAATGTTGTTTAATCTTCAGTGATGCTGAACTTGCTCAGCCAGCTACCCATCGATCGAGTTGTGTGTGTCATCAACTTACCCAAACATTGGAGTGTCCGTGCTCAACAACTAGGCAGATGCGGCATCTATCTGTGAACCGAACGCGAAGGGACGCGAACAATGGTGTAATGATTCATTCAGTTCGACTCCCAAGACAAGACGATGCTCACCTGACTGGCCAATAGGAGCGTACCAAAAGGAAAAAAAGATCGTGGCCCCGCCCATGACACAATTTTCACAGTGAAAGCAAAATCCTAACACGAGAGCAAAAAATTGCATCGAGAGCAAAGAAAAGCGGTTTAAGAGAAACACTTTTTTTTTAGAGAAAATGTTTTCACACTGATAGCAAAAAATATATATTTAAGATTTTTTTTCAAAGTATTTTGATAGAGATTTTTTTTCTCAGAAATAATTTTTTTTATGTTCTATGAGAAAATACTTTCTCTCAAAACTTTTTTTAGTCTCAAATATTATTTTTTTGTTATTGATATGAAATCTTTTTCTCTCAAATATTCTTTTTTCTCTCGTGAAATGCTTTTTTGCTATCAGTGTGATAACTTTTTCTCTCAAACTTTTTTTTCTCTCTCAGATCATTTATTTTCTCGCATGTGATAAAGACACAATAATATCTCCATATTAAAGGGGCCACACCTTATTTCCACTCGTTACAGCTTTCATCCTTCTGAACAGGTACCAGTGTACATGGGGAGGGGATCAGGCCGTAAGTGCAGAGACATCTCTGCGTGCGGGATATTTACGACAGTACAAGTATCCCACAGCGACTCTAGGGGTCACTGTTTGACAAAAACGGAAATCCTGCATAGTGCTGCATTGTCAAGTCGTCCACAGATTTGTTGTGAGCAGTTTCATGTAGGAAGTAGGAACTATTTTCTTTCTATCGATAGTCCCTACATGAAACTAGTGTGTGGTCGTTCTGGTGCAATCGCTGCCGTCGAAGTTTGGGTTTAGTACGATTTTTAATTAAAGTTCTCCAGTTTACCGACGCTGAATTATTTGATCAAAAACACAGTAAAACAGTAATATTGTGAAATATTAATACAATTTTAACATAACTGTTTTCTATTTGAATATATTTTAAAATGTAATTATTCCTGTGATGCAAATTATCCGTCAGAAATCATTCTGATTTGCTGCTCAAGATTTATTTTAAAAGGTTTAAAGGGGGACGCCACAAAACTTTTTTATTTATTTATGTTTTACTTCTAAGATAAACAGACACAGTAAGGACTCATAAGGGCATGTTTACATTTATTTATGGTTTGATTTCCATCCGGGACATAACAGCATTCTCTGCAAAAAAAAAAAAAAAAAAAAAAAACAGTTCAAAAGCGGTCAGCAGAAAAGATGATGACATGCATAAAACAGAGTTCAAAACAATCGAAAGACAGTCCAAAAGCAAGCATGTTTATTTTTCTCATACCCATTTGAAGTCATTTAGTGTAAAAATATATATATATATATAATCTATGACTATATACAATTCTGTAATAAAAAAATCCAACTTCCATTTAGTCAAAGGTTGATTATTTTAAGTTTCACATAAAATGTAGTATGAGCAACATAAAACAAACAGCAATGACTTGCAATATCAAGTTTGGTGTTGAGGGTCCTACTAACATGCTCAGTTTGATCACTGACCAAAAACACTGATTATTCATGTGCATTATCAAAGCATGGGGACTTAAAAATGTGTTATTCAGAATTAACAGATTCAGAATGTAGTTTCCAATAAGATTTGTTATGTTTAAAGTTACAATTAGAGTGTTCTGTTCAGTTAGGTTTCTTCCAATGTACTGTAATGAGCATACTTGTGTATCACCTTGTTGAACAAACTGAAAAGGTTATTTCTTTACTCCAAAACTAGTTAGACAAGATAGACATAAAATACGCAAATTTAGCCACCTTTCCTGATCTGATTTTTTTTATATACATTTGTTACCTAGTAGTTAGTGAGATTAAAAAAATGGTGAAATATTTCATTTGAAATATTACTTGTATCCATTTTGCAGGTCCAATACCTGCCTACTTTTTAAGAAATGTACTTAGGGTGACCAACTGTCCTGTTTTCCCAGGACATGTCCTGTTTTCATATAACAATATAACAAATTTCTATCCATACAGAGGAGGCATAACCTACTTTAAATGTATTGAAATTAATAAGGTTTCTTTGAGTAAACTACGAGTATCATTTGAGTAGGCCTATCTGTTTGCCGGGCCTAGTGTCCTGTTTTTTCAGGACAAAATATGGTCACCCTAAATGTACTAGCATGTTTAGATATACAGTGAACTTTAGTTCTCTTCATACACTCTGTAAATTACTGGGAATTATTATTTTAAAAAGTTGTGCTCATTCCTCGTTGTGTTCCTGCACACCTGAGTATGGAAAGCAATACATTCGCTCCAAACAGGAAGTATAACAACCAAGTGTTGTAAAACAAACTGAGGCTTTGAACTAATATTTAGGCGAGAGCTCCCTCTGGTGGGCTGGAGAGAGAGCTGCATGCCACAGAATCTCATGTCACAAAATTTCATTGTCTAGGAACTGGATTGATTTGTTTTAGGATTTTGAAGGGACCAACATACCTGGGACTTGGGGCCACTTAAGCCCTGATTGAGAGCATATTATTTAAGATGGCTGATAACTGCAGTTCCCATACCAGTGGTGGCTGGTATCCTATTATGTAGTCTCATTGGAACTCGTCTATTCCACATCCATAATTACTTCTTCATCTGAACACTATACCTGAGCACTATCTGCATTATTTCCAAAACCACTGACCCCATTCGTGGTCCTGATTTTACAAGATTAATTTCATATGTTGAGAACCATGAGCTCAGAATGTAATGGAATTTTGATAATTATTGATTGCAAGGTTGGACACTTAATTAAAATAAAAATTTATTAAATTTGATAATTATTTCTATTGTCTTTGAAATAGTTAAAGTGTACTGCTGAATTTACTGACAACCGTTTATAGTAAATTGAAAATACACTTAAATGTAATTTCTATTGAAAAGAATGTCATGTATCTCAATATATTTGCAATTACACATTTGCAATTTAGTACATTAGAAATATTATTCAAACTTTAAATGTAATATTGAATAACACTATGGTTAAAATTACATTCAACTAAATATCGGAATGTAAAGTAATTTGTCAAAGGGAATCTATAATGCTTAATTATCTATAATGCTTAACATGTTTTAGTATGATTGTCAGCACTGTACTTTTGAACCACAATTAAAGATTAATCAAATATAATGACTTAAAATGTATTTTAGGGCTCTTTTTAAAAGTGTTAAGAAACATAAAAGTGTTCTCTCTTTAAGTACATTTATTTGGCCTTTCATTACATTAATCTGATATATTATCTGCGAGTACAGATTTTTATTTTACTTTTAAGACTTAAAGTACACTACAAGTGTTCAATACAATTAAGTGGATTTCTTTTGCATAATGGAAAGTTTAAGGACATTTGGCAACATACATCAAATTTTGATTAATATCAACATTGCTGTAGTTAAAAGAAATCATACTGCAGACCGCATAAGTCAATCATTGACTGCAGATTTCTGGAAGAGTCTTATTACCATCTAAAAACACATAAGCCACACAAGTAGCATTTAAGGTTTTGCGAACCATTTAATATTTGCAACATTTTAATTCACAACAGTCTTATTTAAAATAAGAGTAAAATATTAGGAGAATAACATTTCCCAAACATGCTCACCAATCACACACTGGTCCAGCCGACCAATCAGAGCACCTTGTGCTTTTCAGAAAGAGGGGCTTCATATAGACAGAAACCAAACAGATTGTTACTGGCAGATGGGAAGAGAGGTGCTGCAATATAAAATATTTCAAAAATGTGTTTATTGAACATTAAAGCATGAAACCTTTTCTAGAAGGGTTAGGGTAATTAAGCATTACAGATTCCCTTTTACAAATTACTTTACATCCCGATATTTACAAGAATTTACAAACAGCTTTTTGTGATTGCTGTTTGTTAACGTAGTGTCTTTCACTAACCTGATAACTGTAATTGGAAACTACATGTAGCCATTGTGAATTCAAGCCTGAATTATTGATCAGAGGGACAGTTGCAGTAGTAACCATCCTTTTTTCCCCACTGTTAGACAGTGAACATGTCTAAGAAGGTCAAGGTAAGGAAATGGTCTCCGTTTCATTTGTAATGGCCATGTATATTTATATTTTTATGCACTTAGTGTCGGGGCTAGGGTGAGAATGTGTGCATATGTTGGTGTGCATCTAAGTAACCATATAAAACTTTTTGTCTTAAGAGTACAGCAGTACATGTCTTCTTTAAGACTTTCTTTCATGCCATAGACAGCATACAAGAAATATGTGATTATAAAAGAATGTTGGTGTAATGTAGCCTGGCAAGCCAGACCTACATCAAGATGTTAGGTCTGGGAACTCACAATTGGCTTACCACAAACCTTTCAAACTCCCTCTGCACGCAATAGGATAGCGCTACAACCAACCAGAGCAACGAACGTGTGACGATCTGCGGCTGGAGTGCCCGCTTCAGCCTCTGGGGGGCACTCCTTCCTAGTTTATTGTTTCCTTTATGTTTTACCCTGGACTGATTATGGTTGATTTTATGCACCTGTGTTTTATTATCTTGTTTAGTGCACCTGTCTTAAGCCTGAGTTTTCCCTTTGTTCATTGCTGAGTATTGTAAGTGTCATACTGCATCCTGAGCGTTTTGCTAGTTCCTAGTTTCTTCGTGTTTTCAAGTTTCACAGTTCCTGGACTCCCTGCCTGTATCTGGTTTTCCCGTTTGCCTAATCCCTGCATTGTATGTTTGCTGATCTGGACTGCTTACCTGGTTTTGACCCCTGCCTGTTTCCCTGTACCTGTCTCTGGATTCTCCTCTCAATAAAGCCTGCATTTGGATCATCTCTGTCCTTGTTCCACCGTGCAGTTTCATGACAGAATACTCAGCCACCACTGATCCAGCGGCTGAGAGAAATACGGACCTCGTCATGGATCCTACAGCGCAGATTGTAAGCTTCCGTCAAGGAGAACGTCCTCTCAAGGATTTTGTGACGGATTTTTTGAAGCTATCTCGTCGTCAGTCCTACTTAGATGATTTTTGTTTAATGATGTTCTTTCGGGGAGGACTGTCTGAACCGCTCGGCTCTGCTATACCGTTTCCGAGCTCAAGCTGGACTCTTACCCAATATATTGATCTGGCCCTTTCCATGAGCGGTTCGCTTTTCACTGTGGAGTTTTTGGAACTTTTCCTTCACAAAAGACCCGACGATTCGCCGTTGTACAAGGTAACGTTACCCACTGAATCCACGCATCAAGTGTCTCCCGGAGAATCAGCGCTTCACACACGCTCCACCGAGTCTACCGAGTCAAGTGAGTCTACCGAGTCAAGTGAGTCAAGTCCGCCTGCCGTGTCAAGTGAGTCAAGTCCGCCTGCCGAGTCAAGTGAGTCAAGTCCGCCTGCCGAGTCATTTCCGCCTGCCGAGTCAAGTGAGTCAAGCCCGCCTGCCGAGTCAAGTGAGTCAATTCCGCCTGCCGAGTCAAGTGAGTCAATTCCGCCTGCCGAGTCAAGTGAGTCAATTCCGCCTGCCGAGTCAAGTGAGTCAATTCCGCCTGCCGAGTCAAGTGAGTCAATTCCGCCTGCCGAGTCAAGCGCCACCGAGTCAAGTGAGTCAAGTGAGTCAAGTGAGTCAAGCGCCACCGAGTCAAGTGAGTCAAGCGCCACCGAGTCAAGTGCCATATCAACTGAATCAAGCCCAGTGACTCGACGTCGCAGGAGGAGGAGGACTCGTTTGGCTCGCCAGGCTCCGGTGAGCATACCCAGACTCCACGCCCTGCCGGCCCCGCCTCTGCGCCTCGCCCTGCCAGCCGCGCCTCTGCGCCTCGCCCTGCCGGCCCCGCCTCTGCGCCTCGCCCTGCCGGCCGCGCCTCTGCGCCTCGCCCTGCCGGCCCCGCCTCTGCGCCTCGCCCTGCCGGCCCCGCCTCTGCGCCTCGCCCTGCCTGCGCCCTTCGAGCACCTTCCTCCCGTGGATTTCCCCAAGTATTTTTTGGGGGGGGGCAGGAGGTACCCTGTGAGGGCCATGGAGACGACGTCGACATGGACCTCGTCCGAGTCTCCTCCGCCCTGGCTCCCTTTCGAGTGTGCTCCGCCCTGGCTCCCTTTCGAGTGTGCTCCGCCCTGGCTCCCTTTCGAGTGTGCTCCGCCCTGGCTCCCTTTCGAGTGTGCTCCGCCCTGGCTCCCTTTCGAGTGTGCTCCGCCCTGGTCGCCCACGCTCCACGGCCCAGGCCCGCCTTGCCTGTGTCCTGGTCCTGTTCCCCTGCACGGGCCTGGCCCTCCATCCCATCCCCCGTCGACCTCCCTCCGGAACTCTTAGGAGCGTCTGGAAGCCGCTCCTTAGAGGGGGGGTTATGTGACGATCTGCGGCTGGAGTGCCCGCTTCAGCCTCTGGGGGGCACTCCTTCCTAGTTTATTGTTTCCTTTATGTTTTACCCTGGACTGATTATGGTTGATTTTATGCACCTGTGTTTTATTATCTTGTTTAGTGCACCTGTCTTAAGCCTGAGTTTTCCCTTTGTTCATTGCTGAGTATTGTAAGTGTCATACTGCATCCTGAGCGTTTTGCTAGTTCCTAGTTTCTTCGTGTTTTCAAGTTTCACAGTTCCTGGACTCCCTGCCTGTATCTGGTTTTCCCGTTTGCCTAATCCCTGCATTGTATGTTTGCTGATCTGGACTGCTTACCTGGTTTTGACCCCTGCCTGTTTCCCTGTACCTGTCTCTGGATTCTCCTCTCAATAAAGCCTGCATTTGGATCATCTCTGTCCTTGTTCCACCGTGCAGTTTCATGACAGAACGGTTGTGGATGCATGCGTTTTCCCATCAGGGTATCCGGGCGTCTAAACTCCTAACACATCTTCCTTTTTTAAAAATGACTTAAGTGACATTCTCTTAACTCCAAGTCCTCCAGTCGCGGCCAAAGGCGATTTGAAAGACCGCTGTTCACCAGCAGCAGCGGCCATCTTTGTTTTCAAGTAGTAGGGAATTCACGTGGAACTGTCACAACTCTGCCGTCATTATGTTAAGCCCGCCCACCAACTCTATACACGATGTGATTGGCCTGACTAGAGTTTGGTTTTTCCAGCTCGAAAGCCAACGGAGAGTTGCTAGACTACACTGGCTGCAAAATAATTTTTGCTGCCGCTAGGGTGCGTCTAGATTTCTAGGCTAGATGTAATTTCTAGATTGTATCATATTGTAAACTCAGTAAATTAAGAAACAAAGCATAACTGTATTAGCTGAATAACAATCTGAATAGTTTTAATTTGGGTTAAATCAGAACACTGTGCAAAACTAACTGAGCATCCAACTCAAACAAAACACACATCAAACGTAGCATTAGCAAAAAAGCACGCCTTAACTGAGCATCCAACTCAAACAAAACACACATCAAACGTAACACAGATCAAACGTAGCATTAGCAAATGTCCAACAGAGGAAGGAAGGAGAGGGCGTAGGCAGAGGATGAGGTGCTGGCAGAGGAGACAACCCAGGACGAGGGAGGATCCAGGGAGGAGACGACGGCAGGAGGAGCCAGTAAGTGACCCTAAACCATGCTACCAGGAAGATGAAACCAGGGAGTCAACTGACAGAGGCGGAGCTGGTCGAGGTGGAGACCCGGGCGGAGCCGAAGAAACCGGGCAACACCAAAGGACCTGGAAGCCAAGGCAGAGCCATAATGATGAGTGCCCGTTGTGGACTGAGGCGGAGCCGGTGCTGGTGCTACTGAGGACTAAGGCAGAGCCAGAGGGAAGGAGGAGCACGACGGAGCTGAAAAGGTGGAGAGACTTCACCTTGCAAGCTGAAAAGCTTTCAGCTCTGTCAGGCTCCTCCAAAGGCCAGAAGTCTGTGGTGTAGGCAGAGCCACAACTGACCAAGATGGAGCCGGAGGGACTAGGGAGCTTGGTGGAGTCATAAGGACGATGGTCGCAGGTGGAGCCGAGTGAGTGAGGAACCAGAATGATGCTGACTGGTGGACGGGCAGAGGTAGATGGCGGGCATGGTGGTTCGAGGTGGAGCCAAGGGGTTGACACACCAGGGTAGAGCTAGTGAACTGGAAGTCCAAGGCAGATCCGAGCTGCTAGGAGGAGCCAACGAAGGAGGAGCCGAAGGGAGCCAGCGGAGACAGGGCCAAAGAACTGGCTAGCATAGGAAGACTGTTATGAGACAGCCTCCTTGGCCAATACATGACAGACAGAGTTCTCAGACAGCTTTATTGACTGATACATGACAGACAGAGAGCCTTGGCCAATATTGGACAGGTAGAGACGCTGGTAGTCGGAGACTGGGTGGTAGCATCATCAACAACTCTGAAATGGTTCCGGGGCGACGAAACAAGCTTGGTGTTGGGTAACAAAACAGGCTTGAAGCTTGATGGAACAAGCAGAGTGGAAAAGACTTCAGATGGAACTGAAACATATAAACAGCAGGATGGGACTGGCAGGGAAGGAGGTTGCTCAAGGACCGAAACAAGGAGGAGAACTGGCTCAATGTCACTCAAGTTGATCAGCCTCTCCAGGCAGTCCAATTCCACCAAAATTCCCTCTTGGATGGTTATGTTCATTACATGTCTAGCGATGTATGTTTATGCTGACAAATAATTGAATAATGGTTTGTGTTTTAAAAAACGTCTATTGCGTGTCATTATGTGTAGCGAGTTTGGCTCATGGGATGTATACGTTTCACCCTTTTGAACTTCCGTTAAGGGAACATAGCATTGATGCTCCCTGGTTTTAACGGTGCATTGTGGGACTTTTTAGAGAACGAACGTTTCAGTGCACTGGAAGGATTTTGCGATTGAGATTAAAAAAATAAATATAGCCGACTACCTTGATCAGTGCCCATAAACTAGGGAGCTGATTGAGACACACCCATTAATTAACACAGGAAACTGAACAGGAAATCCAAATCAAACAAAACTCAAACAATCAAAAGATCAGACGTAACACTTCAAATGTTAGTAGGATTTTTACATCAAAAACAGATAACGGTGATTAAAAATAATTGTCCATTTTTTTTAAAAAAAGAAATTTTTTGGCTCTCTGAATTTATATATATTTGCATATGAAATAAGCATTGTGTGTTTGGAACCGTTTTGAAGACTCATCCACCAGAGTTTTTTTAATGATAACAATTATACTTAGGTTCAAGACTATTTTCCAAGTATACTTTGTCAAGATACTACTAGTATACTTGTAAGTGTACTTCAATACTACTTGGGACTAAATTGGTCCAATTTTAGTTTATAAAAAGTACTTGTATGTATAGTTTACAGCACACTTTACAGCACACAAGAAATGTTGACGTAAACTATTATTGTTACACTTAAAGTACAGTTATAAAGTATAAATTATTATACATTTAAAGTGGCCGTTAGTTTCAAGAAATATTGAAATATACTTAATATTATATTAGTAGTACCTTGGTTTTGTGAAAAAATAATTATAAAGAAATTACAAGTATAACGTTATATTAAACATGAAATTATGAAGTATTTAGAGTATTTTCTTGTAAAAATTACCCAATAATCTATTTTATTTACTTCAACAATTTGTTGCATACTTAGTTGAACTTTGTAAAGTTCCTTAATAAAATTAATTTGAAGATTTTTTTTTGTAAAGGATGCCCTGCCTTGACCTAATGTTTGCGCTCAGTCAAATTACACTTTTATTCAAACACACTCCTAAAAACAAAAGTTTTTTATTTGCATTAATGGTTCTATCAATGGAATCTTTCCTTTCCCCAAAAGGTTCTTTATAGTGGAAAAGGGTTATTTACATTATTATTCTTTACTCTGAGGGGAAACAAATTGTTCTTTTATGAATAAAACTTTCTCAAAACCACTTTTGAGGGCAATTTTTAGGGGGAGGAGTTTGGCAACTCATAAGGGAGAGCAAGAGGACAAGCGTTTCTCTATTGATTTTCTTTCACATCTGTATAATTTTGTTCAGATTCAGAATACGTAATGTATTAAAGATACATCCCAAATCTGAATTAATGAATTACAGGGCTGTCACTTTAATATGTTTATTAAGTCACCCTTATTTCCATTAAATAATTTTTACTAACCTTTACGTGTGTGACTCCACATGTGGTTATGTGCATGTCTGAGAGAGCATGGGTTGTTTGTGGGATGGACTGTCACAGTGGGTTTTTTTCTTAGCGTGGGAAAGAGAGAGAATTCTGGGTTTAGCAGAGCAACTTGACGTGCTTTTGGGAGGAGAGAGAATGTAGACTAACAGACCATTCATTTTACAAGCACATATTTGAGCCCCTTCAAACTCAGCCCACAAGAGCGAGAGGAAACCGCTCTTCCTTCTCCCCCTTCTCTTACTAGGACTGTTTGTAGAGCAACTGGGTGGAGTAGTGCTCTCTGACACACACATATTGCACACACACACAGACAGATGTTCATAGACATGTACCTCTCAACCAGCGAGGAGTCTGATTTGGTGAGTCCTAAATATCAGTTTTAAGCTGCTTACACACTAGTTTTTGTCAGTCATTGTGACGTTCAACTTCCGTTTTTCTTCTCTTTTAAACAATGCACGGCTCCTTTCTGGAATTTTCTAGGCTAGGATTTTGTGGGTGGGAATAACACATTTCCTGAAAGTTTCCAGAAGACTTTTTTTCACAACCTTGCATTGATGTGTGAATGTGTTAGAGACTGTAAGGGTGTCATTACAAGCCTGTGATTGTCTTAACTACGTATGCGATGGTTTTTTAACATCAAGAATAGAATAAATAGAGCTTTAGTAGGCCATAGTAGCTACATAGACATACTGAACTTAAAGTTTCTAAAGAACTGTCTGCAACTGCTTGGCATGATAAAAGGAATAATAACTAGAAATTAATCTGTAATGTCTGTATTACTTGTTGTACTTTTTCTTTTAAGAGTTTATAACATTCATACACGTTTCCTATTGATTTCGGCATATAGGCCGAAAACATGAATGGTAAACACAATTATAAATTTTTTATTGTATTCTGAATATATTTTTTAATT
This sequence comes from Chrosomus eos, assembly GCA_036326025.1. NCBI lineage: Eukaryota > Metazoa > Chordata > Actinopteri > Cypriniformes > Leuciscidae > Chrosomus > Chrosomus eos. The sequence continues at coordinate 53,472,265 of CM070818.1, forward strand.
TCTTTGTTTAGTGAAAAGGTGTGGAAAATACCATTTAATGCAGTTAATGGGTGCTCCACTTATAATATAAATTTGTGCATTTGTAGTATGTGATTTTGTAGGTGGCTAGACCGAGATAATTCTTGATAAATATTTTTTGCTAGTCATCTCGAGGACAAATAACTACACAACAAATTAAACAGCTTAATATTTAAAGTGTGAGAAAAAGGAAAGACAAGTGAGAAAAAAAGACTAATCACTTGCACTAATAACTGAAACCTTTAAACACTTTAAAATGCAAGCTAATCTCTTAAATCATAGATGTAAGATTACATAGTGACTGACCCAGTGTGTGTGTGAATGTAAATCTGTGGGATTTAGTCAATATGTGTAATTATCCACATTGATGTGTGGTGTTCTAATTTAAAATGACAGAGTGCAACATGGTCGAATACATCAGAGTGAATTTGGGTGTCTGTGTGTGTGTGTGTGTTTCACGCTCTCTAAATTGCCTGAGGAGCACAGCTGAGTCTATGTGTGTGTGTGTGTGTGTGTGTGTGTGTGTGTTTTGTGTGTGTGTGTGTGTGTGTGTGTGTGTGTGTGTGTGTGTGTGTGTGTGTGTGTGTGTGTGTGTGTGTGTGTGTGTGTGTGTGGTGTGTGTGTGTGTGTGTGTGTGTGTGTGTGTGTGTGTGTGTGTGTGTGTGTGTGTGTGTGTGTGTGTGTGTGTGTGTGTGTGAGACAATTAAAAGGGATAAAATAATATGAACATTATATGAATAATATGAACAACAGACTCATTAGAAAAACTTGCCTCTACCTGCATTTCTGCCAAACTACAAAAGCGTACATAGTCACTACAGTTTCGAGCTGAAATTAACATTTAGAGGCAGTAGAACACCAATTTGTATTCTTTTTCACACAAATTATGATTACAAGGGCAGAAATTTCGATTAATGACTTATTTTCACACATTTCCTTGTGCAATATTATGTTATGACCTCAAAACACTTTTACCATATGCATGATTTGTAAACTAATACATTTTGATGGTTGCATCACATCATCAACTCCATATGTACAGCTTTTCTGATATAGTAAACTTGCTCGCTAGCTCACCTGGTGCAGCATTCGGGGTGTCTTTGCGGAGCACTCGGGTACAAGTCCCATATAGAATGTCATGATACTCCACAAAAGAACTCAAATATGTGTGGAAGTAATGGTAGTTGCTTCAGCAAATATTTTATTTTGATAACACTATTTTTTAGTGTAGTGTAGGGTTTAGTGTAGTACATTATTTTCAAACACGGTAAAGCATTAACCTTAGCGTGCTGAACTTTTCAGTTATGAACTTCTGTGTAGGCTATATATATCGCTACTGAACATCTGAACACAAATTTTACGATTAAATGCACATCGACGGATCTTCTTGCGTCTGTTCTTCAAAATGTAATCAAAAGTATATTTCTGCAGGAACGTATAAACTGGTTAATTGTGTCTAAGCAAAGGCATTCGTTTTCAAGACAAGCATTTTGCCTTCACTGCTCAATACCCACAAATTACTGCTGGTTGGCGGGTGTTCATTTCATACTCTGTAAACAATGGTATCTTATTTAATTCATAATATAAATATGTAAACAAGGGTAGCTTATTTAATTCATAATATAAATATAAAAAAACTGGTAATGTCATACATTGTAGTACTGGTATCGTAGCGTAATCTGTTGAATGAATTGAAATTGAATGTAGCTCTACCTGTGGAATCGTTCACAGACAGCATTCACAGATGTTTATCTAATAAAGATCTTCATCATCGCTGGCAAACAATAGGATGCATTTGCAGATTTGCTTTTAATTGACTGTAGGTCCACAGCCACTTCATCCAACGCTCTTAATTTCCTGTACGACTCCCAAGTGAGAAACCACTTCAGACGATTCAGTGCGTGCAGGAAACTGTACAAACTCAGCTAACCAATTTAGACAGTTTTGCCAACTTGTTTGATCAAGTCTTTGAACAGAATTGACTCAAAAGTGTGATTCATTTCTCATTTGTGAATAGGGCATCGCTCATGAGAGACAGCAAAGAGACAGCAAAGAGACAACGCGCTTGGAATAAACTACGTGTTTCTTATCATGCATTGTATTAAAATAAAGTAACTAGAGGATCGTTGCCCAGCGTAACAAAGTAAAACTACAGTTTTTTAGGTAGAAATGTACTTGAGTTAAAGTAAAAGTACCCACATTTAAATCTACTCTTAAAAGAAAACATGTCCCCCAAAAATACTCAAGTAAATGTAACAAAATAAAAGTAGTTCTTTCTCCGGAAAGCTTGAGTCCCCTCTGTTGTTGGCCAGCCGCCACTTGTGTATAAAAGGACAGTCACAGGTCTGCTCGACACTCTGGGAGACAATGGAGATCATGGGGTCTCTCGCTCCTCAGCATGTCATGTGCCGTCGAGCTGCCGGGGTGCAGTGTCACGGCAACCCAGTACTCGCTCGGCGCTCCAGGTGCGCGGTTGCCTATTCTCTGTTGTAGGGTCTACTTCGGTAAAATAGCTTGGGTGACCTAAGCGGTAAGCTCTTCTCCTTCGGGAAACCAACCCTCTCCCCATCTAGCGCATCACAAGCTGTCCAGCCTCTGGATGGGATTGCTGGTCCTTCTAAATATGCAGAATTTGGCACTTTTGGCATTCCATATTTAGCATAAGTTTTCACCTCTCTCACTACCCCTTGACGGTGGGGTGGCTATGCCTATGCCCCCTGTATGCGAGGCGGAGACACTCTTATTGCATAAGGGTAGTTCTGAGCCGGGGTTGAGATGTCCCAAGAGGGCTCGAAGGGCAGTGGGAGGTATCCACCTCTTCCATCGCCAGCGGACGCCCCAAGCCTTCTCATGCACACTCTGCCCAACTGTGGAACCAAGTAAGTGTTACACCGCACACTCTGACCCCGTTGCGGGCCGCCTGAAGAGAGAGCAAGGCTCCCCCCCCCCCCCCGGCCAGGTCCCTGCATTCCACCTCACTGTCCCTCTTCGGGTACGCCTATGGTCCCTTTGGTCCCGCTTCCACGGTCTCTCTCGCTGGCTCATTCAGACCATCAGGCTCGGCTATGTGATTCAGTTCAAGTTCAGTGGTGTCCAGTTCACTTCAGTGAAAGCTGTCGATGCTCATGTCTTGCGGGTGGAAATCGCAGTCCTACTGGCAAAGGACACTATAAAGCCGGTCCCTCCAGCCGATATGAAGAAGGGGTTTTACACCCCCTACTTCATTGTACCCAAGAAAAGCTTTGGGTTATTGCCGATCTTGGACCTATTGAATTGAAGCCTTCACAAGCTACCTTTCAAGATGCTGACGCAGAAACGTATTTGCAGCGATCAACCTGAGGGACGAGTACTGTCATGTGTCGATTCTTCCTCAACACAGGCCGTTTCTGGTCTTTGCGTTTGAGGGTCGAGCATATCAGTACAAGTTTTCTTGTACTCTACTTAGAGGCCTTGCTCTCTCTTCGAGGCGGCCCGCAACGGGGTCAGAGTGTGCGGTGTAACACTTACTTGGTTCCACAGTTGGGCAGAGTGTGCATGAGAAGGCTTGGGGCGTCCGCTGGCGATGGAAGAGGTGGATACCTCCCACTGCCCTTCGAGCCCTCTTGGGACATCTCAACCCCGGCTCAGAACTACCCTTATGCAATAAGAGTGTCTCCGCCTCGCATACAGGGGGCATAGGCATAGCCACCCCACCGTCAAGGGGTAGTGAGAGAGGTGAAAACTTATGCTGAAAAGTCTTACACTTCGGGCTGTCCTTGTCTCCCCGCGTCTTCACGAAAGTTGCGAAGGCTGCCCTCGTTTCCATGGGCGTGGCAGCACGGCACCGATCGAGTGACAATTACACCGGCATGCCGCCAAACCTTCGGCCTGTGGTCAGACCCTTTGTTTCTTTGGGTGGGAGTGGCCCTGGTACAAGTGTCCAGGAATGCTGTGGTTTTCACAGATGCATCCGCCTCCTACTGGGGGGCCTATATACATCTCCAGAAACCATCCACTGCCAGTTGTTTTACTGCCTGGCAGAGGGAACACTTGGCACCGATGCATTGGCACACAGCTGGCCGCAAATATGCATTTCCCCCTGTGAGCCTACTTGCACAGACTTTGTGCAAAGTCAGGGAGGACGAGGAGCAGGTCTTGCTAGTTTCGCCCTACTGGCCCAACCGGACCGGGTTCCCAGAACTCATGCTCCTTGCGACAGTCCCTTGCTGGCGCATTCCTCTGAGGAAGGACCTTCTTTCTCAGAGATGGGGCACCCTAAGGCACCTGCACACAGACCTCTGGAAACTGATTCCTGAACGGGAAGCAGAGGTTCTAGGTGACTTACCCCCAGAGGTACTTAACACCATCACTTCAGCACGATCACCGTCTACAAGACACGCTTACGCCTTGAAGTGGAACCTGTTTGTCGAGTGGTGTTCCTCTCACAGAGAGGACCCCCGAAGATGTTCGATTAGTGTCGTACTTCCCTTCCTGCAGCACGGGTTGGACCGAAGGCTGTTTCCCTTCACCCTCAAAGTTTATGCTGTCGCTATTTACGCATATCACGACCCCATAGGAGGTATGTCGGTTGGTAAGCATGACCTGGTCGACAGGGTCATTAGGGGGGCGAGACTGTTAAATCCTTCTCAACCTCCCCCCATACCCTCTTGGACCTTATTCTGGTGCTTCAGAACGCTCCCTTCGAGCCTTTGCAGTCAGCAGACTTAAAGATTCTGTCTATGAATACTTTGTTGCTGGTTGCCTTGACTTCCATCAAGAGGGTAGGGGACCTGCAGACATTTTCGGTCGACGAATCGTGCCTAGAGTTCGGGCCGGGTGACCCCCACGTGGTACTGAGACCCCGGCCTGGCTATCTGCCCACGGTTCCTACCACTCCCTTCAGGGACCAGGTGGTGAACCTGCAAGCGCTACTCTCGGAAGAGGCAGGCACAGCCCTGGCTTTGCTCTGTCCCGTCCACGCTCTGCGACTCTACGTAAACAGAACTCAAAGCTTCAGGACCTCAGACCACCTATGTGTCTGTTACGGAGGCCAGCAAAAGAGAAAGGCTGTCTCCAAGCAGAGGATGGCCCACTGGATAGTGGATGCCATCGCCTCGGCTTACAAAGCACAAGACGTGCCTTGCCTGCTCAGGCTGCGAGCTCACTCAACAAGAAGTGTTGCATCCTCCTGGGCGCTGGCACGTGGCACCTCGCTAACAGATATTTGTAGAGCTGCAGGCTGGGGACACCCAACATGTTCGCTAGGTTCTATAGCCTACGTGTAGAGCTGGTTTCCTTCTCACCTCAAACGGGTAAAACTAAGAGAGGCTCGTCTCTTGTCGGCTTGCAGCGCCTACAGTTGCGCTCATGTCTCCAGAGCAACATGACATCATGACTTTTGCTTAAACATACACGCCACTTTCAAGTCAAGTGGCGTCTTGTTTATACGCATTTTGAGCTATCCGCGTGTATGCGTGTATATCTACGCCATTATGTCCGAGTGATTCCTCGTGTATGTACACGCTGTTAAAAATCCTGAGCGAAATAAAGCCAAATTTTGATATACATCTGGGGGAGCGATATTTTTCTTACTAGGATGGTAGGGAAAGACTCAAAAATGGTATTAACCAGTGACGGGTAGGTTTAGGGACGGGGTTGGGGTAGGTCATATATTTTTATATACAGTAATGTAACGTTAAGTCAACGGCGTTCATAAACACGCTGAAAAGCCATTATGCGTGTTGATAGCACGCCAAAAATGGAAATACGAATTGGCGTGTCATACATACGCAGTTTCATGAGATCAGTCTGTCCAGAGTGAAAAACTTGTTCAGCCGGACGTGGCGGAGAGTCTGGCGCCAGGCCTATATCCCGCTGGATCCTTGAGATCCAGGTCTGGGCTGGGTGCCAGATGTGCAACCATGCGGGGATCCCATATGTTGCTTTGTTCCACTGTTGCTCCTAAATGGAAGCCTGTGTTTTTTCCTTGGGAGAACCCATCTCTAGATTGCTGTCACCCCTAGTAATTCCACCTGCAAACAACCCACGAGGTTAGTATATATGTTATCTCCACATGTCTCCTTTGGGGAAGGATGTGGCTTCCTCAGTGTTCCTTTTCCAATGGAAATGACACGCTTTCCCAGTGCTATCCAATAGTCTCACTGAGTCAGAACAGCAGTGATGGACTTCTCTGTGTAAGCCCTGTCCAATCAGGTAAGAGTGAGTAGGAGGTTTACACAGGGCGCTGGATGGGGTCAGCAGCTGTGGCGCTTCAGTAGTGGATTCCTATTCGTCGGTCAACGACGTGACGTCAAGAGTGACTGACTGAAAGGTCCCGAACGTCATGTGCCGTCGCCACATCTGCTGTGACCCGCTGTGGCAGCCAGGTCACCAGTTCTCCTCCTCAGCGAAAACTTGAGGATGCGATGCACCTTCTGCTCATTATATGCACGTGCAGCGATGCAGTGCAGCTGATGCAATTATTGCATGCATTGGCTCGTTTTAGTTACACTTTAAGTAGATTTGCCTCTCTAGCGAGATTCCTATATATATATATATATATATTTCTTTTTTTTTTTTTGTGCTGGAAAATTTGACTTGGTGTAAATCAGCCCTTGACTTTTACAAGGTAAGACAAAATAGAGACAGTGCAAGATTTTTAAACCAAATTTAATAGGTTTATTTAATAATAACAATATTAGCAAGTGTCAGTTGTGCAAGTTTATACCTTTTCCACTTGATGCAATAAATAACCTCTGTTTTATCTCAGACTTAAAGCTAAATGCTTAAAATCTTAGAATCCTTTGTGACAATTTATTTTCTGTTTACAGATTTTTAAGGGCTCTTGGGGAAACCCTTCAAAACCTTTTAAAAAGTGTACTTATAATATATTTAAGAAAAATTTAACACTTAAATGAATGTAATCTTTTTGGACACTTTAGTGGCCTTCGCACGGGTATAGGAACAAACCAGTTACCTAGAACTAAAAAATAACACACTACAGTTAAAATTATAATCAAGAACTTTACATGTTAGTCAACACATCAAAATAAGTGTTCTTTAAAACACAACAAGATTATTAAAACATAGATAATTATTTAAAATGTACAAGTAAAACTTTTAATTTGACATTACATACTTTTTACGTGTTACGTGTTAGAAACAGTCATAAAAGTGTTCTCTCTTTAAGTAGGCTACACTTAAGTTTAATTTACATTATCCGCAAGTACAGTTTTTTAAATGTACTTTTTTTTAATGTTTGAAGTTCACATTCAATACAATTGAGCACACTTCTTTTTTCACAAGGGCAGCTGCACATTTTGCAGAAACAGCACACATGCTCCCACACACACACACAAGTAAACGTGCAGCGGGATTAATCACAGAAGACGACACACAGATGGAGAGACTGAAGACCAACGCAGAGGCAGAGAGCGAGGAGGATGGGGAGGGTGGGAGATGAGAAAAGAGGGCTGAGTGGAGGCAAAACAGAGGACGTATCAGAGACACAGGAAGACTAAAGCTTACAGAAAGCTGGATGCCTGATGTTTAACTGAGGAATATGCAGAAGGCGAGAAGGACAACGTGTGAAAGAAAATCTGGCAGTTAGAGGTGCAAATCACTGCAGCAAACGTGCTTGCATCTTTAGCGTCGGAGTGCTGGGCTCTGGGGAGCGGGGAAGGGCTCTTCATAGAGGAGCATGACAGCCTGGCTCGGTGGTGTTGCTGCAGCGGGATGGACTGAGTCTCATTCATTTTAGGAGGAAATACATAGGCCATTGCAGCTCTCATCATCCACTATGCGCAGGGATCGAGAGCAAGCACATGGAATTGCGTGCCATCAACAACACAGCAGAACTCTTCGTTCCCACAGCCACAGCACATCTAGCGTTGATAACATTAGCCCGGGCAACAACCAAGATATTAGGTAGCACTTGACTTTATCTGGGTTAAATTGTAGTTTTAGTCAAAGCTACAAAACAGCAGTAGTTCATTTGTTGAGGTCCTTCATGCACTTTATCAAACAAGGACCTTCTGCTCTGATATAGATTTAGCTGTTTTTCTCTTAACTTAAAGATAATATAATTTTTGACAGTAGCAGTTCTCATGTTTAAGTATAATGTTTGCATATAATTTGGTAGATGAGGGGCGGTGTATAGTTGTTATTAGAGTTTATTGAAGTTTGTGGTTGGTATGGTGAGGAGAGCAGATGCTCTAACTGGATTGGCTGATGAAGGCCTCCTGGATACGACTCCTGAAACGAGCAACAGGAAACCGAGTCAAGAGCAACATTGGCGTAAGAAGCTATACATCTTAACACTATTTGTGTGTTTGAGTGATTTGTGCATTTGAAAATTAACAGCGAAAGGATATGCTAGTATGATACTGAGTGATTTATTGTCTGCATGTTCTTGAATGATAACACCTACATTTCACTTCTGACCTTGCTTGACATTAGGCATGATTCCATGTTAACATAGTGTCTATTCAGTGTTAAGGTTTAATCTCTAAACATTTCCTTCAATCTCTCGTCAAAGCCGAGTGCACGAAAGGGTGTAGAAATACATAGAGATACACACATTCTAATATGTTTTGTTATTATTACTAGCCTTATGACAAAGTGCACTGTGCTTAATTGTATTGATTGTGCACGTGTAGTGTACAACTGTACTTATAATATTATTTATATAAAAAGCAACTTAAGTGTACTTAAAGAGAGTACACTTTCATTACTGCACATCAGTAATGCAAAGGCATGTTTATAAAAGCTACTTAAATGTCCTAATTTAACTAAGACCTAATCCTGGTTTAGTCTAAGCCATGTCTGTAAAACCAGGCCTAAAAGTTTTACTTTAAAGTACATTTTTAAAAATTATGTTTTAAAAATCTTCTGTCATGCTTTAAAGAAGTACACTTATTTTGATGTGACTATACTAAAACAATCTAAAAATATAAAGATGTACTTAAGTTTGTCAAAAAGCACTCTTAAACAGTTGAGTTTTACCGTTTTCGAATCCATTCAGCCGATTTTCTGATATTTAGAAGAATATCAGTAAGCAGACAGTTTCTGGTCTCATTGACTTCCATAGTAGGAAAAAAATATACTATGGTAGTCAATGGGACCAGAAACTGTCTGCTTACTGATATTCTTCTAAATATCAGAAAATCGTCTGAATGTATTCGAAAATGGTCAAACTCAACTGTTTAACCATAGGGGAGTTTTAAAATGAGCCTATTTCCAAAAAAAGGGAGTATCCCTTTAAAGGCACACAATGTAAGATTTTTGGATTAAAAAATATCCAAAAACCACTAGAACAATGTTATATATTTTTGTTGTTATATAACATGTGTATTATATTATCCTATTTTTTTTCCAAGAATGTTTAAATCCAGAGAAATACGCAATTTTAACCAGTGTAACGGCCCATGTCATTGCGTTGCCTGTCAATGACATCATGTCCGCGTTACCTTTTGATTTCTGGTTTTTACTTCCGTTTTTACTTTCCGGTTTTACTAGACAGGTGAGCAACTGTTTGGATACATTCATTGACTGAAAACTAATCATTTTTATATAGCTCAACGCGGTTAGTCGTCTTGTTTATATCTTGTTTTTCTTGATTTACCATGAGTAACGTTTTTGTACCAAGTGGCTAGCATAGCATAATCAGAAAGAGATTTATTTGTAGTAACAGTATACAGCTTTTACTCCACCATTTGATATATTAATATCACTCTTATATTTGATATAATATTTTATATATTACTGGATTGTGTAACTTATAAGATAACTTTCAACACACTCAAATGTATTTTTTGTATGATTGTTTTGACCAAGTAAAACAGCACTGCGCTACCCCACAATTTTAATTGCACTTGCAGCTATTTCATTAGAATAAAATAAAATAATGTGAATTTAAGTGATCAAACATAACTGTAACCAAGTTCAGGGGAAAATGAGGTGGAAACTGACAAATGTTAAACGTAATTTAATCATAAAATAAACATAAACAACAAAACGAAAGGAGAGGCAATGCTCTATAAATGAGATCAGTTATTCGGGCCATTATATGATGATTGTGACGATTAACAAACAGCCATTGTCATCTGATCCAATTTTCTTTCAGCTTTTTTTGCCATAACAAATGTATTTTACAGACACAGCTACAGCCAAAGAAAAATTAATGTTCAAAAGTCAAGGGTCAAGAGTCCAACTAAAGCAAACACTGATGACCATTATGGTAACATCAAATGAAACCATAAAATTACGTCTAAACCTGTCACTTTTTAATAAGAACTTCTGTAGACGTATGACAGAAATAAGTTTAATCTGGTTAGTAATAAGTTAATCTGATAATGCAGTTTGTGGAGTTGTTTAATCATTCTCTGCTGAGATATTCAGAGATTTAAGGCCTTCTTTTAAATTCAGTTGAAGATAAACTTTTCTCTGTTCTTGTTCCTCTTTACTTCAGTGATTCTGCTTGTTAACAGCAGGTGTTCATCAGTGTCTGCATTAACTCACTTGTTTTTATTCACTCAGTCAAGTGGACTATGGTGGACTAATGTAGAGAATAGTCAATGCGGGTATATGGTATGATTTGAACAGCTCTGAATGTAACGAGTTCACCTACTGATTTGTCAAGTAGTCTGGTGGTCACATGTCTTTCACATTGTGTGGCTATCTGGGGTAACATTCAGTTGCTGGTGTGTGCTCACGATGGATCGGAGACAGGAGGTTTCACAATGCATGACTTTACAAAAGAAAGAATTGCCGACAACTTCTGTCTGGTCCAGAAACACCAAACACACGCGAGAAGTGATAAGGAATAACGCAAGACCGAAATTGTTATTAAAAATGATAGCATGCAAGAAGATTGCGATCCAAATTGTTTGTGCAGTGATTTGAACCGAAAAGGAGAAAAAGAAAAACGGATTATACAGGAGGAAATGGTTGGGGAGGTGAGGGGAGCAAGTGTGTTCAAAGAGAGTTGAGGGTAAATAAATAATTTTGCAATGTGCTGCTGGTCAAGCAAATTGTTTGTGTTTTGTTTCTGTTTGATATAATTGTAAATATATCTATTAAAATACTGATAATCTGGTCTATAACTACTCCCCCAAAATCCCGCTGCCCTGTATTGCTCTCATTGGCTGTATGTCATCGCCCATGTAGTTTTCAGTCAGAACACTTTCAGAGACCCTTTTTTTTGTGAGAGAAAATCGGGGCTAAAATCGTTCAGTTTGAACTCGGCATAAAGAGCACACATAGCTAGCATGCACGCTGTTCTTATGGTTCTTCGGAGCAGTAGCTTTACATGTGTTTTACATAATAATGTCTTACACGCTACAGCAGCATTGTATGTATTAAAAGGGACTTTAAGCAACAGCTGATGATGCGTACTACCAGCACATCCGGGAACTTAACTGTCGATTTCGTCACCGCCCCTTTTTAGGGGAAAATAAACTAGAATTCCCATAGACTTCAATACAAAATAGCGTCACAAAACAACGTCCGTACACAGCCGGCAGTCTTGAATAACTTTTAACTTGATTTTGTTTACTTTTAACTGGCTCTATTTCATCCCAAATGGTCAATGGTTTTGGACTTTATACTGACACATTATGACCCTTGATGCATTAAGTTTGATAAACTGCTGCTGAAGCGGTTTGTTTGTTTTGTTTCAATAGTAACCGAAACTGTTTGGTTACCAACATTCTTTTATGTATATGAAAAATAAGTCTCTCTGCTCTTGTCATAGGGTTCTGCGGACTCATACACTAGTCGGCCATCGGACTCAGATGTGTCTCTGGAGGAAGATAAAGAGACCTTACGCAGAGAAGCTGAGAGACAGGCTCAGACTCAGCTCGAAAAGGCCAAGGTCTTGCTGCATGTTTTACTCACTTACTATGACTAAATCAATGTCTGATTAACTGGCAGTTTGACAAGAGTTTGTTAAGTCTGTTTTTCTGCCTAATCGTCAGTCTATCTGTTGCTGTATTCAGAATATCATACTACTGCCATATTACTCATGCTATATATCTTTATATAGGGGCCAATCTATATTATATTAAGACTGTTTCTCAACTAGTTTGACCAACTAGCATTTAGAAAAGAGATAATCCGTTATATTTAAACTAGACCAATCTACCTTTTTAAGTAAATGACATTAGTCTTTAGACATTAGGACCAGTCTTAAAGAAAAAAATAGATGACTAACTTTTAATTAGTCTAAATCAGATTAGTCTAAGCTGTTTATGCAACCAGCCATGTGCGATAAGCATTTCTGTTTCTGAGAATGCAGTACTTGATGTCAAGATAAATTGTCATATTCTTGTCATATGTCACTGTGGACTGTACAATTTGCATTACCTGGTCTTTGCTTGAGAAAATATGATTTCCCAGTGCTGCACTGTTGGTTAAAGTGTATACTTCCTTATTATTCATTTTAACTATTTATTTATTTGTGAAAAGTTCTATAATAGGATTACAGAATCAAGAAGTTGCTAAAACATAAATCGGTTTATTTTACAATTTTTAAATTGTAAAATTTAAAAGTTTAAATAAAATTTTCCATATTGAGTCAAACACTTTAGGGTTTGTCTGCACATTGAGTGCCATCTTCTAAAGCTTGATTTGTAGCCGGGCTCATTTTTAAACAGAACTTTCTCTGAGGAAAACCAAAGCCGTTGTTTGGAGGCAATACATATCATCTCATTACAGTAGTCTTTCCAATCTATTTTTATTCTTCTGTCTATTTAATCTTGTTATTGTCACTCTCTTTTTTTACCTCTAGGGGAGGTATCTATTTTTAGTGCTTGGCATCAATCAGATTTTATAATTTATTTATGCAGAATACTCACATTAATATTGAAATAAAGCCAGATGGCAGTAAAATATTCACACAGAAGAAATTCTTCACTGACCATGTTTCTGGAAATATCTGCATCTGTTCTCTCACACACATGCATAGTTTCACAAATCAAACCTTAAAGGAGTAGTACACCCAAAATTTTCTTTATCAGAAAAAAGAAATGCTACAAAAAGAGTAAAACATCACAATATATTCCAAGACTTGTAAAGCCATCCTAAAAAAAAAAAAACATAGTAAACATTAAGAATATAGAGGTATAACATTAATGTGGACGGCCTGAACGGCATTAACATTAATAATGATGCTGAAAATTCAGCTTTGACAATTGTAAATTGATTACAATTTAAAATATATTTAAATAGAAAACAGTTATTTTAAATTGTTATAATATATTACTGTTTTTACTGTATTTTCGATCAAATAAATCCAAATCTCTAGCTTGCTAAATATGAATGTTTTACTATATTCTGGAGATGCAATTGAAATTAGTAAACTAGTAAGATGTTGTCAAATGTCTTTTGGAATAATGAATGAACACACAAGGTTACAATCACTATGTCTGATCAATATTGCATGTATAATGGAAAATTGTGTTACATAAGAGACGGACAGTGGCTGTGAAAGCAAAACAGGGATTTAAACATGAACAGAGAACTGCAAACAATTAAAAAAAAACACAAAATATAATTTAAAGCCCTATAATAAATATTACATTGCATAATTTTACATTTTATTATAAAATAAAGGTGAAATGCAGCTCAAAATAAAGGAAAGCTAAAAGGAGCATTGTCTTGGCAGATCATGGAGACTCATGAAGTACATGTAAGCACACCATACCCACTGCCATTAAAGGACACTGTGTCCTCTGTTTGTCATACCCATAATTCATTGTGTGTGCAGTGCAGACCGTCTTGTGTCCATATTGATTTTGCCCTCTAGTACATGCTCCTGCTTTTTTCTGTTTTAAAAACATTGGGGAAAAAAAACATTGCAAAATCCCCCTCCCCCATTTAACTCAAAATTAGATTTTTTTAAAGAATAATCTGGCAGTTCATACACCTTTTGCATAAATCTTAGCAAGCAAAAAAGCATATTTATTGAAATCATTATCATTGCATGTTACTTTTCAGGACCTGCATGTGCCAAACCATTATACAGAGACATCGGGCCCTATCATACACCTGGTTCAATGCGGACATTTTTAGTTTCAGCCCAACGCAGATATTATTTTCACGTCCTGCACCACGTTGTTTAAATAGCAAATGCATTAGTGCCCATATGTTCGCCCATGGGCGTGCTGGTCTGAAAATAAGGTGTGTTCAGGCACATTGTTGGCGCGTTGCTATTTTGAGGCAACTGAAATAGACTGCGCCATTGACCAACAAAAGGTCTAAAGTCAATGACGCAGTATTTTATCTGTTATTTAAAGAGCGCGTTAGTAGTGCGCCAATAGGCAGGTGCACAATGCACGTACACTCTGCTTAAGATTAGTACACAAACATGCCAATTATTAAAAATAAAAGAATTAGGCCTACAATGTAAAAGATTATTATTGTGTACATAAAGATATGGTGGAATCCGGCTTGTCCCGTAGATGTTCCGGCATGTAAATAGCGAATACTCGAGCGCAACTGACTTTTAAAGGGAATGAGACTCTGATTGGTTTATTGCACGTTACGCCCAAAACTCACCCATTACTCATTAAGAGAATAGGCTTAAACCATCCGTATTTTCCCCGTTGTTAAACTAGCAAAAGTGGATTTGGACACGCACTAAGTGCTCTTGCACAGTGCGTTTTAGACCATGCGCTTAGATCGTTAAAATAGGGCCCATTAATTCAGTACAAGCAGAAGAAGGGCAAACAAGTCACTCATTAAATTTCCACAGTCCATCTGAGCTCTGGTGTGCACCTAATTTTGTCCATTGCTCTACCTCATCAGCTTATCAACTGCATGCAGTACAAAATGTCTTTAGCAAAAAAAAAACTCCTCCTGTGGAGAAAGAGACTTTAGACTGACAGTTCCTTCTGTTTGTTTTGCTGCCCCCCTGGCAGTGGCATCTGCAGCTTGGTTTTCCTTGGATTCAGGCGAGCCGTCCTTTGAGTGTCCTGTTACTTTGATAACAGCTCCTTCTGTAGGGAGAGCACATGAATCCATTGCTTAAATGACCTGCTGTTGGTGACAGATAGGAAGTCCAGCAGTAGTTAAAAATCCTCTGTGTTTCCACACAGGTCTGAAATCATGCATCACTTTATATGCATATCTACTGTCTATGTACACATTGAACCTTTTTCCTTAAACAAACTGCTGGGCTTGTGTCAAAATGACAAGTTCTGCAACTCCTGAAAGAGAACCACAGTCAACAGTTTCACCGTGAGCATTTACAACAACCCAGCCTGTAAAGCGTGTTCACTGCACATGAAACCTGGACCCATCAACAAGCAGTTTCATGGCATTAGGTTGTGGCTCAGTGTCTAGAGGGCTCTTGGTGACATGTTCAATCAGTTAAAGGCAGTTAAGTCCATTTGTATCTCCACATTTTTACTCAAAAGAGTTGTTTCCCACTTGGCCCGTCTCTGAAAAGAGATTGAGCCTAGGCCTGTTTGTTTACAGTTTCAGGATCTTATGCCTGGTGTGTACTACCATCTTTTGGTTGGCTACAACTTCTTCAGATATTTTTACAGCCTACTCTGCACAGGACAGAATCATTGCTTGTTGATTTGTGACTGAGGCAGGAATTGGGGTTGAGGAATATCCTACTATTTCATGACATTCTTTCTGGAACTCTTTGACCCAGGGCTGCTGAATAGGACTTTATAATAGGACGAAACGGCATGCTGGTCATCAGCATGTCTTAAAGCTGGTGTGGAAGCAAGAGTCTCCTTAATACTAACAAATGCATCTTCTATCTCTTCTGTCCACTCAATTAGTTCTGGCCCTGGATTTCCTCTTTTCAAGGCCTCTGTAAGCGATTTAGATAGTTCAATGTATTCAATATGTGCAGGAGAAAAAACTCCTTTTGAAAGAAAAAAACCCATTAAAGATTGACTATGCATATCTTTAAAGGCTGTTTAAAGATAACATGCAATACAATCAAATTAATAACAAATAAATTGATAACATGCAATAAAATAAACATTTAAATGTAGTGTCTTGCATTAAATTATAAAAAAAGCAACAAAATTCATAGATTGTAAATCTGCTAAACCCAAAAAAGAAGAGAAGACTGAAATTTAGCTTGTACCTGAATGAATATGTGATAATTCTGTGATATTTTGAATGACAATTCTGTTGCTGTTACTCCTGTAACTTATTTTCATGTCGTTCCTAATCTGTGTGTATTTCTGAATGCAACACAAAAGGTTTTAAAGAATTTTGGTGTCCAAACAACATGATTGGACCCTATTGACTTCATTGTACGGACAATGTCAAAACACTGATGCATTTTTCAAAATAATTTTTTTGTTGTTTTCCAAAGGTTTGGAATAGCATTAGAGTTGTAATGTTCTAATCTTACTCGTTAATATTTCATACTGTATTCATCTTCGTTCTTCTACACAGGCTAAACCTGTGGCATTTGCAGTACGTACTAATGTTGGCTACAGCGCCTCTCTTGAAGATGATGTCCCTGTGCCTGGAATGGGAATATCATTTGAGGCTAAAGATTTCCTTCATGTTAAAGAAGTATGTGTATATACACATACACACATCCATATTCACATATATACAGAAAAAAATAATTGTTTGTTGCGGTTGAGTTAAAATCATTTTTAATGCAGAAAAAACCTGAACAAATAAAATGAATACCGTATATCCATATCACAAAAAACACAAAGCAGACTCAAACAGACACGCATATAAAATAATTGTTTATAACAAATTCTGAAATAGACATTTTTACTTTGTAAGGTTCTGTGAGATTTTTATTGTATACTTTGTGTGTTTAATGACAGAAATTCAATAACGACTGGTGGATTGGTCGCTTGGTGAAAGAAGGGTGTGACATTGGTTTCATCCCAAGTCCAGTGAAGCTTGAAAACACTCGCATCCACCAGGATCAACGTGCAAAACAAGGAAGATTTTACTCGAGGTATCTGTTCCACAAACGCACTACATAAAGTACAAATGGCAAAAAATAAAGTACAAAAAAAAACAAAATGTTACAGAAAATATAGCTTTGACATACATTTAGACTGATTTAGACTGCATTTCTCAAAGGCATTCCTTGTGAAAAAGAAATGCGCTTAATTGTATTGAATGTGCACTTGTATTGTACTTCAAAACTTAAAAGTATATATTTTTAAATAACTGTACTTGCAGATAATGAAAAAATGCTACTTAAGTGTACTTAAAGATACTTTCATGACTTTTAGTACACTTTAAAAAGTGCACTTTGTAATAATGTCAAATTAAGTTAATTTCCGTATTAAGCACTCTTTTGCTTTAGATTTAGATACCACTGGAGCCAATGGTTTCTAGAATGTGCTTAGACTTATGATGCCTTTAATCTTAACTTTTTCTATGGTCAGTGCCTGATAAAAATAAACAGCTCAGATCAGTTTTTAATGGCTAAAATAACTTTATCTGGTCATTTAGGGTCCGTTTACACGACACCATTTCAACTTAAACCGGTAAACTTTTCATGCGGTTTGGCGCTCATTAAAGCTACACTGTGTAACTTTTTTAGTTTATTCTTAGCTAAAAACACTTAGTTCTTTCAAAAATATATGTGCTCATTAATGTATATTTACTTCGTTCAAGTAATAAAGTATTCTCGTGAGTGTATAATATGCCATTGAAAATACATATACGGGTAAGGGGTTCTAATGTCGGTCGCCATGTTGCCCCTCCATCTTGAAAGTACATTAGCCAAAGAGGGACATACCCGTTAATTCAAGCTTCGCCTTTCGCGTTTTAACACGCGTGGGTTAGCACTCGAACTGCCTAACACTCGAACTGAAAGCCATGTTAATCTTGGACTACATTGGCCACCGTAGGAGTTAAAATGAAATCAGAATTGAGAGGAACAGAAACTAATATTCACTGGATGGGTATATACCTTTTCACCGCTAGATGTGGGTAAAAATCACACAGTGTAGCTTTAACACGACCGGGACTGAAAACATTTAAAAACGGGGTTCAAAGTGCACGTTTTTGAAAATTATATCGTTATTGTCTCCATGTAAACTAAAAAAACGTGAATTTGTGAAAACTATGATGCACATGCGTAATACATGTTCAGTCTATAGCCCTGTAGTTTTTTTTTACAAAGTGATATCGCCAACTACTGGCCTGGCAGCAGAATACAACCTTTTAATCGTTTTCGCGGATCCCTGAGAGCGGAGATCGTTTTGACAACACTGTCGTCGTCTGTACGTGAAAAACGCAAAGGAAAAATGTTTTTGTTTCTAGTACATCGTTGTCGTGTAAACGTATACCCTTAAACTGTCGCCCACTGAATCTGCTCAGCTGGTCTGAGCGGTGTCTTTTCTTCAGCATAGCACTCTTAAATGCATAAAAGAAGAAAAAAATACACCTTACACCTTTCTTTTTTATTAATTGATTGTATGTTTTTTTTTCACAGTAAATCAGGGGCAAACTCTTCATCTAGTTTAGGAGACATAGTTTCAAACTCACGTAAATCAACCCCTCCCTCCTCAGGTAAGTTATCAAAATTGGGTTAACTCAATGTTATATTTCCAACATTATTTGGTGCATCAAACTAATTTGATTTTTGATGTACTTAGTACATTATATTATATGTCACATCATATTATATTTTAGTTTTCAACACATCCTCTGCCCTGGTCAAATCAATTCTAGATGAATGTGAACAGGATTCACTTTTAGGAATTTTCCATTGTAGCATGGAACTAATATTAGTTATTTTATCATAAATCGATCTGTGCTTGATCAGCAAAGGTTTTTGGTCAATGTGCAAGCATTGAAAGCAACAAAAGGGAAACTCTTAATGCTGAGAGTTTGTTAAAGCTAACAATCCTGGGGACTGTGGAGAGTAAACATTTGAGAAAAGAATGGAGGAAGAAAGCGCTGAAACGGCAGTTGCAGTCACTATTACAAGAAAATATTTAAAAAGGTAAGTTGCTGTGTCAGCTTCTGCAGTACAGCCTGGTAAACAGGGAGAAAGACATTTCTTCAAATGATGAGAAAAAACTATTTGATTTGAGAGTAGTGAACCACCCATAATGAGTGTGTGGAGCCAAATGTGCGAGGGAAGCAGCGGTTTATATATGTTGATCGAGCAGTTTGATTGGTCGGAGAATGGACTTGCTCCATCCAGAAATAAAGGGATACTCCATCCAGAAAAAAAATTATGTGATCATTTACTAACTCTCATGTCACTTCAAAACTTTCTTCTACTGACCATAAAAGATGATGTTTTGAGAAATATCTCTTCTTTTGTGCGTACAATGGGCTTCAGTGTTGTTTGGTTCCCAGCCGTCTTCAAAATGTCGTCTTTTGTGTTCCTCAGAAGAAAGAAATGCATACAGGTTTGGAACCAGGTGAGTAAATGATGACAGAATATTCATTTTTGGGTGGACTATCCCTTTAATAACAACATTTTGTATAATGTTGGAATCCTATAAGACAATTCCAGTTAAAATCCTTTGATTGCAAATTATGATTGAAATTCCAGATTTTTTTTACTAGAGCAAACTGAAACACTTTTTGTTCAAAGTGTACTTAACTGTGTTAAATGTGTGCTTGTAGTGTACTTAAGCTGTCTTTGCAGATAATATAATATTATTAAAATAAAAGGTCTCTTAAGTGCACTTAAAGAAAGGAAATTTTCATGGCTCTGTCTTAACACACTTAAGTACAGTTTTAAAAAGTCCAATCTGTAATAATTTCAAATGAAATTACGTTTTAATAATCATATTTTCATGGGTCTGTCTTAAAACACTTAAGGACACTTTTAAAAAGTCAAATCTGTAATAATGTCAAATGAAATTACGTTTTAATAATCATATAATCATTTATTACATTTAATGTATTTTAAATGTACTAAATTTACAAATGCGCAAATAGAAATATATTTAATTACACAAGAAGTTTCAATAGAAATGACATTTAAAGTATGTTTTAGTTTCCATAAATGCTTGTCAGGACATTCAACGGTACACTTTAACCATATTTCAAAGACCATGGATTTAATTATGGAATTATGAAATTACATATAAAGATGTAAAAATCCTGTGGGTCAAAAAAGAACTTCAGCAAACTGCATTTAATATAAATGTAAACTATTATCACTTTAATTGCAGTTAATACTCAGTTAAGTGTTTGTAAACATTTACATTTAGTTTGCACTTCAGCATATTCTTTTAAAGTACTCTTTTCAATAATATATGTACTTTTTCACAAGGGTCTGCTTTTAATGAAATGCAGTATGCTTCATTTTTGTGTTCATTCTTTAAAGCACCAAATAGTGGTAAATTGTTGCCTTATGAAGTGTTGTTTTACATTTACAAAAGTGTCTCTCTTATGGTCTGTATGAATTCCCCCTTGTGTTTTGCTGAGGCTCATATGTAAGTGTGTGCATTTACATATGTGTGTTTAGCAGTGGACATAGATGCTGCAGGGTTAGATCCCGAGGAGAGTGACCCTCCTCCCCATCAGCGTTCTCCCAAAGCCAGCCCAAACACAGTAATATCCCCTTTAGCCCGTGAGAAACGAATGCCTTTCTTTAAGAAGGTAAAGCTTGCCGATGGACGCTCCCTCGCTCTTCATGTGTCCGTCACCTCCTGCACAGCAGCATCAGCTTCATGCAGAGCCTGTTCTCAATGTTCATGCCAGCTTACTCTTTCCCTTCTCTCTCCTTGTCTTTTCTTTGTTCCTCTGTACCCCAATCGTTCACACTCCCTTGGTCTTTTCTTTTTGTCTGTCTGTTTCCCTTCCTCCTTTCCTCAGCTATACAGAGGCATAAGTCGGTAAGTTAGGCCAGAGAACCGTGCAGTGTGTTCCTGAGACCTGCTGCTGGTCATTCCTGTTATGCTTGTGCTGTAGTTTAACACATTTACTGATGTTTTGTGAAATTTCACAGTCAATTCAGTTATTTCAATAGAAATCCATTTTTGGGAGTTTTGTGAAAAAAGTTCCCACGCAGTTTACGTTCATGTTTAAGTTGGTCACACAAATTCACTGAAACAAAACCAATAAACAGCTGCTTGGTTTGAGCTGTGCTTTATACATCACTACTGACAATAGTTGGAATAGAATGGACTTTTTTGCCTGTGAAATTTTGCTAATGTGACAGCACCTTAAACGTACAGTATGTAACTTTTGGCCACCAGGGGTCACTCAATCAAAATAATAGCAAAAGACGTATTCTGATGACGTCGTGAAAGAGCGTGTGCTCATGGGAGTTGTTGTCGTTGTCGAGAGAGAGAGAGAGGGAGTGCGCGCGCGAACCAGCTATACGATGTTCATTGGGACACGCGCGATCTGTCATTCCCCAGCCATCTAGCATCTCCAGCAGATAACATGTTCACTGACGAGGTAATGTGTTGTTATTTATATTATATCTCTATTCTTGTTACGTTTAGTTACGGCTATTAACTTTATGTAATTGAACACGCGCGCTCTGTCGCTCCCCACATTCCTCACTCATTCTAACTTAGTGTTTTTAAAATCACGTCTCTTCGAACGGAGAGATATATGAATTATCAGGGCTATGGGATCAATATTCCATCTAGCTAGTATTAATAGATGTTAAAAAACACGGTCACCTTTCGTTAATAATTATAATTACGTTTATACTATGATATTGAAAAAGATGGTGAACTGCATATGAAGCTACTTTCTGCAGCTATATCTACAACAAATGTGAATTTACATACTGTACATGAGAGCTAGTCCGTCTGCGTTTTACACATGCCATCATCGTTTCACAACATATAAGTTACGGATAGATAGTTAGCTGAATGGGTGCTTACTTGTTTATTAGAATGCAAGCGAGATCGGCATCTCTCTGTAGTTCCAGTCACGAAGCTCGTGGAAATGCAACTCCAATGTTAACGCGAGTCATGTCTCTTCTCCTGTCCCAAACCCTTCTCGAGTCATTTCTGTCACCCGTGCGTTTCCGCTTCACGGATCTGCCTCCAGCAGCAGAACGTGCAGGCAAAGCATAATCATGGTCCATTATTGATATCCAACTATTGATTCTTTATCGTCTTCTTTTATTTTAGTGACGTGCGTCCGGTGTTTACATTTGCGTTTGGCGGTTTTTCGCCGGGATCCGCACGAAGTTAGAGAAACTAGATTCAAAGGTTATATGACGTCATAGACGGGCGACGAAACGGAAATAAAGACACGGCCCGTGTCTTCAAATTAAAATATAAATTTCTCCGGATTTGAAAGTTGGTGGGAACTTTTGGGATAATGTTAGTACACAACTAAAAGAAATATATAACATAGATACAGTTATTTTTGCTATTTTGAAAGCCGAAAAGTTCCATATTGTGCCTTTAATACACTCTTCAGAATAAAAGTTCCAAAAGAGGGTTTTGCAGCGATGCCATATAGAACAGGGGTGTCCAATCCTGCTCCTGGAGGGCCACTGTCCTTCAACCCCAATTAAAGTAACACCAAGTAACTTTTCCTCTTCGGTCGCCCTACTGGTTGGAAAGGAAATTGTTCATTGCTGCTGTCGTAAATAATTTAGCCTACCGTCGCACGCACGCTCGCTGTTTATCCAGCACCGGCTTTAGAATGAACGATGTCCACAGACAAGGTAGAGTATTTTACATGATTTCATGAAAGGATGATGTATCAGAAATGAAGAAAAACTAAATAATGACTATTGTAGCGCTTGACGTAAAGCAGTCGAATTTTGTAGTTCTTTTTATGGTCGGGTTCTTACCCAAACCCCAAAGTTACATAGTGCCAGTAAAAGTGATACAGACCACGTCTGTCACGTGATAATCAGGAAACATAAACGAGGACTCAATTGCAGGAAAACAAAAGGTAAGATTTTAATTAACAAGCTAAACAAAATACAAAGTACAAACAAAACTCCCACATGGGGGAAAACCAGAACAAATACTAACAAGGCAAAAACACTAGGAACAAGATAACTTAGATAACTTAGACAAACGAACCAGCACCGGACTGAAAACACAAAGGAGGCTATAAAGGAAACACACACAGGAGGGTAACGAGACAACAGGTGAGGAATGTTAATTACTAAACAGATAACGAGAAGGGAGGAGCTAACAATTAGACAAAGCACAGGAATAATTAGGAGCCATGTGCTCACATGAAACTAGACTAAGATAAACACGAGACAAACAGGAAATGTCACCACACAGAACTAGTAACAAAAGCAGAACCATGACAACGTCAGGCTATGGCAGTAGTGCCTTTCACTCTGTTACGACTTGATGAACCACTGATAAGATTTTGGAAACATTATTTTAAGGTAAACAATGTTACATAGTGTTGCTTTAAACACACCTGAGCCCGATGATTTTGTCATGTTCTTACTCATATTTGATTCTTTAAGAATCAAGATCTTACTAGGCATACGAGAAACTTCCAGACAGTGTGTTGAGGAAAGCTGGAGCTAAACTGAGTTTGGACACCCCTGCCATAGAAGAACCATTTCTGATCCTTCAAAGAACCTTTCAGTGATCTGTTCTTAAATAAAAATTATAAGTGTGAATTTTAATTTATTTGAATCTTTTGTGCATTGGAAAGGTTTCATGGATGTTAAAGGTTCTTCGTGGAACCATAAATGCCAATTCGGTTGTTAAGTCTGATGTCACGCGTGACGTTTAGCCTCTTCCGGGCCCAAGCGCTCCGCTCGTCCACTCCAGATCCTAGACTACATAAACCCCATAAAACGTTTTCTTAAAGGGCTTTTTTCGCTTCAGTGCCAGTCGGTGTTACTAGGGATTAAGGGATAGCACCCACTGGCGCCAAAGTTTCTTCATTCGTTTAAGATTTGTAACTTACCTTATCAACTGCAGCCATTTTCTCTTATCTTTCTCATCACAGGGAAAGCGGTAGAATGACAGTCGAATGTCAATTGTTTTTTTCAACTCCGATCTATTTAAACAACACGGGAACACGTTAAAACTCGGGCAAAAGCGGTCGGTAGGTAGAGAGGACCCGGCCTTTGGACCGGAAACAGTATTATCGGAGAGTGGTTACGTCACGACTTAACAACCGGATAACCTTTGTTTTTAAGAGTGTACAAGAGATGTTTGTGCTGTTGGTTTTCCACCAAATGGCACAAGATGTTAACACTTTTTTTCACACATTATATTTAGTTAATTATAAGAAAAGTAGCTATTATAATCGGCTATGAATCCTACTCCTGGAGAGCCATATCTATATTATATTATCTATATTAAGACATGAAAATGTACGGCAGGAATGATCGGATGCATGGCCACTTAGTAACCCTGTGTGGGTCTCCCTTCTGACACTTCTCTTATACAGCTTTGAATTTGCATTGTTTGTGTGGGCATGTTTCTTCATATAATAATTTTCTAATAACAGTGCTGTTATAAAAGCTTGCTATTCCTACTAATCTCCCCAGTATGTTTTAAATTAGGTTTGCTGTTGGGTGTCAAACTTAATTTGAGCACAGACAAAACTAATGCATTTCAGATATAACTACTTTTTTTTAAATCTTTAAATGATATAATTACCTATACGGTCACGTAAGAACAGGACATACTCAACCTGCTGACATTAAATTTGACACTTGCGATGTAGATATTGATCTTGAATATGGATAATTAGTATTTGCAATCAAATACGAATGTTATCCCTCCTAGATGTGATTGTAAATGGGGTGTTCTGTGTTTGTATTCTGTGAGGTGTGTATGCATGCACACATCAGAGGTTAATGTTGTGTTTTTGTGGTGCTCTACAGACAGAGCACATTCCTCCATATGATGTGGTGCCCTCTATGAGGCCAGTGGTGCTAGTGGGACCCTCGCTCAAGGGCTACGAGGTCAGGTGCTGCAAAAAGCATTGTGACTTCATTGAGAAGATATTTAAGGGCTAATTCACCCAGAAATTAACTTGTTTTTTTTTTTAATGTATTAAGCAGAATGTCCAAGCTGCTCTTTTCCTTAAAGGGATAGTTCACCCAAAAATGAAAATTCTGTCAGTAATTACTCACCCTCATGTTGTTCCAACCCCGTAAGACCTTCGTTCATCTTCGGAACACAAATTAAGATATTTTTGATTAAATCTGAGAGCTGGATCACTCTTCCATAAGCTTCTAATTGATTGAAACCTGACAGCCCCGAAAAGTTAAAGAAATCATTAAAATAGTCCAAGTGATTACAGTACTCAATCTTAAGTTTATCAAGCGACGAGAATACTTTTTGCGCGCAAAAAAACACAAAAATAACGACTTTATTCAACCATCTCTTCTCTTCCATGTCATTCTCCTAAGCTGTTGGCGTAGTGTAACTGCGCAGCACTTGTGGGTTGTACGTCACACATAGGCTCACTATTGGCTGACGCTGGTCATGTGTGTGATGCGTGTGACATTCAACCAGAAGTGCTGCGCAATTACACTACATGAAATCTCCAGGCCCAAAGAGAAGGAAATGAATACTTGAATAAAGTCGTTATTTTAGTTTTTTTGCTTTAGCTTTTAATAGTATACTGTATGGATTTGATTTTGTTTTTATAAAATAGGAGAAAGTGTTTGCAATGTTTTTTTTATCTTTGAATTTAAATACTTGAAATTGAATATCAGCTACCACAATTAACTGGTTCAGCCAAAAAAACTAAATAAATTAAACATTAAAGAGGTCATGACATGGATTTTGTTTTAACATGTTCCTTGGGGTTTACTTATATGCTAAGGGAAAAAAGAAAAGAAAAAAAGTGATTCTTTTCATTCTGGCCCTGTCTGAAATGATCCGTTTTTAAGGGTACTCAAACCGTATTAAAAACCTCTGTCAAAAGATCAAGGCAAATTGAATTTCTCATCCCTTTAAGAAATAAACTTCAATGTAAGTAGTGACATTCATCTTAAAGAACAGATCTGTGTAATATTTAATATTATTATTTAATATATTTTGTGAGAAGTTTTTGCATCTTTATGTCGGCAGTGTTTGAATTCGTTACCCAGATTACTCTCGACAAAACATAAAAACATTATTTTGTTCTCTAAATAATGTCTGCAATTATGTTAAAACTACGTTTGCGCTATCCTTTCAAGTCTCCTAAAGTCTTATGTTTCTATGAGGAACAGACTGGTTTTCACTGAAAATCTTGCCATATGCACTAGCTCTCCTGATGTCTTCAGCATAATGTTTGAAAAGAGAAACCTGGACATTTTGCTTATCTAGTGTGTGTAAATAACTAATGATAAATATCAATTTACAAAAAGTATATATGTTCAGTCAGTGACACAAATTTGAGTTGGAAATGACTGGATTTTCATTTTTTTGGGTGAACTATTTCTTTAAATGTCATAAATCTCCATGCATCATTACTCTCGTCTTTTTAGACATGCACAGTATTTGAGAGCTTTTAATACATTTTATTACCTATTACTTCATATTTACACTTAAATGTAAAGCATTAAGATCTATTTTGGCTTTATGAATGTTCTTGAAATACAATGTGCAAAAGTTAAGGCTAAGGCAAGAACAGGAACAAAAAAAAAACTTGACGTTTCATTTTCACGGTTAAACAGGTTACAGATATGATGCAGAAAGCGCTGTTTGACTTTCTGAAGCACCGCTTTGAGGGAAGGTAAGTCTTTAAGCTGTTTCTCTTCGTCCTTCACCCTCCTTAGGGATAGTTTATATATTTGTGTGTGTATGTCACGTGAGTGTTCAGTGTTTCTTAAAATAGTTCCATCTCATTGCCTTAATTGGCCATGCTGGTCCATAAACACAGCTGGGTCACATGCTTGTACCTTCCCTTGACTGCAGTTTTCCCGACACGAGTCATCACTGCTCTGGATTTCCAGTATAACATTTTTTTTAAAAAAGTCTGTTGGTGAATGTTTTGGTTTCTCTCTTTTTTTTTTAACAAACTCAATCCTGACCAAATTAATATGATTTGAAATCCAGTTATTTTTTTTTATTAAATTAAAAAAATAAATAAATGCATTTCATACTAATATTTGTCATCTGCGACATATGTAACGTCATGTACAATGGATGCCAAGATACTAATTTGATGTTTTCTTCTAGTATATCCTAGGCATATACAAGAAAAATAATGGATAGAGAGAAACGGATGTGTGCAATGACTAATTCCAAATGGAAATCTTGTAAAAACTAGTGTAAAACTAAGAAACCCTCAGAAAACATTTGTGTTTAATGAATTTGAAATACTAGTATTCCACAGCCAAATACACAGAAGCTATGCACATACAGTTCTAGATCTAGATTCATGACAGTGGTAATTGCTGCTCTCACTGTCTCTTTCACCCTTCTTGTTTTCTCTAACTCAGGATATCAATCACAAGGGTAGCTGCTGATATTTCTCTGGCCAAGCGCTCTGTGCTGAACAACCCCAGTAAACACGCCATCATTGAGCGCTCAAATATACGCTCCAATTTAGGTCAGTGAAGGTGTTTGAATTTCTTTTTTATTTGGTATGATGGTTAGGTGTGAATGATCAAGAAATGAAATATTTTGTGAAATGGTGACTTAGGAGTTCTCAGCCCATTCTCACCCCAAGGCGTCATCTAACTGACGCCTTGGGAATCAGTTTGACCATGCTTCAATATTCGACGTTAAAGGTACCCTTTAGCGTCAGTTAGTTGACGCGATCCCAGGGCGTCATCTAACTGACGTGTTACCCTTAGCGTCAGTTAGATGACGCCCTTCTACCCAGACCTAAACCTACCCGCGTCATCTAACTGACGCGTTACCCTTAGCGTCAGTTAGATGACGCCCTGAGATCGCGTCAACTAACTGACGCTAAAGGGTACCTTTAGCGTCGAATATTGAAGCATGGTCAAAATTGTCAGTTAGATGACGCCTTGGGGTGAGAATGCGTTGGAGTTCTTGATAACATTAATTGTAATCTCTTTTACAGTTTTTATAATTGAATTTACTTTCTACAGTCTCCAGAAGACATATACACACTTTCACACAATAGGTATTTGTCACAGTATGTTGTCAAATCTGAGGAGGTGTAGGTTGAAACGATCTTTATTGTTCCATTAAATCCAGGATTTACAACACTATGTTGCCTGTATCATTTACCTCAGCAACAATTCATTTAAAATTAAAAAATAAATCTGCATCATCAATAACACATAAAACCTCATTTATACCCCAAATTCTTAAAAAACTTTCAACATTATTGATCAGCTTATAATATGAAAATTCAATTGTGATCCTTCCTTTTACCATACACTTCAACATCATTTCTACATCTGTTGAGCCAAGTTCCAACTCTTTGTTTTTCCTTGTTTTCCACATTGCAAGCTTTGCTGTACCAATAAGATAATTTAAAAAAGACAATTTTCCTCTATCGAGCACTTTGTATTTAAGTCCCCCTATAAAAACTTTATGGGAGAACTCCTCACCAAAACCCTTAAACCAAGCATCAAGCAAATTAAAAAGACCTCCAAGCCTCAAACATCTTAAGAACAAATGTTCTATGGTTTCTTCGACACTACACAAACTACAACCCCCCCCCCCCCCTTCTGCTGGATTCAGGTGTGCTACGTGTCTGTTTGTAGCTATCGCCCTGTGGATAAGCCTCCACTGCAGATCAGCTGTCCGCTTCTCGATGGGAGGCTTACACAGGACTCTCCACCTGTCCCTCACTAGGAAATCTGGCTCCATTGTCTCTGTCCATTTAAAAAACTCTGCCGGCTGAGTGAGTCCATGTGAATAACTTTCACTGTAACACAAAACAATGCTTTTTTTGATGCAACGTCAAGCTCTTCTAGCTGTGGAGTTTTAAAAGTCAGTATAGATCCATCAAACTCTCCTTGTTCTTCACCGACAACAGGAATAATTTTCAACTTTGGAAACCCTCCTTTCCGCTGTTGTACATTGCCCCCAGCAACAAGGTTTCTGTAACTGCTCTGCAAAGCAGCAAAAAGTTCATCTCTCAATTTTGAAGCAATTCTTATCGAGCACAAACCAGATAGTTCTTTAAAAGTGTCCAATGAACTCCATCTGCCATTATCCAGTAAATGTCCCAGTTTAGTGACTCTGTTCTTTACGAGAGTTCTCCGAATGCTGACTGATGATAAAAATCGTGTCTGAATCAACGGATTATGAAACAGTGGTTCCTCTTTAATCCAGTCTCCAAGCTCATTCAAGCTTCTCTCCACTTTCAAAACCTTATTCCAAGCTTGCAACATTGATTTGTAAAAAGAAGAGAGATTGTCCAGTCTCAACCCATCCATTTTCAATAAAAACAGGTGTTTGTCTAGTCCAAAACTTTCAACCTTCTGCAGGAATGCACATGCTGTCGGTGTCCATGCTAAATCCTCCTGACAAAGAAGTTTCTGCTTGCAGCCTGAAAGCGACTCCTTCGACTCTTTACATCCACCAGACCTTGACCTCCTTCATGTACCGGTAAGTAAAGCACTGCAGCTCGAGTCCAGTGTTCGCCACTCCAGAAAACAACAATTTTCCTCTGTATATTACAAATCAGTTCGCTTGGTGGTTCCAGAACAATGACTTTGTGCCAGAGCATGGAGGCTGCCAGATTGTTTGCCACAAGAACTCTTCCTCTGTAGGATAATTGTGGTAATAGCCATTTCCATTTAGAAATCGAGCTACTACCTTCTCCAGCACTCCCTCCCAATTCTTCATTTTAAAACTTTCCTTTCCTAAAAAAAACACCTAACACTTTTATGCCCTCCCTCCCCCAGATCAGTCCTCCTGGAAGTTTCGGAGGTCCGGTGTCTCTCCACCGGCCGATAATAAACCCCTCACTTTTCTCCCAGTTAACTTTAGCTGAGGAAGCCATCTCGTATTGCCTAATGCTTGTTTCCAAAGCAGTTACATAATTTTGTCCTGATATACTAACAGTTACATCATCGGCATAAGCAGACATATACACCTTAAAAGTTTCCTTTGCGCCTGTAATCGAAAAACCACCCAAATCTCTCCTTAATTTACACAGCAGAGGTTCAATTACAAGACTAGATAATTGCCCAGAAAGAGGACAACCCTGCCTACTCTAGTGACTGCTACTGGGGCACTTATTCCTTCACCAACTTTGATTAAAACTGATACATCAGAGTATAACAGTTTAACATAAGAAATAAATTGATCACCGATCCCAAAGCTCTTTAACACTTTAAAAAGATAGTCATGGTCTACCCTATCAAATGCTTTTTCTTGGTCTATTGACAGGACACCCAAATCAGAATCATTCATACAACCACAATCAATCAAAAAAATCCATTATTGATCGGTTTGGTACACAATATGTTTGATCTTTATGAATCAACAAGTTTAAAACATTTTTAAGCCTGTTTGCAATAGATTTTGAAAAAACTTTATAATCTAAACACAATAAGGATACTGGCCTCCAATTCTTTAAAAAACCTAGATCTCCTTTTTTTGGCAACAGCGAAATTACAGCCCTCCTACAACTAACCGAAAGCACTTTATTTTTAAAACATTCTATTATAACTTCATAAAAGTCCTCCCCTAGTATTCCCCAGAAATGTTTATAAAACTCAGCTGTTAATCCATCAATTCCTGGAGAACGCCCCATAGACAACTGCTGCACTGCTTCTGTTAACTCTCCATTTGTAATAATATCATCCAAAGCTTGACTTTTTTCTTGCTCCAACTGTGGTAAATCTTTTTGCACTAAATCTTTTGCAAGTCTTTTGCACTATCAGGATCACATTCCTCAGCACTATACAACACAGAATAAAAATCCATCGCCAACTTCCTCATTTCAGCTGGATTTGTTGTTATATTTCCATTTTGGCAACGAAGATAATGCATCTGTTTATATTGAACTGTCTTTTTTTCCAAATTAAAAAAATATGAAGTTGGGGCATCCATGTCTTTGATGGAACAAATCCTTGATCTTACAAGTGCCCCTTTCACTTGTTCTTGTAACAAAGTTCCAAGATCTCTCTTTTTCTTGCTTAAAAGCGTACCATTGTCCCGTGCTCTTCCTTAAAAGGCCACATTAAAATGTGCAGTTTTATCACACAGCACAATGCCACAGATGTCGCAAGTTTTGCGGGAGCGTGCAATTGGCATGCTGACTGCAGGAATGTCCACCGGAGCTGTTGACCATGAATTGAATGTTCATTTTTCTACCATAAGCCGTCTCCAAAGGCGTTTCAGAGAATTTGGCAGTACATCCAACAGGCCTCACAATCGCAGACCACGTGTAACCACACCAGTCCAGGACCTCCACATCCCGCATCTTCACCTCCAAGATCGTCTGAGACCAGCCACCCGGACAGCTGCTGCAACAAAACCAAAGAATTTCTGCACAAACTGTCAGGAACCGTCTCAGGGAAGCTCATCTGCATGCTCGTCGTCCTCATCAGGGTCTCGACCTGACTGCAGTTTGTCGTCGTAACCGACTTGAGTGGGCAAATGCTCACATTCGATGGTGTCTGGCACTTTGGAGAAGTGTTCTCTTCACGGATGAATCCCGGTTTTCAATGTACAGGGCAGATGGCAGACAGCGTGTATGGCGTCGTGTGGGTAAGCGGTTTACTCACCGGACATGTCACCCATTGAGCATGTTTGGGATGCTCTGGAGATCTGTTGCACTGCTTGAGGCAAATGGTGGTCACACCAGATACTAACTGGTTTTCTGACCCCCACAATACAGTAAAACTACACATTTTAGAGTGGCCTTTTATTGTGGCCAGCCTAAGGCACACCTGTGCAATAATCATGCTGTCTAATCAGCATCTTGATATGCCACACCTGTGAGGTGGATGGATTATCTCGGCAAATGAGAAGTGCTAACTAACACAGATTTAGACAGATTTGTGAAAATATTTAAGAGAAATAGGCCTTTTGTGTACATAGAAAAAATCTTAGATCTTTGATTTCAGCTCATGAAAAATGGGGGCAGAAACAAAAGTATTGCATTTCTAAATTTATTCCGTATATATATATATATATATATATATATATATATAGATTTGTGCAAAAATGCAGTGACAAATAAAAAATGTTTAGTCACTTGTTGCCACCTGGTGGTGTAACAATGTAATTGATATAACCATTGAAGCGCTAAGTTACTTTCAAAAGGTGATTTGCTGTATTTTACCTTTCCACTTTCGTGTGTGTGTGTTTATAGGAGAGGTACAGAGTGAGATTGAGAGGATCTTTGAGCTGGCTCGGACATTGCAGCTGGTGGTTCTTGATGCGGACACAATAAATCACCCAGCCCAACTGGGAAAAACTTCTCTTGCACCTATTATTGTCTACATCAAGATCACCTCTCCAACGGTACACACATAGATGACTCAATCATAAATAACAACAATCATGGGTATTTGTGTGAAAAACCTTTTCTCTCACTGACTATCCCTTATGAAAAAGAAACACACTTTAGCATAACTTTAAAATGAGTGTTGCTTATTACAGAAATCATTTTCTTTAAAAGAACATATTTAAGTGCGAACTGAATGTCATTTTTTCAGACTCTTAATTGCAATTCAATAAAAATGTCTAGTTTAAATTTATTAAATGCAATTAGCTGAACTTTACAGTGCTTTTTGACCCACTTAAGTAGAACTTTATTAACCCTTCAAGATAACGTCTGTTCTCTTCATGACGTGTCTCAACAGAGGATGAGACTAAATATCCTCCACCACTGACTGATTTAGTTTGCAACGTCCAACTTCCTACGACCCAATCATTCCCGAGGACAAAATCTAGTCCCAGCCTACATTTTTGTTTTAGATACATTAAGATATATGTCACAATAGGGAAGAAAAGACTATCACAACTTTAAGACTTTAAGAAACAGCCATGAAAGTGTACTCTTTTTAAGCACACTTAAGTGCGGTTTTATTTAATTAATATTATAATATCTGCCAGTACACTTTTGGGGGTAAACATTTTTTTCTAAGGTTTGAAGTACACTTCAAGTGTACATTTAATACAATTAAGCACACTTCTTTTTTACAATGGACCCTGATTGTCTCTCACATTGTCTGTCAGGTTTTGCAAAGGTTAATAAAATCTAGAGGGAAGTCTCAGGCAAAACATCTCAATGTACAGATGGTGGCAGCAGACAAATTGGCCCAATGCCCCTCAGTGAGTACACACACACACACACACACACACTTTTAAATAATTTAACAAATTAACTCAACTCTAATTGTACTCTCAAAAGTTCACAAACATTGATTGTATAAACAAATTCATTCTTGTATAACTTAAATTGTGAATTCTTCTAGATTTACTACACTTTCATTATTTAAAAAAAAGGTTTGAAAGTCCTTTGATAATTGAAATTTGTCATCGCAAAATAATTGTACTTGATGTATTTTGTATAACTAGCCAAACTAATTTGTGTGAGACATTTTCCACTCTCTAACAGCTAATTTTCCTGTTCTCGATTACTCTCCGTCCAGGAGCTTTTTGACATAATTCTGGATGAGAACCAGTTGGAAGACGCCTGTGAGCACATGGCTGATTACCTGGAGGCGTACTGGAAGTGCACTCATCCTTCCAGTGACACTCAGACGACCCCTCTGCTAGAGAAGCTCACCACAGTGGCCGCCGCTGCAGTGGCCTGCAAGGAAGCACTGTCTAATCCACAACTAAAGGTGCTTATGAAACTTCAGAACATTTTAATAATCTCGTCATGCTTACATGTGATTACTAACAAACTAAAGCACAAGTACTTGATTATAATTCTAACTCCAGTGTGTTATTCGATATTACATTCAAAGTTAATATTTTCAAACTTCATTACAGATGTGTAATTACAAATATATTTAAATACATGACATACATGTTTGAATAGAAATTACATGAATGTATATTTTAGTTTACCATAATATCCATGTCAGTATATCTGGCAGTACACTTTACCTATTTTTCAAACACAATAGAAGTTATTATGGAATTATAATATAGCATTTAAAAAAATATCAAATTTTGGTTGAAAATTTTTAACCAAAATTTTTTGAAACCCCCAACCCCCCCCCCCCATACACATCTCTTTTATTTCATAATTTTGCAAGTTAAAATGTTATATTCACTTAATTTTGTAGATGTGAAAAATTAAATTGCATTCTAAGTTGCATTTTGAATAAAATTTGTCATTTAAAAAGTATTATTTAAAAAATACCAAGTATTCTTAATCTTAAACAGATAAAAATATATATTTAAAAAATAACCACACATGCTTCTGAATATTGCTTGAGCTAAATAGTGTAGACTGCTTAAAGGTACACTATATAACTACTTTTTTGGTTCAAAATTAAAATTCAATGAGTCACAAAACAGCTTTAACAAAGATTAATCCATATTTAATTTATACAGTGAACACGATAGTGTTATTTTACAATTAGGCTTAATTATATACACTACAGTTAGACTACTTTTATTTTTTAACTGCTATATTGTATTAGTATTATATTAGTGTATTTGATCTTATTTTTTACTGACTGTTGACTTGCCTTTAATAAACTATTAGTTAGGCTAGTAGTTTTTGCTGTGGTATCAAATTTCTTAAAATGTGCTTTAAGTTACAAATGGAAAGCAGTTACATTTGCCACCTACCCTCCCAAAAAACATTTTTTATTGCTGATCAGAAAAATTATTGATCTCTTAAGCCTAATAGTGCAGATATGGTTATGGTCACTATAAGCCAAAGCACAACCAAAACAATGTTCTTTCACAAAATGCTTTTTTTTTTTACAGCTAGAGGGCCAAAAGTTACATGGTGTACCTTTTAAATCAAGCAATTTTCAGAATCAGTCGCAACAAATAAAATTCATAATAACCATGAATAGGTCACAAACATTACACTTGTAAATAAACATTTAATAATAATATTGATTTACATATAAACGGCCCTTCTATTAACTAAAGGTGCATCGTCTGAGTTTCCAGTGTCGACAGCTGTTAGATCAGACTCTTACTTTAACTCAGAACTGCTATCACAGTTTCAAGCCATACTCCGATTGTAACACTACATGTTGTAATATTCATGTGTTTGCGAATATGCTAATTGTTCTGTTGACAACCCAACCACTGCTGATGCTCAGACTGAGGAGGTTACTCCTATTAAAGACTAGTAGCCTCAGTCACGGTGAGTGTGTGCGTATGTGCAACACTGACGCTTGGTCATGATTTCATTTGAACAAGTTCAGAATGATGACATTTCATTAGGATTTAGCCTGAAGGAATTACTCACCCAAAACCCAAATACTGTCATAATTTACATCAAACCCATATTATATTTTCTTCTATGAAACGCAAAATAATTTAAGCTGCTGTTTTCCAGACAAAGGTTTGAATATGCAAAGTACAAAAGAGATTTATGTGCACAACTCTTTTTTTTTTAATGGATGTTTATATGGGCTACTATTATGGTACTTGGAGCTTTTTGTCACTTTTTTCTTTTTTTTTTCCTTTTTTTTAAATCTTGACAGCAAATGTGCTTTCATTATATGTAAAAGACCAGCATCAACCTCCATTTTTCCACAGGGGAAAGAAAATCATAGTTTTGAAATTGCATAAGGATAAGTAAATGAGGTCGGTTTTGGGTGAACTATTCCTTTGATCTTATTGTTGACTTTTAAGCTTCAAAATATGGAGTTATTGCATTGGCATTCTTGGAAGAGTGGTATTAGATTTAATGTGGTTTGTAGTGATTTGCAGTGACTTTTTAAAGACTTGCATGTGCGTGTGTGTGTGTGTGTTGTGGTGCAAAATAACTATAATTTTGGTGACATTTTACAATAAGGTTTCATTTGTTAACATTGTAAGTTATTAGTATCAACTACTATAGATAACCAATGATAAATACGTCTAAAGCATTCTTTAATCTTAATGTAAATACAAGACACTACAGGCAAAGCCATTGTTATTTCATGAACTGGTCAATTTTGAGATTTTGGCCTATTTGGGCTTTCATAACATCTTTTTTTCAGAATAGTGGAAAGAAAATACCCAGAATACACATTTAAGAGTTTATTTTATTACACACAATCTATTTGTGTCTGTAGATTTAGATTACAATAAATATCTTTAAAGGCAGCGAGTTAAAAATATCCAGTTGACTGCAGTTTCTGATTTATGGAGTGATAAAAAAAGCTATTCAAAATCCCCTCTGCAAAAACGTTTAACTCGTGTCAACAAAATGAAACAAGAATGTTGAACTTGGCTTTATCCAATGTTCAGATTTATGTTCTGGAAATGCAGGCAAGTTAGTGCATATTTAAATAGATAATGCCTCAATTGCATATTTAAACGCAACATTTTAGAAAACTGTGATTAATCAACTGGGGAAATATGGTGACGTCTATTAGTAAAAATGATATATTTACCTGTAGTGTCTTGCCTTGATTTCAACATTTACTAATGCATTATTAAAGTGTATCTGTTTAATGGACCTGAGCAAGCATAAACAAATATTGATGCATATTGTAGCAAATGTATAGAGTGGTGCAGGTATGATGACGTCACTTTATTGGCCAATCGGCAGTTAGCATCATCACACTGGTTCCCTCGACAAAAACCCAATAAGATTTTCCCCTAGACTTTTGGATTATCGCAAAAAACAAGCTCTATGATCACCAAAAGTTTATGATACATGCAGGTTTTGTCCATCAAGATTTTCACAGATAATATGGAGTCTCCAGAAGTTATAAGCTAAAGGAGGCTATAAACGAACTACATCACGGTTGCTCGACTTCAACGTCGCCATCACTAATCTTTCGACAACTCTTTCAGTATTCATTCAAAAACATTTTCCCTGAAGATTTGCGTAGTTATACTATAATAGTTCATAAGAGCACAATTATTAGCATAACGATGCTGTAAATGCAGATTGATTTTACCTTTTCTCTGTGATGATGTTTAATCTCCCCGACAGCCTCTAGTCCCATTTAACCGCTTGTTAGCAACTGGCTTTTTCAAGACACTTAACAGCTTAAAAGAATCACGAGTAGGGTATTACAGATTTATTTTATGTTGTAGAATAAAACGTAAAAGTGTCTTGAGCTTGTGTTCAGCCATTTAACCAAAACCCCATTCAAAAAACCCGTTGACTTCGGAACGATGGACCCGGAAGTGCTAAAATGCTAACTCGCTTCCGCATTCTGGCCTACAAAATGATATCATACCCGCACCACTCTATTGCTCATTGTTAGTTAATGCATAAACTAATGTTAATTAAAGGGATAGTTTTACCCCAAAATGAAAATTTGCTATTAAGTTACTCCGCCTCAGGCCATCCGAGATGTAGGTGACTTTATTTTCTTCATTAGAACATTAAAGAAGATTTTTAGCTGAAATCGTAGTCCTTAAAGGGTTAGTTCACTCAAAAATGAAAATTAAGTCATTAATTACTCATCCCCATGCTGTACCAACCCCGTAAGACCTTTGTTCATCTTCGGAACACAAATAAAGATATTTTTGATTAAATCTGAGAGGTGGATCACTGCTACACAGGCTGCCTAAGGGAATGAAACTTGACGGGCCCGAAAAGTTATTAAAGAAATCGTTAAAAGAGTCCAACTGACTACAGTGGCTAGATCTTAAGTTTATCAAGCTACGAGAATACTTTTTGAGCGCAAAAAAACAAACTAAAATAGCGACTCTATTCAAGTATTCTCTTTGGGCCTGGAGATTTCACGCATTGTTATTTGCGCAACGCTTCTGGTTGAACGTGACACGCATCACACACATGACCAGCGTCGGCCAATAGTGAGCCTACGTGTGACGTATAATACAGAAGCGCTGCGCAGTTACACTACGTCAACAGCTTAGGAGAAAGACACGGAAGAGAAGAGATGGTCGAATAAAGTTGTTATTTTTGTTTTTTTCCGCACAAAAAGTATTCTCGTCGAAGGTCTTACGGGGTTGGTACAGCATGGGGGTGAGTAATTAATGACTTAATTTTCATTTTTGGGTGAACTAACCCTTTAATGGTTCATATAATGCAAGTCAATGGCTACAGTCACTTTGAGAGTCAAAAAAACATATACAGGCAAAACAAAATTAATACCTGTGGCTCCTGACGATTCATTGAGGTCTTATGAAGCAAAACGATCGGTCTGTGCAAGAAACTTAACATTATTACCTGTAATCCACAGCCTTTTGTTTTGCCTGTATGTTTGTTTTTTTACTATACTCAAAGTGACGGTAGCCATTGACTTGCATTATATGAATCATCAAGGACTACGGTTTCAGATAAAAATCTTCTTTACTGTTCTACTGAAGAAAAAAAGCCCCCTACATCTTGGATGGCCTGAGGGCAAGAAAATCAACAGCATATTTTCATTGTTGGTTGAACTATCCCTTCTATGGGACCTCCCTATTGTAAAGTGTTACCATCATTTTTAAGGGAAAACATCTTGGAACGCTACTTGCTGAAAGGACCTTGTGAAGTAATCCCAGAGGATGATCTTTGGTTGGGTTTTAAATATGTATTTTTAGAAAAAAAAAGTTCCAAGGCACTTCCTCCAGGCGAAAAAAGTTAAAAAGCCTTTATTCACATCATGGCTCACACTAGGAACATTAAAAATGACTAAAATCAATGTTTTTACTTTTCTACTGAGAGTCTTGATGAGAATAAAGGCTTCACATTTTTAAACTGGAAGAAGTGCCTTGGATCTTTTTTCTAAAGATATCAGATTTTGTCTTGTTTCCCAGTCAAAATATATGGATTTTCACACCCACAATTGCAAGGATGTTTATATAACCGCATTGTTTTATGCGCGTGTTGCTAAAACAGGGCACAGGCGGTGACCAGGAAGCAGATCAACCAATTGGCGACAGGACAGGCTTTTCTGAAAACCATCACCATCATCATCATCATCATCACTACCAAAATCAGAAGCAAGAAAGTTTGCAAGACGACAACATTGAGGAGAGAAATGCTAAAGACCAACAACAGTTACA
Organism: Chrosomus eos; assembly: GCA_036326025.1. Taxonomy (NCBI): domain Eukaryota; kingdom Metazoa; phylum Chordata; class Actinopteri; order Cypriniformes; family Leuciscidae; genus Chrosomus; species Chrosomus eos. The sequence goes on from CM070818.1 coordinate 53,511,189, forward strand.
GAGTGAATGGAGAAGCAGTCACAAACATCACCATTCCTCAACCACGCGGACTGAACACCACAGTCATCCTCATCATCATCATCACCGCCATCACAATCGGACCATGCGGACATTTTCCAAACAAGAGACGTTAGAGTCCACGTATCCCGAGCCTCTTGCTGGACATACACAGACTCGCAGAGACGTGGAGGAACTGGACCCGTCGATTCAGCCAAACCATCATCACCATCACCATCATCGCGGGGACAAAGAGAAGGAATATGACCACAACGAGAGGAACTGCAGACAAAGAGGAAAGCCGAGATCGCAGCGAGAACATCACCATGAGAGGGACAGGAAGCGAGGCGAGGGGGAATGGGCGAGAGAGCATCACATAGAGCAGTGATACAAACACACACTCTTCCATGGCCTTTGATTGGCCTCACGTCAATGTTGTGTGTTTTTACAGGGCAGGTTTGACACGTTTATCCATACAAGTGTGGACAAATTAAAGACAGTTATATATTAATTTAATATGGCATGAATGATGAAATTGTGTCTTTCTTTAAAGGTTGCCTATTTATTTTTGTATTTGCATTCCTGGTCTTATTGAATGAATCATGGGTGCATGTTATTCCAAAAAAAGAAAAATCGAAATCCAATAACTTGCTCTGCCTCTGAAACGTCACGTATGTGAGTGACATTGAACGCAAGTAAAAAATGGCAGAACGTGCCTCATTTAGAAATCTGTTTGTTTGTATCATATATATTTTCTAAAATTCTAGTTTGATATAATTAAATTACTAGTAATTATTTGAATTATTATTTCGTTGTGAATGCCATTTCGTGTTGAGCAACTTCACTGCTGTTTTTGGTTAGTTATAAAGCAATAGTTTATTTATTATATGTTGTGGGATGTCATTTAGAATTGTTATTTAATGGTAATTACTTGTGTGTTAAAGGTGTGTATTGCACTTGCATATAGGATAAATACATTACAAAAATGACATGATAGTTTTGGTTTGCTTAAACTGCTGTCCTGACGAATTGACCAGGAGTTAATGAAATGCCACAGTTAAATTAAAAGATGATGATTTTTAGCTGTATTGTCTTTGAATTGCTAGAGATTTGAAAGACGCTCAGGGAGTATTTTAGGATTTTGGAGCGTTTTACATCAAAATGTGTTATTTGAGCTGTTTTTATAGTCTTGCAGCTGGATGTTTCTGGTTTTGGATCACTGAATGTGTCAGGGCGGGGACAAAAAAACGGTTAATTCAAACATGGTCTTTCAAAGACTTACTCAAATAAGTCATATGAAAAATGAATGAATTTCCATGATCTTTTGAAATAAAACTGTCAAATATAATATGCAAACATAGAAATGACCTTTCTAGTCAAAAAATAATAATACTGCAATATGTAAAAATGTGTTATTCAGTCATTTTGATTGTTGTGACTTCAAAACCACCCACAGAAAGAGGGAACCGCATCTGCAATCTAGATACTTCCTGCAATCAGATTTTCAAAATTACACATACAATTGTAGTATTGTCGATTAAATATATTTTATTTATCATGTATTATATTGATATAACATTTAGGCCTGGTTTCGGAGACAGGGCTTAGATTAAGCCAGGATTAGGTCTTAGTTAAATTAGGACATTTATGTAGCTTTTATAAACGTGCCTTAGAAGAAAAAAACATTACTGGTGTGTATCTTGAGATAAAACAATGGCACTGACATGTTTTAGGATAAGTCAGTGCAAGTTGCTTTCAGTTAAAACACCTCAACCATACATTTAAGTCTAGGCTTAAGCCTTGTCTGTGAAACCGGGGGAAAGTGTTTGCATTTCCCATTCGTTTTGATGCAATACAGAATCTGTTGTCTGTTGAGTGGGTAAAATGAGTAAAGAGTACTGTCATCTAGATATTCCTGATAATAATATACACACAAACCTAATAATTACACAGGGTAGTCGTCGATTCTATGTGATTCTATGCAGTTGTGCTCATAAGTTTGCGGAAGTGGCAAGATGTTTATCATTTTAAAAAATAAAATAAGGATCATAAAAAGTATTTGTATTATTATTTATTGCACAAATGATCCTGTTTAAAAGTCCTCTACCTCCCCTATGATCTTATTATGCTCTGTAACGTCTTTCATATTCAATGGCTGTTTGTATGTAATGTGATAGTTGTTCATAAATCCCAGATTTTTCTGGGATAGTTAAACAGTGACTATATGATGCTGAGATCCAGCTTTTTACCCCGGACGATCACACTACTATTACGAAGAAAAATAATAATTAGATGGTCAAGGCAACACACTGCAATAAAATGATTGTTTCTTTCGGAAATATGTAAATATATATCTTTTAAAGAGCAGTAAAAGGTTTAAATATTTCCCAAAAGAAAAATTCAATCATTTACACAGACCATGCTATTGAAAAGATTACATCCCCTTGTGTTGTCTTTTTGAGTATCAATAAATGTTTTTAACCTTCGTAATGTAATTTGTGTCCCTCAAAAAAGTGATTCAGGCACATGAAAAACCGCTGCAGAAACATCACCTGATATTCTGAAAAATGTACGTTTTTTTGTCCATACAATAAAAGTCCAAGGAACCAACTGATTTATATATTTGTTGTGTGTTCAATTTCTAAGCAGATTCTCTGTGACTAAATTATGACAATTTTCTATATTTGTGTAAACTATTCTTTTGACTTGGCCTGACTTGAGGATGGCCTTGATAAATGCGAGGTTATTTTCTAATAAATCGTTCATTTTAAATGAGTTTATTATTACAAACTCACTGGACTTTTTATTTGTGAGTGAAACATGGCTGAAACTGAATTTTCATCTCTTGGTGAACTTTCTCCCCCGGATTGTGCTTTTTTAGCACTCCAAGACTCTCTGGTCACGGTGGTGGTGTTGCTACTCTTTTTAAAAATAATTTTAAAAGCAAACAACTACAAACGGATGTGTATTCCAGTTTTAAGGTACAGTTAAGGAGAATCAACATAGGGTGTCATCCAACAATTCTCTGAGTTCCTCGTGAAAATTGTATCTCCCTGTGATAGATTTGATTCTAGGAGGCTTTAATATTCATATTTGCTGTCCATCTAAACCTTTGGTGAAAGAGCTTTATGTCTCATTGAATCTCTTAATCTGTCACAATCAGTCTTTAGCCCTACTCATAAATTGGGGCACATTTTGGATTTGGTGTTGTCACACAGTTTTCCCGTAACAAATCTGAGAGTAGTTGATGCTGCTACAGTATTTCAGACCATCTCCAATTGTGTTTGAATCGGTCTGTGTTTTTCCCACCTCGACTCGCACTCAGTCTGTGAGTTACTCTCGTTTCATCCAACCTTCCACTGCCAGCTTATTTTCTGAGAACTATCAAGCCAACCTTGCGGATGCTGTCCCCTTCAACGAATTAAACACTGAGGAGATGCTGGAGGTTTTTACTAAAATCTTCTCCATTTCTTTAGACTCTGTTGCTCCCCTTAAGCCCAGGAGAACTATGGGAAAGGGCCCCGCCCTGCCTTGGTTAAATGATTTTACTCGCTCTCTTAGACAAGAGTGTCGTAAGGAAAAGAGATAAACTCCAAGTTTCATTATGAATGTTTAACTGCAAGCTTACTTGGTTACTAAACGTCAGTGAAAGAGGCCAAATCTAAATTTCTCTCAAAACTAAATTTGCGATGGCACCTATTATATACATGATTGATCCATTTCCCACCCATTTTATTCCAATCCCGAGTTGCCAAATGCATTCACCATGTTTTCAATTTCCACCAAACAAGTTTTTTTACTCTAGACTCTTCGTTGTATCTTCACAAAATTTGATTCAGTTCGGCATTAGACCGTTGACCGCTATGTAACTGACACTTTGACGCTTCAAAAAGTTCATAAAGAGATTGTAAAACGAATCCATATGAATTGATCGGTTTTGTCCAATTTTTCTGAAGAGACTCGATCGCTTTATATAACGAACAGATTAAATTTAGGCTTTTATTCACATATTAACATAGCCTGTCTCCGCCCTCCTACGCACTTCCGCTCAATTTCATTTTCCTTCAGTACTACGTCTGGGATTGTGCTGTAGACTTTGGTTTCCAGAAATCAATTTTTTGTAGGACCAATCAGCGAACAGAGGGAGTGGCTGAGAAAGATGATGTTGATGTCGACTCGTGCGTTATTTTGAGTTGTAGTTCAAAATAAGAAAGATGCGAGCGAAGCCATTCGGTCCGTTGTGGCAACGCTGCCGAATATCAAGAAGTTAAAGCCGGAGCAAGAACAATCTTTGCTTAATTTTGTGTTTATGGCCATCCTCCCACGGGGTTCGGGAAAAGACATACGTCACGACCAAACATTAGCGATTGGTTATGGCAGATAGAGTGACTCTGGGCAGATCCAATATTTTTAGACTTCAATAGAGTTCCCGCCTACAAGGAAGTTAACGCTTGTCAATGGAGCGGTGCCAGACTCTCTGTACAAATGAAATGTACGAGAGTCTGGTAGAACCAGGCTAATATTAACATTGATCAGCAAACATAAACAGAAGCTCAGCCAAACCTCATTAGTTCTTGCAAAAGCTCAAACGTGCTGCGTAACACGAGAATGAACCTCATTGGTTTTCGCACGTCAAGTGAACATGCTTGAGCTTCTGTTTACCACAACTGATGTGTGAGTTGATGAATGTTTATATGTGAATAAAAGCCTAAATTAAAACTTAATTAAATTAATTCCAATATCTTTACTTGTGTTTCGAAGATAAACAAAGTCTTACGGGTTTGGAATGGCATGAGGGTGAGAAAATGATGACAGAATTTATTTTTTAAAAATTATTTAACTCTATTATTTACTTCTATGTGACTTCTAGGTATTATAAGACATGACACAAATGGCTAATGGACCATGTCCACAAAAATCATTTTATGTTTGGAGATGGTCTGTATTTAAACAAATAGTTCAAGTCATTCTTCAGTCTTATATATTAACTAATTTATTTTAATTTAATACACTGTGCCATAGTCTACAGTACAAATATTTACTAATATGTACAACATTTCATAAAAAAAGATGAAACCAATACTTGGAAACAAAACATTAAATGGAGATGATAAATGGTGTGTATATTAATAATTAAAACCCTGCCAGTTGTTCTGTATTAAGCTTGTGTGTAATTCTTACCATTTTTTATAAACTTGGCAATAAAAAACCCAATAGTATCAGTGTTGGCGTTTTGTAGAAAGCTCTCAGGGGAATGTGCGAAGCGAGCTCCTCTCCATGCTAATTCTGGGCGAAATCTCTGTAGTAGCCGTCGTTGGTCACATGACAGACCTGCTCCTTGCATCCCCTCAGATCCTAAATGAGGCACCTGGAAGAGATAACAAACACACGGTTTCACTCACTGTTGCGGCTTTCCATTAAGCTGCTGGTATTGGTAACATGATTTTATAAAAACTTTCCAAAGAGGAAAAAATAGAACAAGGTAGATTATGACAGACTCAAGATTCAAAGATTTAATATTGTTAGCCACTTGAGGTGACTTTCATGTTTAATGTTCTTTGCCTTGTTTAAAGATTTGGTAATGAAACTTTATTGTTTCCCTTCGTATTTTTTTCTGTTTAAGCTAGACTTAAAAGTATCCACTACTCAATTTGTTTTGACAGTTCTGGGTTATACAATTTTTGTGTAGTTTTAGCAATGAATTTCATTCTTACCTGTGGTTCTAGTGTTAAACAGGGGAATGTCTTGAGAACCCAGGCAACCTGCTCTTCATTCTCCGCAAGTGTCACAGTACAGGTGCTATACACCAAAACACCTCCCTGTTTTAACAAACGTACAGCCTGCAACACAAATGTCAACCAACAACAGACAGAGTCTATAAGCTATAAAAGACTTGCACTGTAACATGTAGTACACAGCGCCACCTTCTGTTCACGGACTTTCAGTGGGTAGCTAAATGAAATGAGATAGATGGCTCCAAACAGTGTTTATCCTTCCCTAAAACTATTACAAATCGCTTTTGTTCATTTAAACAAAGCTGAAATAAAATATCAATATTAGATGTAAACCGTAAACTAACTAAAAAGATAATCAGAAATTTTGAATTTGCAACTAAATGTAATAAAAAGGTTGAATTACTAAAATTAAGAACTAAAGTAAAAAATTCACAGCTAAATAAACATATATAAATAAAACAAAAGCACAAAAAAATACTAAATTGAACATGAAATATATAATAAATACAATACTAGCCTCTGAATAATAATACTACTGTTCCTAACTTCAGAGACTTTAATTTATGGCGGTGATAAAGACACGGCAACAGCAAGAAGTAGCCGATTATAGGATTGATTAACCGACAATAGGATTTTTTTTTTGACTGATTAATAATACTATCAGTTAAACGGCTAAATAAGTTATTCAAAGAAACACGCTAAAATAATTTGTAACAAGCACTGTTTGTATCAGTCAAAATTGTTTTTGAGAGAAAAAAAAAACATATGATGTGTATAAGTTGCATTTCATTGTTACATTCAGAAATAATGTAAAATACCAGTAAATAAAACCAAATGTTTAAAAACATAATAACGTATAACCTTGGCTATTTTAGTTCCCCTCACTCCACACAACAAATTCTGTAAATTGAACGGTATTCACAACACAACAAGAATGAAAAATAGAAGTAGCTATAGACCTTATGCACCAGAGAAACGAGGGCGCCGCCATCTTTAGAATATTGTCTTTGAACTTCCGTTTTTGCGGTCGCTCTGTAATATCTCTATGGCATCGCTGTCCAGGAGTAATTAGCTGGTGAAGTTGATTTACTTATTGCAGAGTTAACAAAAGTTATCATGAGCATTGTAATGTTTTATCATAAGCATTGTAAAGCATATGTCTTAACAAATGGACCTTGGAAATTTTTTAAACAAGCCGTTCATTCATAACTACGCAAGATCGGGGCGTGGCTACATAAGTGTCTATAAAACACACTAATATTAGTGCCATTCTTTATAAATATCATATAAATATCAAGCCAAAATGAATTTATTTAATGCAAAACTGAAACCAGCAATGTGTTTGATGGGGCGGTGGGCGCTGAGCTGATTGTTATGAGCAGTGTATTGGCAAAGTAACTTTTAACAAATATGTTAAAATAAACTATGTTTGGTTGACTATTTTATTTGATAATGAACAGGCTGCGATATCATGTGTTAGCAATGCTAAAACTGATGTGTGTGTGTGTGTGGTTGTGTGTTGTGTGTGTGGTGTGTGTGTGTGTGTGTGTGTGTGTTGTGTAGTTTGTGTGTGTGTGTGTGTGTGTGTGTATGTGGTGTGTGTGTGTTGTGTGTGTGTGTGTGTGTGTGTGTTGGGCGTGCGTGCGCCTGAGGCGCCTGCGGAAAGAACTTAAATATACTCTGTTATTTTTGGTCATGCAGATAAGAGATCAAGACATTCAAAAAACAGTGCGTTTCTGTAAACTTGCTTGTGGAACGCGTGACAAAAATAAGCATATATCACTTGTCGTCACACAGCATTTTAAACTTAATAAAGAATGTTTAAGCAGCAAAGGTGCAAGACACCATGTTCTGGATGAGAAGGATCAGTAGATGAGTGCTACCGAAGTGAGGAGTTTTCTCTGTAGAGGCTGGTAGGAGCAGACTTCTTTCAGACTCCAGCTGTAGGTCATGTTGGGCCTTGACCCAGTCCACTGCAGGAGCGTCTAA